>JAODKM010000058.1:13103719-13114570 GCA_026780845.1 Petrocephalus sullivani
GTCCTATGCCCGTAGTATAAGCCTGCTCCCCTCACGGTCATAAACTAAATAAGCGTTTGGCATACGAATGAATGGATATTCATGGGTAATGTATAGGTACTGGCACATAGGCATGCATATTTCTCAAAATTTTATTTCTGTCCATCAATCCATCTTCCAGACATATCCTGGCCAGAGTTGTTGAGACATTTAGCTTACTATACGCTTCAATGGTAGCATATCGGTGAAAATTGATGTATGGATGTACCATTGTTATAGCAGCTGTACTGAATGAAATGTTCAGTGTATTTTAGTTGATTTAAGAGAACTTTAATATTATGAATCACCTGTATTATACTATAATAATATAATAAGAGAACTATACTATTATGAATCACCTGGATTATAGTATCATAAAAGAACTATAATATTATGAATCACCTGGATTATAATATTATAATATCATAAGAGAACTATAGTATTATGACACAGTTTTAATCTCTGAAAGTCTCAGGTGCTCAAATCACACTTCTGTCCAAAGGTTTCTTTTTTATTAAATTTGCATGCAATGGTTCTCATATAGTGATCTTTTTTTTCTTTGCAGAAATATAAAATCTGCAATATGTTACAAATATGTCCATCCATCATTTCATCTTCCAGCTGCTTCCCCTGGTCGGGGTCATGATGAGTCCAGGAGCCTATCCTGGCATCACAGAGCACAAGGCTGGGGTCCACACTGATCAGAAGGCCAGTCCATTACAGGGAACATACAGGCACACCCACCTTAGAAATGTGTTTCCACTGTGGGAGGAAACACACATCCACAGGGTGTAGGTAAAACTTGAACCTCCAACCTTGGAGATGTGGAAAAGGTGCCAGTGCCACAGTTTATTGTGTCACTCTATATTACTGTTTGCTCTGTGAAATTGCTCTGTGCACTTAATTATTGCACTGTTAGGCAAACGTTCACCCTTATGAACTGCCGTTTACACACTGAAGTGCTTCTATAATTTCACTGTTTAGACAGCAATAGCTAGGACAAAACTATGCGAATAATAAAATAAAAAACAGTTTATTCACCAAAAACTCCTGCCAGACTTTGTCTTGGCCATAACGATGCCTTGATATTCAAAGATTTAAACAAAGCAATGGACAGAAGACCTACAAGGGATAATAATTTTATTAAAATGTTTACATTTTATTTATATAGCAGATGCCTTTAATCCAAAATGACATACATCACTGAGAAACCCGGGTCAGCGTCCCAGGAGCAATTGGTGTTTAGGGGCCTTGCTCAGGGGCCCTACGGTGACATCACTCTGTCAACCCTGGCCTCTGATAACATGAAAATCGACTGATCCTTCATTATGTTCTTTTTGTCAATGTATCATATTTTAAATGTCCTTGAATAAGTGCAGGGACTGGATGGATAGACATTATATATGTACAGAAAGAGTTCAGTAATAAAATTTCCTAAATGCCATCTATGTCTCATTCATTTATATGAACCCAATCCTTGTAGTCTACATGCCACAAAAAAGCCACATAGAGTGCAATTAATTAAACAGTATACGAAACCCAATTACTTATCAATTCTCCTTGCTGATTAATCTGAGATAAATACAGCAGTAGCCCCAGTTACACCTGAGATGCTGCAAAAATTAAAGCATGCATAACAGTATGCACGAAAATCTCGTAGAGGGAGCTGTAATAATGTGTATGAGTCCAATACTTACAACTTTCGTGGTCTTTTTAACATAGGTCTACTGTTGTTTCTTTAAGAAGAACCGCATATCACTGATATCAGGGGGGAAGCTGCGTTGGGTCTGGGCCGTGCATGTGCGGCTTTTGATCATTTAAAGAAGTAGGTTGAATAGCAGCGATACAATCGGACTTCCTCCGAGCCTGGCGGACAGAGCGCTGCGAAGCCGCGTATGGCGAACCTGCGCTGTTCTGCTTCATGAACGTCCAGATGGCAGCTTACGGTCTGACGATTTTCCGAGCGAAGGAAGGGGGGCAAAAAACCTGGGAATTTCGCGCTGTGTTGAGGTGTTGGTGGGAGGGATTACTACATGCATCCCCAGTAAGAGTCCACGCTGTGTCTGCTAGCCGCTTTGACTTTTCTTTCGGGCTCCTGAAGCGCATGGATATACGAGCATACCGCAGCTGCTGCTGTGCATACCGCAGACGAGCATCACTGCTTCAGACCTGAAACCTGCTTCCAGCTGCGCTGTACTGTAGATTGAAGTTTTAAATTTGGAATACAGCAAACTTTCTGTAACTTTTCCTGGATTTTTTTGCCGCGCTCTTTTAATATAAATATATACAATTACACGCAAATATAGCCGGAGCTGAAGGCATGATGCGCAAACTTCAGTGCAGCTGTTTGCTGCTGCTGTGTTTGACAGCGATCGATCACTGTCACGGCGTCTCGCAGGTTAGTATGAACTTTATTACAAGCGCACATTACACACACATGTACAAGCGCTTCTCTGATAGTAACTCTATAATTTACGAATGTCAAAAAATATAATATATATCATAAGCTGGAAAAGAAATGTCAATGCATATGATGGGCGCATATTTGTGTTGTTGTGTTTATTGTGTTTTACATTCAAATGTACATTCATTAGCTTATTCTGGAATGAATCAAAAATGTGGTGCTTGTGTTTTTTAAAATGGCTTGATACTTTTTAATTATTTAATGATTTAGCTGTGTTTGGGAATTCGGCAATTCTGAAAAATTAGATATACTCCAAATCTTTTTTAACACAATGCAATTTAATACAATATTGTGCATTGCTTAAAACATAATTAAAAAACTTAAAACACACCCAAGTAGAAATTCCATTTAAAACTATTTGACCTCATCAACTGGTCTCAGCTGGTATGAACTGGCCTGAATTATTTGCCAGGACATCACCAGTAAATCTGTGAAACAGGTACTGATACAGTACAGCTCTTAATCCAAAACACTAGCCCAAATTATCTGTTTAAGATCACACTCTAGTGGACTTCCGCTTCAACAGAGACTACCTAAATCTGTAATTACATACAGTGAATTTCAGTGTAGTGTCTGTTTGCAGCATGATGGTATTCTGTGCATTCCTCTGTGGTCCAGATGGATCTCAAATGATAGAATATCACTAAATGCAGACATCCAGCCCAGTGGGTGGCGCTGCTGCGCACTGATCGAAGCGAGGTGCTACAGAAGAGGGTCTGTGTTCAGTCCCTGCTTAGCTGTCTGCTGAAAAGTTGTCCTTTCTCCATTTAGATGGATTACATGGCTGGGTCATTGTCCTTCTCATTGCTGTACAAGTAGTCAGGCAAGCAGAGCACTCCTCCAAGCTTGTTGCATCCCTCCTGCAGTATGTTGGGCAAGGAGAGAGTGGCTTTCAGCACATGCATTGGAGGAGGTGTGTGCTAATGGTGCCATGTGCTGGGGGGATACTTACAGTGGGATTAATTGGCCATTCCCAATTAGGAGTGAAACAGTGAAAGAAAACAAGCCTAAGAGTTTAATGCATTATAGCGCAGATCACAACACCCCCATCTTCATGGGAGTCTACCTGATCATTTATTAGTATAGCTTTGCAGTCTTTGTATATGACTGATGTACTGTATTTTCACTTTCTGACAATGTCGTGGTTTTTAATTTTGTTAAAAGGTAGGTTTTACTGATTGTGGCCATTGAAGGTATATACAGGAGAGGAGTATGTTATTGATCTATTTGTACATCTTATATAAAAGTTTAAATGTCTTGTTGAAGTTTCTCCATTGCTTTTGAAATAAATACATATGCATTAATCACCTGGATTTTTCGTGTTGATGTTGCACAGTGGTTTTGGTAGCACCGAAGCCTCACACCTCAACGCTTGTGAGTTTCAAATCATATTTGCACAGGATTCCTGTCACGGTGTAACAACATGCAGTTAAGAGAATTTGTGACTATATTGCCCATGGGGTGTGGTCGCGCCATGTCATGGACTCTCAACCCATCCAGGGTGCCCCCCCCGTACCCTATGCTTCTTGGGACAGGCTATGGACTCAGGAATGGCAGACGGATCAATGGGCTTTTAGTATGTTTTTTGAGCCCAAAGAGAACCACTTGTTAATTTATCATGCCTCGACTGCAGAGTTTGTGGCACGTTCTCGTCATTAATAGCTTATACAGTTGTGCCATTGTTCTGAAGAAGAGGGACGTGTCGCTCAGGTCTTTCTCCCTCAGCACCATGGGTGCTTGGCCTTAGATCCTGTCAGCATCTGCTCCGCAGCTTCCACCCTGCTTGACATGCCCGCAGTCCCAGATGCGGCGCGAGAGCAAGGGCCAGGGCAGGCATGCACGGCACACATGCGGCCCAGACCTCGTCCGGGGGATCCAAAAAGCTGCCTAACTCAGGCAGCAGTGTATGATGCCCAGAGCTGGCGAAGGATCTGTATTAATAATAATGTGAGGCTATCCATAGTTCTGCTGTTAAAATTTCATGTAGTGCAGAATCACGCTCATGTTCCACAGCTGGAATCACCTCTCTTTGTTTCATATTATTTATGTTATTACGTAACATTAAATAAGAACTTTATAATTAATGTCTGCCATAGACTGGCATCTCATGGGGGGTGTCCCCTACCAAGTGCCTTCTGCCACCTGGTTCTCCTGTGACCCTGACCAGGATAAGTCATTGGAAGAGGAACGGATGGATGTTCTAAGTAGAATAAAATGTAATGAATGTGCGTGACGGGCTGTGTCAGGATCTGAAATTAAATTTCTCTTTTTGGACAGAGCTGCATAGACAGACACCAGGTCGTGGGCGTGCTCCGCCAGATGGAGAAGTTCCTGAAGGGACAGGAGGTTCGATTCACCGAAGGGCTCCGCGCTATGAAGTCGAAGTTGGCCACCTTGCAGAACTCTGTCTCCAGGTTTCCCCAGGCAGACCAGCACACAGGTATGCGCACGCGGGGACACATGTGGACACGCGGTGCCAGTTTGTCCACGCCTTCTGCTGCGGGGGTCCTAATGAAGTGAGCCAGGAGGCGAGGCATGTCCCGAGATGCTTTGGCAGCTCGCCTGGGCTGTTAGCTCACCTGAGCTGGCTTCATCATCAGCATACCACAGTCCTGGATGTCTCTACATGCTGTGACAGCAGTGTCTGGCGCGTCTGGAAAGGCCCCGCTCTCCTGGATGTCTTATTTTCCCTTATAGATCTAAGTCTTACCTCTGGCTGTGCATTTGTGTCTGCGATTTATTTTTTTGTAATCTCAATGGAAAAATTTCATCCCGCAACTCGTCAAAAAACGATATCCTTGCTAAATTTCCACAAAATAAATGATTTTGTTTACCACTGAATTAATTTTTTATAAGAAGCTAAAAATACCTAAATTGAATTCTCTGTCGTTGTAATGACTGTTCTTGTTTAAGTACGTAAAGGTAGTAAGACTGAGACGTTGTGTGTACGGTAGTCCCCCAGTCAGCATGTATCTCATTTGGTCGTGGTTCTTTTAGATGGTGTCAGTCAAACACATCAGAGCAAACAGTAGTTAGTCTCACTCTACCTTTAATTGCTTGAAGACGTGAATTTATGGTCATGGAACTGGAGTTGCAGTATGGCATGGCTTTACTACACCTATAAAATAGCTCTGAGTGTTCATTCCTTTTGAATTTGTGGTTTTATTGGGAGACAGGTGTGCATTGATATTACAGGGATCTCTTGCATGATTGGGCCCCTTTGGGGGGAAGCTGGAGATCCGCATGGGAGCACCTTCAAAGAGCTTAAGAAGTGGAAAGGTGGCAAAAACATACATGCATGTGTAACAGATTTTACAAGTGTCTTTGTTCTGAGCTGTGAAGTTGAAAGTATATCCTGTCCTAGGGGTAACTCTGGAAAAGGCACCCCCCCACTCCATCACCCGCCTTGCTCTGCATGCTATATTGTAAATCAGACACTGTTATCATTTTTTAAAGTTGGTGGTGGTTTGGTTGTTCAAAGGATGGGGGTAAAAAAAAGGCACCTACTTCACAACATGAGCCCTCGACATCACTAAATGTCGAGTCCGCCAGTGTTTGAACTGACTTGATTGAAATAAAAATTAACATTATTAAAATATCTATAAAACTATCACGTAGATTTGTATCTAATTAGTGGCATGCACATTAAGTCAAAGTATTATCTAATATAAAAATCTCCACACAAAAACTCAGCCACCTATCTGCTGCATAAGCAGTTCCCATTCCAGACCATGCTTTTTTGCAATTGTTAATTGCACATAAATAAACTACTGTTCCAGAAAGCAGCTGTTTTCTGAAAATACAAGCAAACTCCATCCACGGTCTCATTCTGAAGCAGTCCCGTGTAGGCTACCAACATCCATCCACATCAATCTTCTATCTGCTGATTCTGTCCATGGTGACACTGGGGCCTGGAGCCCAACTCCAGCAGTGCAAGGCACAAAGCTGGGGTATGTGCATGGGATATATCTAAAAGTAAGCCTGGTCTATCACAGGAAAAAGCAAATAGCTTGTAAAACATTCCATAGATCAGGAGAAGAGGGGCCAAAGGCTAGTTCTGGTACTTGGAAAATTAATGTTAAAGATGAACCAACCTGGACCGTTCAGTTCCAAACTCCACCATTTAAAGTAAGGCACTGTTGTGCATATTTTTAAACAAATCGGCAGTACTACACCCATGTTCCTCTGTGCCCCAAGTCAGAGAGAATTTGCCGTGATACGGCACCATTATTAAAAACGCTACCAGCCGCGCGATCGGCCCAGTGAGGCGTTTAACCTCACTGTCGATTCCCGCTTCATTAAGCGTACTTTGATGCGATCTGCATTCCTTCCCGGGGTTACAATAAATCAGTGGTGAATGGAAGACATGACCCGAACGGTGTGCTCTCCCACAGCAGTGACGGGGAGTTCACCAACATGGCATCCGCTGCAGCTGCCTCGAGATGCAGAGATGAAGCCAAATGAGGGAGGTGTCTGACAGCAAGAGGCCAGCATTCATCACCTGGTCCAATCAGCACCAAGTATCTTCAGATTCTCTCTTATTTATCTTTAGGCACCATGCTTTTTCTAATACACAGAAAAGTTAAATATGAATTTTTAAATTTAAGAATTTAAAAGATACGATTAAGCTACTCTTACTATTTTTATTAGGAATATAGTTAGAAATTGTCACCTTAGGCCCCATTGGGGGGGGGGACCGACAAATTTTATGTCAGGGGAGGCCAACAAAGATTTTCGGCTCCCTATACTGTGCTGGGCCCCCTAAATCTACCGGGGGTATCTATGCTCCTCCAGTTCCCCTAATCTCTATTTTAAGAAACATTAAGCAGGTTGGGAGATTAGGTAGTTTGTCACTGTAGAAGAAAATATGATGAAACGTATCAGTTGAATCGCCTCTGCAGTGTATTACTGTATATTATTAGCAGATTATTCAGACACACTCTCATCTATAAATTAGGATGCTCACAGGGTTGTGCCTTTTAACTTTAACACCATCCCGGCGAAATCCTCTGAATTTCCCATCTGACATGCCCTCTGTTCAAGCCTCGACTCGATTGCCAACGTAACCCAAAGCGCCCCAATGCAGTAAGGTATCTTAGACGCCTCCAAAAGAGGTTCATGTTAGGATGGTGCCAGGTGCAGCCATGTAGGATATTGTGGTATTGTGTATGTGATATTGCGGATGGTAAAGGGAGGAGCATCTCTACCTATTGTGCTGCTTACGGGCTAAAGCAGGCAGTCCTGAGCCAGCCCAGTGCCTCTACTGACTATTTATGTGCGACATAAAATAGCATGAGTTCTTCTCTTCGGGACAACAAAGAGTCATTAGAAGGCTAGACTCTGTGTAGCATGTGCTTGCAATTACACAACAGAGCTTTCATCTCCTATTTCTCGTAATGTGTGTTTATGTTGTGAGTATAAAAAGATTCTCTTCCAGTTCTTTATGTAATGTCTTTTGCAATTTAAAACACTTATCAACTCGGAGGAACTGGCCAAATTCATGCATAAAACAGTAATGAGAGGCAGGTGAAGCACCAGCACCAGTCATTCCTCATATATTTGGTGAACTGAGATCATCTATTTTCTTTTTTGCCGCGGCACCGGCCTGCGTTCGTAACGTCTTTGTCACAAATACGCTGCACGTGTGAGTTTCGGCCGTGCGCTCCAGGCACTTCCAGAGTAAATATGCTGAGGAATCTGGGTTCCTCGTGCACCTGATCCGTCCGCATGGGCCACTAAGGCTTCCTTTCTCGGTAATCTGCTGGGATTATTCGGGGCATTTCTCAGCTTCTTTTCCCATGAAGGTCTTTCCTGTTCTGCCAATGAGTCATGCATGTCCTCTGGCACAGCCTGCATCGCAAATCTGCTTAATTCCTGTTGTCATCTCCTCTTTCTTTCTTTCTTTCCTTCCTTCACCTCTACGTTTTTCTCATCCCCCTCCCTTCTTCTCTCAATCCCCTCGCCTTCCCTCGCTTCCATCCCCTTTTCCGCAGCACCTTCGAGTTGCCCATCTCTCGAGGCACCGGCCCACGGAAGGAAGTTCGGCACCCGGTACCTGATGGGCCACGAGGTCCATTTCACATGCAACCCTGGCTACCAGTTGGTTGGGCCGGCAACCCGTGTCTGCCAGGAGGACGGCAGCTGGAGTGGGGTGAACACCCTCTGCAGAGGTAAATCCCAAACCCAAAGCAGTTCATCGGACACTCCCGGGAGAAGCCCATATATGTGATTAGCCATTAAAATGCTTCAGCAACAGTGTGATCATGAATATTTTTCAAAGATCCACAACATAGTACCTACTTTAGTGAAGGCTTCTGGCTGCGTGTACTGGATGCTGGGTGCTGTCTCTCTAATATATGAACAGGAAGATGCTTCTGTAGGACGAGGGCTTCCATTGTGGTGAGAAACGTATCCAGCATTTGCAAAATTTGTTATCCTGCTCTCCCGATGTGCAAATACATGACCACACGCGGTTGCTCAATTTATTGAGACTGAAGTCAAAGAGAAAATGAAAAACAAATATAACAAACTCAGGAAAAAGACTTTCCCCTATAACCACACATAAATCCAACTATCATACCCAGAACATACTAAACCCAGTGCAAAGCCAGCTATCTGCAATCAGTACATGCTTCAGCCAAAACACATAATCTGCTAAACGGCAGACCTAAATCCGATCATTGACACTTTGGTCAGGTTCTGAAAAATGGAAGCAGGGGAGACCAATTGCCATTATATGGATAGGCAGACAGACAGGCTCATGGTCATAGGTCATAGATAGGCACCCCTGATCCTGGAGTGCCGGTATGCAGCAGGTTTTCTGTTCATCTCTGATGAACCACTCCTTATCTCAGGCAGATAAGAACTCATCAGATAGGATAGAAAACCTGCTGGAAACTGGGTTGCCTACCACTAATTAGGGTGTGAGAAGCCACTTCTGCTCATTGGAAAAAACACATAGAATTAAATGAGGACTGCGGAAAAAAAGGGGGCCGCCTGGACTGTTTCACGTGGTACTGAAACGGCGCACGTCCCGCTCCACCCACACACCTGTGCAGCTCTGGAGGTCTTGTGGCTGCTTGGTGTAGACAGGTGGCGTGCAGAGGCTGATGGGACAGAAATTTCAATATGCTAATGAAGGAGTGCAACAGAATCTGGGATTTGAAGAAAAAAAAAAAAGAAATCCTCTGTTACTGGGTGGGGTGTGTTGCAGAGGATTAGAAAAGGCTGCCCCCCCCCGCAACACAAACACTCCCTACCCCACAGCTCCCAAACCTATGCCCGCCCTCCTATTTAAATTTGTGGAATTCCTCAGTCCGGGCTGCACGGCGGCCATATTATTTCACTGCCCCCGAGAGGACGTCAGGGTGACCTTGGTGGAACCCTCTGAATGCCAGGCTGAAAAGAGAGAGCTGGATAGGAACATGGGGGGGGGGCAGGAGCCAGTGAAAGGGGCTCCACACACTACAGATAAGGATGAATAAAGAGGCCATTCTTCCTGCTCTTGGGGGCTCCTCGCCTCGCTGAACGGCGCTCTCGTCAAAGCGGCATTAAATGTCTCAGGACACCGAAAAGCACCTGTGCCACATTCCTCGCGGCCCCCGCTTGCCCATTCTTCTCCTCATTCCCAGGTCCAGCGCCGGCTAGATCCACTGTAAGACAATTCCCCCACCGGACTCTCGAAGGCGAGCATTTGGTTGCAGTATTTGGAGGTCGTGGCTGCAAAAGGCTCATTAAATGGACCTGTGGTCCCAATAACAGACTGGTACGCCAAGCATGCTGCTGATGGGTTTTTTGGCTGGTCTCTTGGTGTTGGCTGAGATCATCTAAATGCTGAAGCTACTCTGTGTCCTAGTGTGGCCAACCAAAAAGTGAGAAGAAGGACCTCTCACCCCTGATACAACGTTATTCCTGTGGCAGGTCCCAGGGGACGAGGAACACGAATGCGCTTCTAAATTTAGGAGCCCATATCTTAAAGGCAGCATTGATGATCGAGAAAAAAAACATAAACAGTTATAGGAGGTTTAAAAATATCCCAGAAAGTAAAGTAGACCAATAAATGGGAGAGAGAGCAGGAGAGCAGGGCTTCTGCTTTTTTTTTTGTAAATAAACGATTTAAGGATGGAAAGAGAGGAGCTTGGGTCTGAGTGTTTTCTCACAAACACTCGATGTGTGTATATTAACATGGTTTGAATGGTTTTACAGTCAGAGCCTTCGTGGAGCAAGCTTGTCTCGATTTTACGGAAGTCAGTAGTAGCTTATCCGCCAAAGCACTGCATGAGGCACTTCTATATCATATGGCGCTTTTCCACTGCATAGTACGGCACAGCACGGTTCAGTACAGCTCACCTTGGTTTGGCTCAGTTCGG
>JAODKM010000058.1:13140169-13157779 GCA_026780845.1 Petrocephalus sullivani
TTATTTCAGTTTCTTATATATTTTATATTTTTTACATTCTTGTCTTGTGTCTCTGTGTGACAGTTCAGTAGTAACATAAGCAATTTCCTCCGGGATCAATAAATTTTTTCTGATTCTGATAAGTTGGACAGAAATGGTTTGCTTATCATTTTAAAGCTGTTTTCCAGCTCTGTATTTTTTTAAGTTATACCCCCTCCCCAGTATGTTCAAACATTGTTAACTTAAATTTCCCTCAATATTGATCCAAGACACATGCAATTTCAGTTACAGGGGTTACTCATATGACTAAATCAGCATGCCAAGCTTCATTAAAATCTGTCACGATGAGGCCCAAAACTGTCATGATTTGACAGAGAATTAAATTATGCAATTAAACTAATAACATTACAGAAGGCCAACCATTTTAAAGAAATACACAATTAAAATGGAAGAAAACATGGAATCAACAACAAGTTTCATACAAAGCATTCTTTCATAATCTTGCTGAAAATGATGGTAATGTTTGAGAACACTACATTCTTCTTACCAGTTTTATGTCTTGCTGAGAATCAGACTCAGGCACCTGGTTTGTTTTCTAAAACAAACAACATTTTTTTTTAAACTTTCAGACAAACCTCAACAAAAATGTAAAATGCCCATTTGGAAACTGACCATATAACCAACAAGAAGTAGACCTAACATTAAAGCCACCCACTAGGTGATCTTATACACAAGAGGACACACACAGAATAATTACATTACTTTAAGTGGTCCCAATGACCAGTGCCTCAGTACAAGGTACATGCATGTTTCTCAATATGGAACATCCATCTGTATCATGGGTAGCAAACTCAGATCAACTAAGTAGCTAAACGTAAAATGTACTTACTTTAAAAGGGGGAAAGTCTCGCAGCTCCTTGTTGCAAGTAACCGGCGGTTGCTTCTGGTAAATACGTTCCCCTGGGCCGTAAACCAGGAGGTTCTGTTGGAGTCCCGTGTTCTGGTCCACTTTATTATACATTTCCTGTAGAATTGGAAATGCTGAAATCCGCTGCTATCATACACAGAAACATTAAAAAGAGGATCTTCCACTAAAACAACAACAAAAAATATTATCGAGAATATTCAAGATGTTTCACTGGCCACGCGCAATGAGTGTTGGAATGCTCAATCAATCAGCTACAGCTTTTATAAAAATTAATGGTGTAAAAAGAGACAGCAGATGGGCAGTACTGCAGTGAATTCATAGCTTTTGAATGATAGCTCTGAATCACCACACTGCAATTAGAACCTCATCATATGTAACTCAGAGCCCCACAAAGACAGTCACTTATATATTATTAAATCAATCAACTGATCTGGCACAAAACATTACAATAAAGGCACTTACATCAATGTTGCTATACTGATTGTGACATGGATAGTATTTCAAGAGCCAGTTAATGGTAAACTTCGTTTCCTCTGGGCATCCAAAGGACTTAACTGAAATACAGGATGAAATTACATTCAGGAATAGAAACACTGCAAAAATAAATACTGTTCACAAGGTGAAAAAATAACTACTTCATTGGAATTATGTAGACGAGATATTCACTGTCAACTGAGACTATGGTTGCAGAAATGTGAACGTCTACTAGCAATTACTCGTTAAAATCGCTCTAGCCACGCTCCAAATAATGAAATAACTTCAGGGATAAATTTCAGTAGATTACAACTTACTTTTTAGTTTTATGTCAGTGCCTTCGTACATAGATTTTCTCAGCAGTATCGGTTCTGACCCCTGAAACGAAGACATTTCAGGTGAGATGCAACTACTAGACTTCACGCGAAACTCTCATTGAGAATCGGACGCGAGAGTTTCCGCAGACATGATCACATAAAAGCTCTCTTTACCAAGACTGCAACGGGATACAAGTCAACACGAGTTCGGAGAGGAAAAAAACAAGGACGCTCAATAATTAATATTGTTCTAGGAATGTCAAGTAAAATGTAGCAATCCACTAAGGGCTTTCTAGAAATTGCACGGTTTTTCACGGACAGCCGAGTATCTTCTAAAAGAAAAAAAATGTCACAAGCAGAATTATATAACGATAGCTAAAACTGATCATGGCGACTAATCAGCTCTTTAAAAGGACAATGAATAATTAAGTATATTCTCAATTAATAAGACATAGGGTATAGTGCCACAGTGGCTTTATGAATTTTTAAGCTTGCCGTCTTATCTGTGGTTCTAAATCTACTTTCGGTAGTTCAGTTAATAGTTACCTTATACATTTGTCTTGAAATTTGTACCTGTGACATGTATCCTTACAAGTTAAAAAACTCAAATGGGAAAGGAAGGTGCTCACAGCAGCGAGTCTACATGCGGGAATCTAGCACAATAAATTGGTCTGTCACATACAAAGTTTTGTGCTAAAGTAAACTACGTATTTAAAATTAACATCACTGACCACCTACTCACGGAAACACAACGCAATATAAATAACGCTTTCTTATTTGAATTAAATCATAAGCAAACAGCTAGACCTAGTTTTAACCTCGTTATTTGTGTTTCCGTGAATCGCATTCGCAAGCTAATTAGCCAGCTAGTGCTAGACAGTCTCACTATTCGGGAGCCCAGGCCGGGGTCATAAGGATTGTATATAAGCGTGTTAGTCTCGGTATGTAGTATTTCAGTTCGGTATACTCAATATCTATTTATGCCAACCACTGAGGAGGACGCAAGTTATAAGCAGCTAGCTGCAGTTCGGATGCCTTCGCTCATTTCCTCTCCCCGAGCCCATGTTTACATTCCACTTCCC
Organism: Petrocephalus sullivani; assembly: GCA_026780845.1. Classification (NCBI taxonomy): domain Eukaryota; kingdom Metazoa; phylum Chordata; class Actinopteri; order Osteoglossiformes; family Mormyridae; genus Petrocephalus; species Petrocephalus sullivani. The sequence continues at coordinate 13,142,950 of JAODKM010000058.1, forward strand.
TGAAAGTCATACAAAACGGCACCTACGTTGACGACGAGGATGTCCCACTGTCCTCTCTCCGGGGCTGCTTCGGCACCATCGTGGAAGCTGCTCAGCACCGCGCCAATCGACAACAGCAGCCAGGCTTTGGACTCCCTCGAGCGCCAGCTCCACATCCTCCACCGAACGCCCGGCGCCATGTTTTCGCTGCTGGACGCAGCCCTACGTGTCAGTGCCCCTGTCCGCGGGAAACGTGGAGCGCCGCACCTGGGTTCCGGACCGGGCGCTGTAACCCGGCACGGAATCAACCAGGGAACATCAGTGACAGCTACTGATAGTTATGTTATAATGGCGACTTTTGGCATCAAACACACGTTTTCTGGACATGTGTAGTCCCGTTGCGTTCGAGTGTTTTGCGCCGATCTGGAACAAATAAGTGTGTCTAGTATTGGGGATTTTGGGGAACTGATTTCAATATGCACGTTGTCGACTCGGAGTGGAGGGAAGGGGACGACCGGAAGCGGAAGTGAGAGACGACGGCGGGAATGCGAGCTGGAGGGAGCTCGGGGCAGCGCTTGCGCCGCATGCTTTCACGGTTTATGTTTTACGTGTCATATAAACAGACACGCACTGTACATGTTTGTAGTGAACAACGTTGAACTGGTCGTTAAAAACCCTACTATATGGAGCATATCGGCGGTGAATGGAGCGACGCGTTGCCAGACCCGGGGGCCCCATTTATCAAAGGTTGCGTAAATTTCACCGTGAAAAAGAATGCGATCTGGACATCGCTGAAAATCAGCCACAGCATAGGGTAACTCGGGGTAGTGCCTTGCCAAATGGATAGTACCATCTAGTATAGTAGATATAAAGGAGCTGAAAGATGGCTGCGATATCCCTTCTCTGTCAGCCGGCTCCCTCTGGTAGGTAGGTTCCTGTCACCAGGAACCCAGTTGTGGTCAGAGGAGAGAGAGAGAGAGCAACCACTCATAACCAGACATTACAAGTAGACGAACAGGTAATGTCTGGTTATGAGTGGTTGCTCTCTCTCTCTCCTCTTGGTCCCAGTTAAGCACATGATTGCAGTAGTTTGGCTCTTGGAAGCCTAAACCAGTCGTCACCATAGTGAAAATAATCCTGGTGATTCCTGAACACTCGTTCCCCTTTAAGGCTAATTCACACTGCGCAATTATTGACAACACAAAATTATTTTCGATTCGTGGGAATTGATGACAAGACGCTTGTGGTGTCTTTCAAATGGCAAATTATACTCCAAGGTAAATACATATTTTAGTACACAAATGTATGCACTTTCTATAGGATAGCATTGTTTGATTGAATATCGTCATATGACAACTCAGTAAAATTGTTAAAAGTTTATGTCTGCGGCTTCGCTGTTTCACGTGCACATGGCGTATGCGTATAGCGATGATATTATCCCACACCAGCAGAGGGCAGATGTGTCACAATAAGCACGAATACAAGCAGTGTAGTGGGTAAACTGCTTAACCTTTTTTTAAAGTTATTAGGCTTGAACGGTATTACGGCAATACGGTATACCGCAGTATCGTTGTGAGAAAATTAGTCACAGCGAATTTTATTGCCAAGGTTTCAAAATGCTGAAACGGTTCTGTTTTTGAAAATACCGCCAGAACAGCGTATATAGAAGTATAATAATGTCTGGACGGTAATGTGACTGAAATGAAAGTGCAATATATATGTAATGGTCTTGTACTGCGTGACATCAGAAACATATTTCAATGTCTGTGCAGAAATGTACTTCGTTGTCCAGTGTTTGGGTGGTTTCTTTATTTCATGCACCTGAATATGTCTCTTTGCACCTTGAACGTGGGTACTGCTTATCAAAAGCATCCATCATAACTCTTTTCCTACCACCCACTGGAAACACCTAGTACATTTACTCGCTCAAGAATTCCGCTAGACCCAAAATCTGGGCTACGCGGGCACTGTCCACACACATCTGTTTACAACGCTACACAGAAAAAAAATTGCCCTTAACTGATCTAGGGAAATCACATCTATAAATGTGTGGGACTTGAGGGTTATATTTTAAGTCCTTGCAATTTGAATACACGTTTTTGGGTAGGGGATTAAAGTATATATTTCAACTGTATCATCTTTTCTGTTTTGGGTTAAAATAATGTGTAACATTGCAGTCTCTGGATTGTATGGTATTATTAAATGTTACAGTGCTGCTTTCTGTCTCTAAGCCATCCTTTCACTGAGAAACAGTGGTCAGAAGTGGTCAGTGACCTAAAATACAGCTACTTACATTAGTTACCCACCAGCCTAGGAGGTGGAGGAACTGAACATTTGCCTCTTGTTGATCATTGATGTAAATGATTTTATGTATGTGTAGATGATATGGCAATAGTATTTTATATTATTTTTAAAAGATACTATTGCATCTTGTGATGACTTTTTAAATTTATTTTTATGTATTTAAACCAGTCACTAGTATTTTTATATGTATCTTGTGATAGTGCAAGGGTTAAACCAATGTGTTTTTGTACCGTTTGAAGACAGCGGTAACAGGGCATAATAATGGGCGTCACAATAATGGGCGTCACCTGTGTCATAATGGATGTCTGTGTTCTGCTCCAGCAGTGTTCCTGACATCTCCTCTGACACAATGCAATTTGGAGATGGTACAAAACTAACCGGTTCTTAAGTAATGGAACAACCAACACCCTCAACAGATCTAACTGGCTTGCATATAATAAACATTTTTTAATGGAACCCGACAAATACAATGTTAGGTTACCTTAAAGAATATGGAATCCAGTCAATAAGTACACATGGAGACAAAAGGATTTTTAGCATTTTAAAGTTAAGTAAAATACTTTTGCTAAAAGGGACATTACAGAACAACACTGTTGACAGCTGCCTAACTATCGCACAAAGTCATATTTTGAAGTACAGTCGTCCCTCGCCACTTCGCGCTTCGACTTTCGCGGCTTCACTATATCGCGTTTCTTTCTGGAACTGATTAAATGCGATAAACGAGGGATGACTGTATATTTAAACAACAATATGATTCTTTGATTAACATTTCATGATTATCAAGTAACAAGCAGATGGAAATGATATATTCCCCTGAATTGCAAATGGATTGATAGCTTATAGGTATTTGAACATCTTTTTTTTTTTTTTTTACAACAGCATTCTAAAAATTTGCAGATAGTCCTCAAAATGGATGTAATTTATAAGCCTACAGATAAAACTATAAATGACATTTGTTCTGTCAGTTGACATACCTTCCACAAAACAATTGCTGAATACATGCGGAATATTTAAACATTGCACAAAATCCCAGGATTATTATTACTGTTTATTCTACATTCTTGTTCTTGTTCACCTGGTTTAGTTTAAGCATTACATGTCATTGCACTTGTCATCTTTTTATACATTATGAGGTAAGAATCAGTGGTTACACTTTACTTAAGGGTGTTCTATGATAGCTGTATGACACCAACATAAGCCCTTCATGACAGCCGACATAAGTTGGAACAAACCTTTTGTGCCTGTCATAAATGCTGACATAGGGAACTCCTGTGTCAAACCTTTATAAATGCTTATGACAAGTTATGTCGGCTGTCATAAAGGGCTTATGTTGGTGTCATGCATCTGTCATAAAGCACCCTTAAGTAAAGGGTTACTGAATTAGGGCATGAGAGACTAGTGAGCCCACCCCCCACTGGTCCAGCTCCTTTTAGTCAGTCCGTCACTGCTCACCTGCCCAGTTAAAGTCCTTGTCCCTTCAGTTACCCCTAGCTCTGCTTTTCTGTTCTGCCCAGAGCAAATCTTAACAGTTTACTATTATACTGACTGGAAAAATACCAGATATTTCAACTGTACAGCCACATCTACATTGATTTCATTAGCTAATAAAAAGAAAAATCAATAGTGATTATTATAGATATACATCCATTTTCATATTAATGCAAAGTCTTCAGTTCGTTAATCTTCAAGGTTTCCATTTAGCCTTTTTTTACTTTTGTAAAAGCTACAAATACTGGCCATCATTCTTCAGTTTTTTTTCCCCAAATGTGTAATATCTCATCTGCAGCTGCCCGTATTAAACATACAGCAAATCATTGTTGCAGTGTTGGTTTATGAATATACTGTAATAACTGCTCCGCACGCTCCCTACAACGGAAATGTGCGTCATCACAACCACATTTGTTAATATTCTTCATCCTGACCCAATGGTCTTAGGCAGTGACCACTTATGAGCTTTAGCAGCACCAGTGGTACTCATAGAACGTGTGACATCCTCCCCTCTTCGTCACATGGCAGAAATGGACTTTTATAGGAGACTATCAGCCTCTGGTGTCTGCCCAGCCAGACCACCATTTACTGAACTGATATCATGACTGGCGAGAAGGGGCGTGTCCATACTGCCGTCATGTGCCGGCATAGGGTCCCCCGATGATGACATGATGAAGACGTAGCGGTTTTCGTCATCCTCTCCACTATTATGCACATCTACAGAAACAAGGGCGGAGTCACAAACAAGGGTAGGGTCAGAGGTAGGGCTGCTGCCAGAGGGGGAGGAGCTGAACAGGGGCTGGCATAGCTGATCGTCCTCCTCAGGTTGGCTGGTGTTGATATAGATGATGTCCTCCTTGTTAGCACCCCCAGGAAGCTTTTCCGCCAGCTTCTCCAGACGAACCCGCACTTCGGTGAAGTCCGGCCGGTCTGATGGGTCAGGCCTCCAGCAGCTGAACATGACATCATACCTAGAAGAAGTACACAAATATGTTGTCAGGTGTGCTTTGTTCTTCAGTCTAAGCTAACTCATTAAACATATGACAGCAATGGCACAATAGTTCTAAACAATAGATTTGCTTTCTGCAATAGCTCAGTGAAAAGGATTTTACAAGCAGTGTCTTAGAGCAAGAAAGGGAGGGAGGGAATCGGGTTTAGGCTCGAACTGAGACATAGGGATTGGACAAGGAATCGGTTTGTTATAGTTTGGCAAAGAACAAGGGTGAGTTCAGCATCACATCAAGGTACTCCTGCACCCCCCCCCCCACCCTGACTTAGGAACAAACACTCACAGGTCATCCAGGCAGTCTGCAGGCTGCTTCAGCCGGTGGCCTTCCAGCAGATAATCATAAATCTCATGGTTCTGAACCCCTGGGTATGGAGTCATGCCCCGTGTTGCAATTTCCCACATGGTCACCCCAAAAGCCCACTGAGAACCAGAAGGACATTATGTTATTGTTGTTATTACTTCTACACACAAATTCACAAAATAACATTCAACAATGGGGATATTGAATAACCGTTTCACTTTGTAGGTGTCAGTGTAGACTTGGCATAACATTTCATAGATCTTTACACACACGCTGCTAGTCATTACATTACAGTTTTAGGTATCCATGTTAAGTACATTTCAAGTAAATTGCAAAATAGGCAGTTAGGGACATTTAAGTTTGCTGCATCCCTACATACATCATGTATATACAAAGCTTATAGTGTGCTCCTACCACATCACTCTTGACAGTGAAGACTCTGTCTGCAAGGCTCTCCACTGCAATCCATTTCACAGGCATCTTGGCAATCCTGCCTTGTCTGTAATAATCCCCACTATAGATCTTTTTCGATAAGCCAAAGTCTGCTACGCACACGGTCATGTCATCACGGAGCCTGAAACACCAGAAGCCCTTTCAGTCAGTCGCCCATCTCCTAAGTATAACCGAAAGCAAACAGAAACAAACGTGAGGGGTTATGAAAAACTGAAAATGAATAGTTCATTTTTGGGAATTGACTGTGGACCAGAGGTTGGGAGCTCCTATTTAACAGGACAAAACTAAAATAACCTGGAACTAAAGAACAGATGCGGAACCATAAAATGATGAGAGCAGCAGTGGAATCGGCAGAAAGGCTGACTTATAATGCGTTTCAAGAAGCAAAGCATTATGGGTTGGCTTAAATTAGTGCTGCTCAAATTATAGGAAATGCCTCTTACTAGACCAAAGATCAGCATAATCACAGTTCATGTCCACTTGGCAAAACAGAATCAGAAAGAGAAAGATGAAGCACTGGGGTGGACCCACATGCAGTTGCGAGCAGCCAGATCCCTGTGCAGGAAGTTCTTGCTGCTGAGGTACTCCATTCCCATAGCAACATCAATCATGAATTTAAGAAGCATCTGTGTTGGCAGGAACTGGGGAACAAACATCGTTACATAATTTTTTTTGAACAGTCTAGTGACATATGCACACATGTCTAATCTGGTGGCAAACTACCAAAGTAGCTTCCATCAACAGGCACTAAATCCATCCAGTTTGCCACATACTGTAAACCAGGATATCACCTGGCAAACTATGACAACCATGACTGATGGGAAATGGCATGGTACCTGTGGATTGTCGTTGAGGCGTGAGCGCAGCAGATAGCTGTGGAGGTCACCATACTTCATGAACGGAAGGATGACCATCGGCTTGGGGAAGCAAGCTGCCCCCACCTCTAAACACACACCTGCATAGGACAGAGAAAACACACCCACGTTGGAGAATGTCTAATCAATGGTGAAATAAGTACATTACTGTTACTATTCACATGTAAGACAGGTTTTATATTTTTATTTTATTTTGATTGAAACACTTACCGAGGAGTCTGATGACATTTGGATGGTGGAACTCCTTCATACAAGCGGCTTCATTCAGAAATTCCTCTATCTCCCGCTGAGAGAAGTTATCCACTGAAAAAAGGTAGCACAGGATGCCATCTTTAAACAAATATTAAGGTACAGGTTTGGATAATAACCAAACTAGCCAAAAAAAAAAAGCTAAAAATGCAAAGGTTGCTCTTCGATGCATAGAAACTGCAGGATTGCAATATTTGCTGCTTTGTAACATCATTTGTTGAAAAGAAAACTACTAACTTTTCATGGTCTTCACTGCAACCTTCTCAGATGTTCCATCTTGTAGCTTCAGTTGACCCTCCATCACTGAGCCGAACTCCCCTACAGATCAAAACAAAGGCACAAATTCACAGTGTATATAAAGAAGACCGTGATGGAAAGCTGAATTGCTGAAAGTAGAGCTGAAGCCAGTGTGAGTTGTCCGAAGCAGGCAGGATCTTACCTTCTCCCAAGATCTTCCCAATAGAAAGCAACGATCTCATAATTATCATATCCTGTAGTTTGGCCTGAAGTTCTTCACTGATTCCCAGACTTGCAACTATAAAACAAAATTATATTCATAAACATTTTTAACGGTAGTTTTATTGCAAAGTGATACCAATATTTCTTTGTGAATGTCCTTTATAATGTTTGGGATGTCATTATAAATAGGCGAAGTATGGAAAACAACCTCTTGATCTCTATGAAGTGATAATCACCGCCCCTATTAGAGATCACCTTCAGCATCACCGTAATATTACGAAAATGTTCCCATCAAAAACTCCTAATTGGATAGGCCTGTAAATGCCATACAGCAAAGGTAAGACACTGTAACAGGAATATCAATCATCACAAAACAAACATGTTGTAGCAATTTCACTCCGTACAACATGTTAGAGGGATGCAAACCCAGCTTTCCTGTCGGCTACATATAGCCGACACATATATATATATACACATACATACACACACACACACACATACATACATACATACACATATACATACACACACACATGTAGTCCTGAGGTATAAAATAAAATAACACTGAATACATACGGGCATTTTCAACAGCAGATCGATTGTATGTCCTCTGAGCTTTGTAAAAGATGACAGGTTGAAGTTCCTCTCTGCTTCCAAACACTTGCCTGCAGAGGGAGCCAGGGAAACAACGCGGCAGGGAGAGAAATCATGATCATTATACAGAAACTCGCACCACCACTTTACTGGGCATGTTAAAATCGTGTTAAAATTTTAAATCATACCAATAAGACAGCGGGAAACATTGTACATTTTTACCCCCATTAGGAGCAGGAAATGGTCAGAGTTTTAGAACAGCATGCCAAGAAAAGCTATCAACTTCCTGAGTGGCAAGCCCGTGTCACTTTTCCCTAATGACTCCCGGAAAATTAGAGAGGGGGACGCCGTGTGGCTAAGCTCTTTTCTTCACTCCAGCTGTAATAAGACAACTGCAGGTGAGTCCAAAAGTGTGGCACAAACAGCCTTACTATAAGTGCGCACACATCCAATGTGATCCTGGCCCCTGTAAAGGGCAGCGGGAGGTTATATTGAGGAAGTGACAAACAAATGTGCAATCTAGACTCCTAAAGACATGTGACAAGATTTATGCAACAAAGATCACATGATGTTTTACAATTTTTTTTGGGAAGCATTTTGATTTATTCTAAATCACAGATATACAGCGAATGCTGTCTGTGAAATTCTTAATTCCTAATCGTTGTGGAAAACAGGAAACTTTCTATTTGCTTTAGCTCAGTCAGCTACAAAAAGCCTATATTACCCACCAACGTTAAAGCTAAAGAGGGGATGAGGCAGGAAAAATAGAAGGAAAATATTGCAGGGATAGAGCAGATGATTGGAAAGGTGACACTCACTGAAAGCGGGTCTCCAGGACTCTACTGCGCACACACACTGCAGCCCACAGGAGCAGCAACAGCAGGCAGACGCCACACACTACCCCCAGCACGATGTACACGGAGTCCGAGCCCCGCGTCTTAGGACTCGAGGACGGAGATGGGGTCTCAGCTGGAACAGAAACAGAGAAGATGCACCGCATTTACACAACACCACACATGAGGCAGGGAGAGCCACATGCGGTTTCTAATCAGCATGCAGGAAGTGAGAGAACTGGATGGCATTCAATTTTTTTGTTTTAGCCTCACAGAAATGTATTGTGGGTAACAGGATAGACCTGAATGGTGGAGCAAATTTGAAAATCTAGACACCAAAGACCTGGGGGATGGGGAGTCTTATTTAAAATGTACCTCAACTGATATGATGTACTTGAATATGACATTGGAGATGCCCCTGGAAATGATGTGTGCATCAATAACACACAGAGATGATTTGAGGTGCCTGCGGAACAGCCACGTAAACAACTGGAATAAAGACCAAAGGAAATGCCAGGCAAACTGCTAGAATACTCCATATTAGAGCCAAGATGATATCTTTTGGCTCAATTTGGGTAGAATTCGGGTGGGTAGGAGGCAAGATATCAGATAATGTCAGATTTTCCATTAGCAATTTCCACCCAAAAAAACATTGTTGGGGGCATTGAGTGGATCATTTAACCAGTTACTCTCCAAGTCAAAAAGCATTTGATTTAGGGATGCACCGATCAAACGGCCAGCAATTGAAATCGGCCTATTTTCAGCCTGATCAGTCTTCAGCCGATCAGTCACACGTGTTTCAGATTTCAAACCAATCTTACGCACGCAAGTCATACGCACAGCTGCGCGCGCACCCACATCCCAGTCATGCTCGCATTTACAGGCACACTTAAATGTCCATACTTTGGAAATTCTTCAGTGTGAGTGAAGACATTTTAAAACTCATCACCTTGGTGAACAGTGAACGTGCATCTGCATTTATCCTATATAAATTACCCAAAGATCTATCGGAAACTTATTTTGACACCTGGCAGTAAGGCTGATTGTTTGCCCATTATATTTCCCCCTCCCACTAGTGACACCTTGCAGCTGCCCGGAGGCATGGAAGGGGGAGAGGTGTCCGTTTACCCCCAACGTATATCAGTGGTGAATGTATTTTTCTGTAAATTGCCAGGAATAAAACTGGACGGGACAATCGGGTCACTCCTTTATTTAACTGGCGGGCCAGCCAACAGCAGCACAACGCAGCACCCCGCTCGCTCCGGTTAGACGCGCTCAGTTTGAAGAAGCTAGCAAAGTGAAAGCTGCTAAAACTGAAGCCAGCAGAGCATGTTCAGAGCGATCTACAAGCCAGAAATCGCTTGTCTTTGGTTGTTATAAGCAGTGAAAAGAGCAAAGGAATTACGAGGAAATTTATGTAATTCATGGCACTGGGTGACCAGCTGTTTTCCATGGTTGAAGATAGAGGTTTCAGAAATATGATAAAATTACCTCAGGTCAGAATACCGAGTATGTGTTACTTTTTGGACGTTCAGCTACCGGAGTTGTTTAATCTAGTTTCATGTCACACACGTCGTCTGCTACAATTTTACAACCGATTCCAATTCCATTTATAATGAGAAATTTGCTATGAATACACAGAAAAATCGGCAATCAGAATCGGCCAAGAAAATTCCAATCGGTGCATCCCTAATTTTCTTCTTTATGACTTGTACAACTGTATGCCATACACACCTGATCCTGGCACGAAGTAGAACAGAGGTTCACTGAATACCCCAGTCCCTGCGTTTGTGGCGGCTGCCACCTGAACACTGTAATTGGCAGGACCCTTAACCTGGACGTAGATCATATTTGTGGTATTGCGGATCTAGAACAGATGAGGAGAAATAAACCAAACAAGTAGTTAAATTCATATCCTTATCCATCTCCGTTTGAGAGGAGAGGTTAATAATTCCTCCATCTTGCAGTGAATATCTAAAAGTTCACGGTCTAAAAGAACAAAAACTTACATTACTCAATCATATGCTCATTGCAGAACAAATGACTGGACAGTACATAGTGCACATTTAAAAAAATCAACAGGATGTTTACAGAACGCCATTATAATTGGCTTTATACTCCTACAACATTTTACATGATTTGAAATTATAAACTACAAATTTATTTAAGGCAATTGTTGCAATTTGAGACACACTGCGAAAACTTTACAAAGATGAGATGAAAGGAAGAGACTAATAAACACTGATTTACAGCACAAGAAAAAGAGGAACAGGATGGGGTATTGAGATGGTTGGGGAGCAGTTACACGCGTGTTTGGAAGGGCCGCTGTTGCACAACATGATTGTTCAGAGAGGCTCTCTCTCCATGCAGACATGCCCTGTGACAAACACACCAACGTACAGGAACCAAAGCACCTTCCAGTAAACAGCCTACTACAGGCTTTCTCCATGCTTTCACTGCAATAGTAGGGCTACTTAAAAATGATACCAAGCCCTCTTAATTTCTGAATTTCTGCACAACACACAGCTTTCACCATTTTTGCATAAATTAAGTAAATGTCCCAAGATAAATACCAAACAGTGACATGCTCTATATTATAGTGCATATATAGGGATGCCTGCCTTCACACATGAATTTTAATGACATCCCATCCTTAATACATAGACTTTAATATGGAGTTGGCCCACCCTTTGCCGCTAAAACAGCTCCAACTCTTCTGGGAAGGCGTTCCACAGGGTTTAGGAGTGTGTTTAAGGGAAATTTTGACCATTCTTCCAGGAGAGCATTTTTGAGGTCAGACACTGATGTTGGACAACAAAACCTGCCTCGCATTCTCCACTCTAATTCTCAAAGGTGTTTCATTGGGTTGAGGACAGGGCTCCCTGCAGGCCAGTCAAGTTCCTCCACACCAAACTCGCTCATCCATGTCTTTAGACCTTGTTTTGTGCAATGGGGCACAGTCACGTTGGAACAGGAAGAGGCCATCCCCCCAAAGAGTTGTAACTAAGGGGCCAAGCCCAACCCCTGAAAAACCACCCCACACCATAATCCCCCCTCCACCAAACTTGGCACAATGTAGTCAGGCAAGTACCGTTCTTCGGGCAACCGCCAAACCCAGACTCGTCCATCAGATTGCCAGACAGAGAAGTGTGATTTGTCACTCCAGAGGACACGTCTCCACTGCTCTAGAGTCCAGTGGTGGTGTGCTTTACACCTCTGCATCCGATACTTTGCACTGCACTTGGTGGCGTAAGGCTTGGATGCAGCTAATCGGCCATGGAAACCCATTCCATGAAGCTCTCTACGCACTGTTCTTGAGCTAATCTGAAGGCCGCATGAAGTTTGGAGGTCTGTGGCCATTGACTCTGCAGAAAGTTGCTGACTTCTGCACACTGTGTGCCTCAGCATGCACTGTCCCCGCTCTGTGATTTTACGTGGCCTACCACTTCATGAAGGAGTTCCTGTTGTTCCCAGTTGCTTCCACTCTCTTATAATACCACAAACAGTTGACCGAAAGGATTTATTGCACAGGTGGCATCCTATCACGGTACCACACTTGAATTCACTGAGAGCGACCCATTCTTTCACAAATGTTTATAGAAGTAGTCTGCCTACAGTCTGCCTGTCTAGATGCATGATTTTATACACTTGTGGCCATGGACGTGATTGGAGCACCTGAATTCAATGATTTGGATGGGTGTCCCAATATTTTTGGCAATATAGAGTATATAGAAGAATGTCACATCCCTGCCATCTCTATATTAAAAAAATAAATAATAGAATTTTTTATTGATCCCTTGGTTCAGCTAGATTAAAAATAACTCCCAACACAACAGTCCCCCAAAAAACTAAAATCTATAAATTAGGGATGGGCATGATTATTGATCGTTAAGAATTTTGAGTGCAGATATACCCTGCATAACAATGCATACATAAAACTCTGGTTTATCTCCAGCTATCCCACACGCTACAATATGAAAAAATTATGAATAATTGATAACTGATTGTTAAAATGTTCCCGATTATCGATTAAGAAAAATTATTTGAATGCCCATCTCTACTGTAAATCTATAATACAGTGAGCATGGCACACGTCAGCTACACACATGCTTGTAAACATGGAAGGTGCGTAATTTATTAAGGTGCGTATTTATTAATACAGTAATGAGTTAGACCAGTGTTTCACAACCCAGTCTTAACGAGAGCTGGTATGGAGCAAAAACGTGGGCTGTCTGAGGGTCCGTCAGGACCGGGTTGAGAAACCCGGAGTTAAACAGAACTGGGTTAGGAATATGGAGACCAGAAGCATTAAATATTTTTGGCAGGGGGCTTAGGAGTCATTAACATTAAAATACAAACAAATGGGACATCCCCACAAAGACAGCCAATGATAACATGCAATTGTACAAATATGTATGCATGTCTGAAGTACAGATTGTACATTCTTCCACAATCTAATTTTCTCTAAATGTTCCTACAAATTTCCACATGCTTCTTTCAGAAGACACTTATTTCTCTATTGTCCATCAGCACATTTATAAGTGAAACTACCATAAGTGGAGTTTCCACCCAACATAATATCAAATTAACAGATGAAATAAAGTGTCCTATAATTTGTATAACAGAGCAGATTGCCCATGATAAACAAAAAAGTTTTTTCCTAACAGTTAATGACAGAGCCCAGATGTAAAGTTTTGTGCCTTTTACTATGACTAATAAAAACGTATAGTGTTTATGAATACAACTGAGCAATACAGGTAAAACTGTGAAGCACACTCATTTCACAGCTGTCAAAACGTGTGAATCATTGTTACGGCACCCAGTTAACATGTGCACATTCATAATACCCATTGTATTATTTTACGTTCTTTTCATCTATGACTCAGCAAAAGAGAAAAAGGACAATGGAAATTAAATCTGTGCAGTCACTTCCCCCAAAAAGAGTCTTTGTTTGGACACATACATTAAGCAGGTGACACTGCTTGAGTAACATTTAGTTTCTTGAACAAACAAACAGCAGAGTGAAGTGAAACTAATTGGTGTGTTTCTTTTCTGAAACAAAATAAGAATATAATCACCGAAAACACTGAGCACAATGAATTGCCTGAACATTAAATTAAACATTAAATACATTAAAATTACTCTATAGAGGACTCTCAGGACTGAAAACAATTCAGAGGGAAACGGGTGAAGGTCTTTGAGTAAACCATAGTGAAAACAGCTCAAGTTCGGAATAATCTGAGCAGAAAACATCCTCAATACTTCTCAATAATCTGCATCTAGCAACCCTCTGACCTTGGTGTTGCAAAAACAAGGGGTGTTATTCAATTGAGAAGCTTTTGCTTTCGAAAGAGTGAAACATGAACTCAGTAAGCTCAGGCTGCAGACTGGAAGTCGCGAGATTTTGAAAAAGAATCTGGTAACACTGTCTATGCTGAAATTTCAGCCATTATAACACATTATGAAGGTATCTATAGTGCATTATAGAAGAGAGCAAAGCATTCATAATGCATAATACACATGGCTATAATGTTATGCCTTTTGACAAATATCTGAAGCTTTATGAATGCATTAATATTTGTTCTGAATGTGTTTATAAATTACTCATGGCCTTAAATAAAGTGTTAACAAGAAGCTCTCAAAATCAAATACCAGAAACTTCTGCCACATCTTTACATATGCATTTGCATACAACTTTGAGAAATTAGAAAAATTGTACAGGTTTGAGCAAATGTATTTTGACAAAGATTCCACCTGTTAAAGGGCATCACAGGATTTTTTTTCCTTTTGGAAAAAAAAACCAAAATGTTTTCAGCAGCTTTTTTGTGATTGGCCAAGAAATCACTGGCAGGATATACAGATATACATATATAGAAAAGTGCTTGCAATGCAGTGCAGTTAGGATATAGGATAGAAACAGCTGTAGCTCTTGGCCATGATATATGACCTAGGATGCACCGCACTTGATAATGAACCTGGCCTCACCTCTTGGACGTGCTTCCCCCTGGTGATGATGACATCGTAACCTCGCAAGATCCCATTCACTGTGTCTGGGGAGGGGGCTTCCCACTGGATGACCAGAAAGGTCTCATTCAGCTGAACCATAAGGTTGGTAGGAGGCACGGATGGCACTGGAAAAAGATGCGTGAGAATTTTAAGTTTCTCGGGGGGGGGGGGGGGGGGAAAAAAAAAAAATTTTTTCTTCCCCCCCCGGGGGGGCCCCTGATTTGTCCCCCAATCCTTCTGTCCCCCCCCCGCGGAGGTGAGCGCTCTTTTTAAAAAACAA
>JAODKM010000058.1:13167772-13197184 GCA_026780845.1 Petrocephalus sullivani
ATGTTTACAATAAAAGCACTCATGGTGCATTGAATATGTAGAAGTAGTATTATTTTTCTGTCCTCCTAAGATGTTAAGCTATTGAACTGAAGTCCTGAATCAAGTTATTAAATCTATTGAATGGTCATGAATTTCCCAAAAAATGATTTTATTTGATGTATACTAAAATTTACAGAATAGAATCGTTAATAATCGAATCGAATCAAATTTCATTGTTAATCGAATCCAATCGAATCGTTCTGATTTGCAAAAATCATTTCTGAATCTAATCAAAAACCTCTGAATCGTGAATCGAATCGATTCGCTGTCTACCCAAAGATTCACAGCCCTAATATTTATATACATTCATTTATCGCAGTTTGGCGATTAAGAACTTGGTATACATAGATGAAGTGAAATATTATAGATTCTGCTTAAAGTTACAGGAAGTATGTGTGAGGTTTGGCTCCTTATTGACACAAGTTACATGTGCACATAATTGCATTAACTCAATATAATACAAGGAGTAAAAAAAACTCAATTAGAAAACCTTGCCATGGACAAAATCACACCATAAAAGACTGTGTGCTGTGCCAGTATCCGAGTGTTTCTTGTGTGTACTACACAGCTGCTCTGCAAAGTGCTGTTCTCACTCTCCTATCAAAACTCCACTATGTCACTATGTCTGATGTCTGATTCTTCCGTGTGTATCTTTCTAAAACTGATAGTGTCCCTTAGGTTTGGCTTTGCAGAGTGGAAAGCAGGGACGCCCGTCCACACTGTATGGCAAGCCATTTTAGCTTTAATTTGCCTTTAGAGGATATCACATATTCAATTCTAACTAGTTAGAATGCAAAATCTTGATATCAGAAATTCAATTGTCACTAGTTTTAATATATATTTCTGATATCACAAATTCAGTTCCAACTAGTTTGAATGGTAATTCTTGATATCAGAAATTAGATTTTGGCTAGTGAGATTCAAAACGATTTCCTCATTTATTTGAGTGGGAGTTTCTGATATCAGGAATTCAATTTTACCTAGTTATAATTCAATCTTAGCTACTTAGAATTCCAGTTTCTGATATCAGGAATTCAGCTTTAACTAGTTGAAATGGCAATTGTTGAAATTAGGAATACAGTTTCAACTAGTTGAATATCCAGTTTCTGATATCAGGAATTCAATTGTAACTAGTTATGATTACAATTTTATTATATCTAGTTTCAATTCAATTCCTGATATGAGAAATTGCATATTCAATTAGTTAAAATTTTATTCCTGATATGAACAATTGGCATTTCAATGTAATTTCCAATATCAGAAATTGGCATAACAACTAGTTGAAATAGAATTTCTGATATCAAGAATGTGCATTCTAACTAGTTAGAACTGAATATGTGATATCCTCTAAAAATGAATTTAAGCTAAAACGGCTTGCCATATACTAGTGAAAATGCATTTCAACTAGTTAAAATTGAATTTCTGATATCAAGTATTAGCATTCTAACTAGTTGGAACTGAATTTGTGATATTAGAAATACACATTATAACTAGTTACAATTTCATTTCTGATATCAGGAATGTACATTCTAACTAGTTAGAACTGAATATGTGATATCCTCTAAAAGTGAATTAAAACAGCTTGCCCTAACTCTGACTCCTGGCATTCTGCTTAAAGCC
This sequence comes from Petrocephalus sullivani, assembly GCA_026780845.1. Lineage (NCBI taxonomy): Eukaryota > Metazoa > Chordata > Actinopteri > Osteoglossiformes > Mormyridae > Petrocephalus > Petrocephalus sullivani. The sequence continues at coordinate 13,169,432 of JAODKM010000058.1, forward strand.
TCACGGGGGACGGATCACAATGTGGGCGGAGCTCAGCTTCTTAGCTCCCATGTTGTCAGTGATGACTGGCTTATGATAATAATAATGAAGGAAACCTCGTCAAATTTTATCACTTTGCGTCCTTAAATGGCGTCACTCCCAGCAGTTTCGTCTGATTGGAAGAGTCCCATGCTGTGCAGTCATTGGGTAAGGGGGCGGCTCCATCCTCTGACCATCACTGACTGTAAACCCTTTGGATTACAAAGAATGTGTTATTCTCTCTCAGTTCTCTTGCGGAACTTGATTGTGCTGAGCCAAGCCTACATACAGTGCATTGTTTAATACTTGCTTGACCACAAAGGCATAATTTGTATTGGCAGAGCGGCTATTGCTGATATGTACTGAAAGTAATATTGTACAGTAATTACATTTAATTAATTTAACATTAGGCACCAGCAGGGTGAATTCCGGAATAGGCCCTTTTCCCTGGTCTAGACTAAGGGAAATGGTTTTGCTCCTCTGGTATGGATGGAAACCATGGATTCCTGGTTTATGGCTTCCCATCAGTGACAGGGGGCCTTTCCTCTACATACTGATCATTGTGAATTAGGTTTTTAGCCCCTGGAAACACCATATGTTTGGCCTCTTTGGTCGGCACCACTTTAGGTTGACCTGTGTTAAGCCTTGGCAGGCTACAGGAAACCCTCTTGAAGCCAGCTTCACTGGCTGTGGGTTTTATGGATTACAAAGAAAATGTTATTCTAAGTTCACTTCTAGAAGTATATTAATAATAATAATCATGGTGATCATGTGCCTGGAAGGCTGTAATTTCAAATCCTTTAGTTGATGCTGTAATTCTTGGGCAAAGTCCTCGAGCCCAAGCTGTGCTGGGCACTGCCCCAAATTTGCTCTCACCTCGAAAGCGTTTCTGTGCCTTTCTTGGAGAATGACAATGAGACTACCCAGTTGCCTAACGGTAATGAATGAAGTACGCCTTTGCTGTTCCAGTGCAGCCAGCCTAAATATTTTGTTTATACAGCAGAGGGTGCTGTTTGTCATTTTATGAAGATCCGTGCATCTTCCGACCACTAGACCAGTATTACGGTCACCATGGACAGGGTGCGAGTCCATTGCGAAGCGTTTTACGATTTTACATTTAATAATAGTAATTGTTCATGTTTTCTGTTCAGACACAATTAAAACGTGAATTTTTCACATTATAAATAAAATTTCTAAAATCCACTTTATTTTTTTCAATAATTCGTTACTCCCATTTCCACAACATTTTATAATGTTTACACAAGTATATTTAAATAACTGTAAAAAATACTGCAGTCAAATGGACATATCAATATTCTAGAGTAATTTATATGTGAACAAGTTTCAGCATGAGCAGGAGAGAAGCAAACTTTAACCCCCACAGCAGTTTTCAGCGACATGCAACCAAAAACAGCACATTAAGTCTTCTTGAGACTTTGTCAGGGTACTTCAAGTCACATGTCTGAGCCCCATCCTTCTTTTACCAGCCTGGGTGAATGGGTGACCTCAGACAAATCCTCACATGTAACACTCCATGCCTTTTTTGTTACTTAATAGCTTATTCAGCTGACAATGGCCACCTTCAAGGCTTTTACACAATTACTCCCCTAGTCTTTGAATACATATAGCACAGAATAATGATGGGATCGAGACCTACACCTGTTTGTATTTGGAGAAGTGCATTGCCATGTCACTGAAGAAAAACAAATTTGCATGACAAACAAAATTAGAACTTCTGAATTACTTTATAGGGTCCTTTATAACATTTTCATACAGAATGACCAGACAATTTTACAGTATATTACAATGAATTACAATTTCTATACACCTGAATATTCACGTTAAACATGTGTAGATCAATACAAAACAATGAAACACTGCACATTTAGGTGTAATTGTAAAGTAAATTACTCAAGTAAATTTCAAACGAGGCACGAGAAAAGACCTGATCTATTCTAAATCAATATGTCATTTTCCCGAAAGTGTATCGTGCCCATTTTAATCCAGGTGTTTGAAAGCGATGTTGTGTTTTCCTGATTTTTATTGTTCAGGAGAGGGAGAGTTGGCATCGGACCTCTTGTGCGAGTTCTGCTTCAGCGCAGCTGTGCTGCTCTGCTTGCCGGCACTGTTGTCCATGCAGTACGCCTTGGTGCGATACAGGCTGGCCTTACCCTCGCAGCACCCTAGCGAGCTCATGAGCAGGAAAGTGTCCCTCCGGAAGGCCTTGGTGAAGATGGCGTACAGGAACGGGTTGGCACAGGAGTTAATGGGGTAGAAGAGCACCAGCAGGATCTTGGAGTACGTCACGGTGATGAGGGGCACCTTGAAGGCGGCAGAAATGGCGAAGAAAGCGATGGGGGCCATGCAGGTGAAGTCGGTGAAGATGAGCACCGCCATGCGCTTGGCCATCTTGGCGTCCGCCCTCCGGCTGGCAAACTCGGGGTTGCGTACCGCCTGGTAGATGTGGATGTAGCAGGCACAGATGACCAGGAAGGCAACCACGTTGAGAAGGAGGAGCATGATGACAAAGGCCTGGGATAGGGGGGCCTCGATGTCCATCGGTAGACACACGCTTACCTTCTGGTAGCTGCTGACACCCAGTAGGGGCAGCAGTGCCACTGCTAGGCTAAGGAGCCAGCCACCTGCCATGATGAGCACCGCGTTGGCCAAGCCCAGGCGCTGCTCCAGCTGCATGGCATGGGAGATGGTGTGCCAACGCTCCAGCGTGATCACCGTCAGTGTGTACACGGACAGCTCGCCGCCGAACATGGACAGGAAGCCGGCGGCGGCGCAGCCGGGCCCCGTCTGCCACTCGATGGCGTGCTGGCTATAGCTGCCGCGGGTGCGGGCGTCCACGGCGGCGATCATCAGCAGGTAGATGCCGATGCAGAAGTCGGCAAAAGCCAGGTGGCACATGAGGAAGCGAGGCACGGTCAGCTTGCTGCGGCTGCTGAGGAGGACCAGCAGCACCGTCAGGTTGCCCGTGATGGCCAGCACATTGATGAACCAGATGGCCACCCGCAGGAACTTGAATCCGGCGATGTCTTCACAGGGGTTGAAAGCATCTGCCTCTGGGGTGCACAGGAGGGCCTTCGTGGTCTGGCAGAAGTCAAAGTCTGGGTACTGGAAATCCACATCGTCAAAGGCCTGAGAACCTTCCTCTGAGGGCAGGACATCAGACACAATGGGGGTCTTCAGCGGCAGCGTGATGGAGGGGTCTGCAACAGTGGTTGGAAGCCTAAACCCAGAAATGCATCAATTGTTTTACATAAGGCCTTTCACAACACAGTTATCACAGCATCAGCAAGAGAATAATTGTTGACTTTTCTTTACTATGCCTCAGGGGTTGTATCCTGTTTTTTTTTTTTAAATTTTGATTAATATATTGATTTCACAGGAAGAGGAAGTTGGCAAGGTCATACCCCCACACATGTGATGTCCTCTAACTGTCCTCTTCAAGGAACAACATGTATAGTTTGAGAGATACGAGCAAAAACATAATCTCCTCTACAGAGGACAAATTGCAGGATCCCAGTGGGATAAGCTCCATATTAAATTAACTCTGTACTGTTTTGGTTGGAATATTAAAAAACCCACCACAAAATTTTATCCTTAAAAAGCAATATTTTTTATGTGATATGAACACATAAGAATTTAACCATCTCACTGTTAAACGGCAACCATGGGCAATCTCATTACAATAAGTGTATTGAAGACAAAACATTCCATTAAATAAATGTATTGTTTAAGGCGAGGGGAACGTACGGAAGCTGAGGATGGCCGGGCTTGCTTTTGCATAAGCCATTAGTTCAAGATAATGAGAAAATGAACTTTGTTATTTCGAAATAATGAGATAATGGCATTGGCAGGGAAGGCAACAATTTACATGACACTCACGGTGTTACGGTAACAGAATACACGCCTTCCACGGCAAACATCACACGGTTTAGACGTCCCTGATTAGCACAAATACGCATATTAATTTACACTATTTAAAGATCCAAAGCATGCCGGAAAATTGATAATTAGTCCTACTGATCAACCACATGGAGTCAAACTATGTGAGCCGTACAGTGAGAGTCAAACTCTTCTTACTCTGAGGAAATCCGGTCTTCACAGTAAGCGGATCCATTCTCCCATATGTCGAAGAAAGAAGACTTCCTACGAGAGAAACATTACGAACATGTTCGTTTGCATTACGGCTTTGGCACGTTATCAGATTTCACACAAGAAAAAACAGATCAGGATGGATCAGCTTAAAATCACTGAAAAACAGGAAATCCATCCATCCATTTTATAGATATTTATCCTAGGTAGCCTGTTTTGTCAGTGAAAATTAAAATAAAATCTAGATCCCAGTTGGCTGTGGGCTGCATTGCACAGGCTACGGAATTTATCATACTTTTGCACGTTCCAGCCAGTCAGGGCACAGCAGTGGCTGGGGTACGTGAGGTGGGCCTCCTGTAGATTTGCCAGAGCACCCACAGGTGGGAGGCTCTTCAGGGCAAAGGCTCCGCGGGCCATCAGGACCTGAAGAGCCTCCAGGCCATGTGAGGGGAGCCTCTCCAACGCTGTCACAGACACGTCTCTGCAAAATGACGAAAAAAGGACCACTGTTAGTGCTTTGATGAAGCAGGTCAACACAGTCTATGGTTCCTCTTATGGAGTCCTGCTACATGCAAGGGGCGTGCGTGCGTGCCACACGTCTGCAGATCAAAGAGTGGCTTAAACCTGCCTGCATATACCACAGAAGTCTAAAAGTTCCCGTCAAACTGCAAACCAAGAGAGGGATTAACATACAAGTTTCTCTCATGTATATTACTGAATATTTTTACTGGAGCATTGTACTGCACAAGCTCTAATCTAGCTTAAACTTCAGGTTAAACTCAATCCCGTTAACTGTTACGCCACCTGCTGACCGTACTTACAGTACACCTGGGCCAACTGCTCCTTTGAAAGCATTTTTGTGAATTATTCTCAGGTTCTTGTTGTTTCTCAGGACCCTGGAAATATAGAAATTATGTCAACACCTGAAATGCCAAAGGAAATTCTCCTCTAGTCAAATGTGCCTTAAAAATATTATCATGTGTATTATGAAAAGAAAAATATAAATACAGCTTGTTGATCCTGGTTCCATTGAAGGCATAGTCCATAATCTCCTTGAAACCATTTCTGTATAGGTTCCTGAAACAAAAGTGAAGAGTTACTACCTTGAATGAAACACCTATTTAAAAGGGCTTACCAAGGACTCAGAATAAAATGGGTGAACTTACATAGTGGTGTGCTCAATCGCAAGTCCAACAAAAGCATTTGGTGGTATTGACTCAAGGTGAAGGTTGTCACAGATTTCACTAAGGAGATGTAAAATGTTTTGGATCATGTTAAAATTCTGGCAGTGTTTTTCCCAATACAATCACATCTAGTAGCACATAAAAGATTATAACCCCCTGTATTAATAGCACCTTGGTTTAAGATTTAAAATTTAGTTCAGAATCTGCGGAGTTTGTTTTCATCTTTGAGAATGTCTCAGAGCGGTGCACGATATTACGGCAACTGTCTAATTCAGGGGGCTGCTGGATTGGTGATGGACTGTAGAGTAACAGCAAGACAGACAAACGAACTGACTTACAGGATGAAACTGGATTCAAGAGAAGAGATGGATGACATGTCGGGGAAAAGAGTTATTCCAGTGTTGGAAATGCTTCTGTTGAAAACCAAAGCTATTACTACAAAATAAGGCACCGATCGCACTGAGCTCTGATTCGAGAAACCGAAGCAATCAGGCTAAGTCTTAAAGAATAAATGGCAGCAATAATAGCAGGTGATTAAAACACTTTTACTGTTAGAAAGTACTTTTCACGATTAGTAATCAAAGCCAAGCAAAATGATACATTAAAAATTCTGTAGTGCATATAATACAGACGGTTTATATTAACATACTCTATATCTGTGTTCGTACATTCTTCAATCAGTATGACTATTTAGATGTAACAGACAAGGTACAACTGTTTAAGAGCTTGCACTAAAGTTTTCCATGTTGTGCACAAATACATAAACATACATTGTAAGGTGTTGAGACTCACAGATATCGTAACTTGGGGAGGTTGTTGAATGCATTTTGGCTGATGCGTTTCAAGCACTTTGTGTTCTGGATCAATCTGAAGATAAAACAAAGAAACTGAATATACGCAGAGGTGGCTACTTCAGGTGCAGAAAGTAAAAATCTAGACCATGACTTTGTTTCAACCAGCCAGCTGAGTACTCTGTGAGTGTGCCTGTTTATGCTCAACTGACTGGTTGAAATAAAATCCTGGTCTGGATTTTTACTTTCTGGATCTGAACTGTCCACCTCTGAATATAGTATAGTATTAGTATTAGTACTGAATATAGTATAGTATTAGTTCCTCTGAATGAATTTGTTTTCAAGCCTAAACAGCAAGGGGCTTTTTGATATTCGTAACATACACTAAGAAGGATTATAACAGTTTTCTCATATAGATTAGCTGATGTTAAACCTTAAAGCCTCTTACAACAGTGTTATCTCTGTTTCTGCAGCATGCGGACAGGTTCTTCTCATACTTGACTTTCTTTGCCCTTCAACTATTCCGTCTCTTGATGACCAGAGTAAAGAAACAAATATGCAGTTTTACCTTTTCAATGCCCAGAGCGGAGACCATTTCAGCTAACAGCAATCATGCCCGAATGACACTTACATTTCTGAGAGGTTAAAAAGATTGTGGAATGCCATGGGCTCTATAGTCTTCAGGGAGTCACTCTGGGCGATTTCGCTGGGGTTGCAGGGGACAAGAAGGCATTTCACAATAAGTAGGCCAAACTCACACCTACAAATTACAAGCCTTGCATGCCTTGAAGCAAATCTAGACAACCTTTTAGGACAGAATGGCACAACGAATGAATTGTTTATCCTACACTATCGTTCAAATAAAACAAATTTGAACATATTATACATAAATTTACATTCACAGTTTCATGGTTGCCACATAACACACAAATTTGAACATATTATATATTATTTTATATATTCTTTGTGCAATGCTATTTTGTAGAATAGTTATAGTTCATCATGGAAAACATTATACTAATTGTGGTTGTGATTTGATTGTGGCTAATGCTTGTTACAGTAACTCATTATCAGCAGTTTGGGAACAGTTTGGTTTCCCAATGAAGTGCACAGGCACTTGAGTGAGAGAGTACTGATAAGACCCGGTCTGTCGGCTCTGTTGCTGGAGACACAATTAACGTGCTATGTCATTTGCGTGTGTATGATGTGTATGACCAAGGCAGAAAGCTGGTCTCCCCAAGGCTTTTAAGGAGCTTTTACCAGAAAATTCAGACCAGGCTAAAAAAATAAATACATAATTTGGATGATCTGTTAAAAAACAGATGTACCTAGCAATAATGTCTCACCAATGATGAAATGCTATGTTCTTTGTTGTGAAATCATATAGATGAATAGAACAAAAATGTTCATTTTTAATTACCAGTAAAACAAGAAAAATCCCTACATATCTCCATCCATCCCTTTTCCACCGCTTATACGGATCTGGGTTGTGGGGGCAGCAGTCTGAGCAGAGAAGACCAGACCTCTCTCTACCCAGGCCCACTCCAGGGGGGTACCCAAGCCCTCCCAGGCCAGCCAAAAGATATAACTTGCACTATGTCTACAACGATCAGCCTGTCGGTCTCCTGCTCCATTCCATCCTCACTCATGAACAAGACCCTGAGATACTAGAACTCTGCCCCAACCTGGAGGAGGCAATCCACCCTTGTACGGTTCCAAACCATGGCCTCAGACTTGGAGGTGCTGATCCTCACCCAGGCTCCTTCAAACTCGGCTGCAAACCGTTCAAGTGCCTGTTGGATGCCACAATTCGATGAAGAGCAAAGATGCAATCCAGACGTCACTAACCAGACCCACTCCACCCCTTGGCTGTGTCTACAAAAGTTATGAATGGAATTTATGACAAAGGGTAGCCCTGGCGAAGCCCAACACCCACTGGGAATAAGTCTGTCATACTGCCTGCAATGTGAACCAAACTCTTGCTCCAGTTATACAATGACCTAATGGCCTGTAACAGCCTGGCACCCCATACTCCTGAAGCAACACGTACAAGCACCCCTCCAAGGGGCACAGTCATATACCTTTTCCAAATCCACAAAACACATGTAGACTGGTTAGGCAAGCTCCCATGAACCCTCCAGCATCCTTGTGAAGGTAAGAGTTGGTCCAGTGTTCTACAGCCAGGACGGAATCCACATTGCCCTTCCTGGATCTGAGGTTTGACTGACAGACAGCCTCTCTTCTCCACTACCCTGACATAGTCCTTCACAGGGGGGATGAGGAGTGTGATCCCTCTGAAGTTGGAACTCACCCTCCAGGCCCCTTTCATAAAGTTTTGTACCACCACCCCCATCTGCCAATCCAGAGGCTCTACCCCCAACTTCCATGGAATTTTCAGCTAAGACAGCCCAACAACATCAAGAGCCTTCAGGAATTCCGGGCGAATCCTGTCCACCACTGGGGCTCTACCAATGAAGAGTTTATTTCCACTAATTTTTGACTATTTCAGTGCTCTACTAATGGGCAAGTCCTCAGCTCATCTTGAACAACAGAGCACTACTGGGGTTAAGATCAGGCAGGCTATTTCTCCTAATCACACCTTTCCATGTTTTACTGTCAATACCCACATGAGTGTTAAAGTTCCCCAGTTCGACAATGGAGTCCCCAGAAGGGACCCATCCATGGCCTCCAAGAAGGCTGTATACACTAAACTGTTATTTAGTCCATGAGCAACAGCAGGAGCTCGTCCTCCGACTTGAAGTGGAAGGGAGGCAAACCTTTTGCTCACTGGGGTGAATTGGGAGGCTATGAGAAAACTCATACCTCTCACCCAAGATACCGAGTACAGTAGAGTCCAGCCCCTTTGCAGGAGTTTGGTTCCAGAGACCATGCTGTGTGCTGAGGTGAGCTGGGCTATATCTGGATGGTATCTCTCTATCTCCCTCACCAGCCCAGGCTCCTTTCCTACCAGAAAGGTATTCCTTGTCTCTAAAGCCAGTTTTGGTAGCTGGGGATCAGTCCGCCAAGGCCTCTGCTTTCGAATGCTGCCCCATCCACAATGCACCGGACCCTTATGGCTCCCCCTGCAGGTGGTGGTGGGCACACAGGAGAATGGTTATGGCCTTATGACTCCCCCTTCAGGTGGTGGGCACACCAGAGAATCGTTATGGTCTTATGGCTCCTGGACGGGGCGGAGTTTCTGGTTCCCCGTTGCTGTGCTCCATAAAGAGTATTTTAAGTACCCATTGTCTGGTCTCTCACCTTGCCGGGTGACAACATTACTGCCCCTGACAACATCTCCTAGGATCACTGGGACACACAAACCCCTCCACCACGGTAAAGTGATGATTCATGGAGGGGCCTATATATCTCAATGTATAATAAACATTTTGTTGCATAGTGACCTTGTTTATAACAATTTATAGTGCTTAAAATGATTAAAACTCTTGTTTTGATAATGAAGGTCATTTAATGTTTGCATCTGTGTTGCCTACAGACATAAACACGTGGATGTGCAATTTGAATATCACAAAAAAGTTGTTTATGTCATATTGTGTAATTTCATGTATCATGGTGGTCCACTGTTTCGTGTAGCCCTTTGGTAGTTCTGACGGCTTTAGTTTGGCTTGGTGGAGTTTTACTTACACAAAAAAGTTAGAATGGTGGAATGAAAAATGATGGTGGCTCAGAAAGATAACCAATCAGAATATGGAGGAGGTGAGTCCAAGCAAGTAGAGAAGGTGGGACCATGATATTTGATTGGCTCATCTGACATCTGACAAAAGATCTGATTGGTTTTCTCTCGGTACCAATCATTTTTCAGGTCACTGGCTGGGCCTTGGGTTTTTGTTCAGATTGTGAGAGCTGTGTGGAGGGGGCTTCTCTTACACCTCTCCTGGTCCGTGGTCTGGGATCTCACTCTGAGCTAGTTATAGTTGCATAGTAGATTGCTTGATTGCAGTCATTGCTATTTGAGTGTAGTGCTCAGAGTGGTTTCAGAATTAAGCATAAGGGGCCTGGTTCAGCTTTTGCCAGTGGGTTTGGTTCAGGGCTGGCAGCAGCGTCACCAGCTGTGATTCTGGATGGCTGGCATTTTGTCAAGTTCCTTAGTCCTGTTTAGTATCATCTTGTACCTGGGTTCATGGTCATGACTAGCCAAAGCTGAGCAGCTGATGTACCAGGCAATTAGTACTGTTGGTTTGTGGTTATCCTGTTTTGACGCAATTTCTTGGGTCCTGGTTCCTGTTTCTGTTTGAGTTTGAGTCTCTGTCCCAGCTCCATGGTGTGGAATTTGCATGTTCTTCTTGTGTCATCATGGGGTTGGGTCTGGGTACTCTGGTTTCCCTCCGAAAGGCTAAAAACAAGCTAATGTAAATTGGAGTTGCCAAATTGTCGAGTGGTTAGTGTGTGTGTGTGTGTGTGTGTGTATGTACTGTGGGTCCCTGTCTTGGGTTATTCACTGCATGGTGCCCTTAAGCTCCGGATCCCCATTATAGAAACAAGTGGATATTGAAAATGGATGGATGGTTTGTGTTTCTAGCTTTCAAAGTTCTGTCTTGCATTTCCTGCAGTGTGTTGCGCCCAGACCTCAGGGACCAGATGGGAGAACAACTGTGGATAGTTGGACTAGTGTGGGCTTCTCTGTTTGGGACAGTCCAGTTTTACCAACAGCCCCTCGCCAGAATCTGTCAGTGTACTTTTATTATTTCAGTGACAAGAATGTATTGATTTTAATCTGTAAAAAGTGATATAATAAAAGGATTGTGCAGAAGGCAAGAATTGTTACCCTAGCTCATAGCAGCACAGTTTTTCAAGGTTCCAAGGTTTCCAAGGTTATTTCATGAGAATCCTTTCTCTAAATATATAAAAACGGCAGCATTTTCAGCCATTTTCCATTGCTTATCTCTACCACAACAGCCTGGGTGGTCTTGGGCGTATCCAGATGGAATTCAAGCCCACACATTCTGCATTCACAGTGAGCAGTACAGTACGATAAAACGACAATGTCTGACAAGCACATGTGTGCGTGGTTAGATCAATTGGAGGAAAGGTGCTGGTGAAAGGCAAATAGATTTTTCTTTCTCTTTGTTCATTTGGTCAATGCCACAGGTTATTTTAAAACTGATAAAAAAATATGACGTTGAGTCTGTACTGCGATTTTGTCACCAAATGACTTGTTATGGGTCTGGCCCATCTGATTTCTCCCACCCATGCTATGATTTCTGGCTCTGCGATTGGCTTATCTGGTGCAGGGTCATGATGAGCCCAGAGCCACTCTAAGGAAGTACAAGGGGCAAGCCAGAATACACCATGGCTGGGATACCAGTCCATTAAGGCAAACATTCCCTCTAAGACCTATTTGAGGACCCCAGTGCACATACTCCACATATCTAGTCCTACATGCCACAACTAATGTGTTTCCTTGCACCAGCAGTTGTACATCACTCAGGTGTAGATAGATATTTACTGATGTTTAGAATTGCCTCAGGATCTTAAAAGAAAAGTGTAACATTAATAGTGACAGGGAGAGACTCACATTCGGAGGACTCTGCTTAGTCCATCAAAGGTGTAACTGGTGATGCTGCTTAGAGGCAGGTGAGTGAGAGTCCTGTGGAACCATCAGCAGAGCAGGTGAGATACTTCCTCTGGAATCACATTCATTCAGGCCATCTGTCTCATCTGGATGAGCCTAATTATGAATGTACATGCATTTGGAGTGTCACATTGATTATCAGAATTTGTCACAATCAGGCTATGTTCTCTATTATCATATGGTCACATTGAACTCAACATTATCAAAAGTTGTTTTTTGTATCAAATGCAACTGTGTGGAAGGGTTCTTTTTTGTTTGACATTTACTTTTCACATTATCATTGCTTTGTTTTTTGTCATCAAATACAAAATATCTCTCGCCTTCTGTGTTTCTTGCCCAATACGCACTTGACTATTTCAATCTGATATTATAAGTATCTAATGTCAACTAAGAATACATACCTAATTTTGACATTTACCACTAATGAATGCCACCAGCCCGCATAATGGTCACATCGACTTTTTACTGAAATAGAAACATATTGGGCACACTATAGAAATTATCAGTGTGTTCCTTTCAATGGTGTTTCTGAGCGGAAACGACTTTGATCTCAATACACAACTTACCCTGTCCTGAGTAGGAAGAAGAAATCTAGCTAACCTTCAGCTGATAAAACAAATTTTAGTCCTCTATGAAAAAATATGCGTAGATGACATTTACGATTTATTATTATCTTTATTTGTTGTTATTAAGAAAACGACATTTGGAATGATTAAACGGTAATTTGAGTAACCCCATCGATTTCCCCTCCAGTTCTTCAGGTACCATCTCTCCACCGAGCCCCAGCTGCACCATCTACAGAGAAACGCCCCGTCGCTGCCCAAGGCGCTCGCATAGAAGGGCCCTGAACACAGACAACCTTGAAAGGGAGTAACTCTTACTCGTCTCTTTCAATCGTCCCCCAGCCTTGGTAACAACTGCTTACCGTTTCACGTCACTTTAGCCAGCCTCCTCCCATACGTACAGGTGCTGTACTTCTATCAGAAGTGATCTACCGAATTTCTTCCGTGGCAAACAGGAGTAATGGCACATTGCTAAGACCTTCTCCCATTACCTCTAATGTTGTGCATGACTGTTATTGTGAGCAATATGATACTGATTCTTCTTACTATACCATCCATCCATTCATCCATTCATTCATTCATGTTCCATACCACCTTATCCGATGCAGGGTAACGGCAGTCTGGAGCACATCCCGGAAACAATAGGCCCAAGGCTGGGAACAACCCCTAAACTAATAATAGATATGGCCCCTTCCAGCCTCTTTAACTGATTGCATCTGTCTTCTTCCCTTTGCATTCCTTTATTTTCAACTCTTTATGATTCTCTGAACACTATAAAAAACTTGTATAACCTACCACAGAAAATAACAGTTGACCACTGAATAATTTAGAAGTATTTCCTGCAGTCACTGCTGCTTTTCATTTTCAGAACTCCGGAGGGTAATGCGGACACATAATTGAATAATTTTCTTTTTCACAATGATGTGAAAAAGAAAATGGCCGGTACCCAGCCCTACTTCCAGCTCTGATCCTCCTCTAGCACTGCCACATCCAATGAGGCCCTCTCCACAAAGGTTGCCTCCTTTTCATCGGGTATGATCTTGTGAAACCTGTTTAAGACCCTGCTTTGACTTTGGGCCTCTTCTTCTGACCCTTCTGGGATTCAGCGAGATCATTCTTTAATGTCTGTCAGTGGGGGTTCTACACGGCTGAGATTTAGATGTTGATCTTCCACTGCTGAGGCTTATCACGGTGGCGCGGGGGATAGCACTGTTGTCTCACACTTCTCTGACCTGGCTCCATGTGTGCGGAGTTTGCATGTTCTCCAGGGTGTCGTCATGGGGTTTCCTCCGAGTACTCCAGCGTCTTCTCCAGTGTGATCGGGAGTTACCAAATTTCCCACAGGTGTAAATGCTGTATGTAGTCTGCAATGGGTTGGTGTCCCATCCTTGGATGTTCCCTCCCTTACGCCCACAGGCTACAGGATAGGCTCCCCCACGACCCAGAACAGGACAAGCGGGTACGAAAAATGGATGGATGGATGGATGGATAGAGTCTTTCCTGGCCATACCAAACATATACCTATAAGACTGATGATTAATACCTTCTAACATTTCAAACATGATGAAGAGCGATAAGCTCTCTAGCCATAGACCACGCTTGACCATGCTGTTCTGATGTCACATTCACTGAATGATCAAACATAATGCCAACGTACAGCGAATGACTTATCGGCAGTAACATTTTTCACTGTACTGTTTATAAGATTTCCTCTAAATAGCAGTCTTCTGTAAATATTGTATAAGTAAAGAATATTTGGTGTTTTGGAGCTGATGTATCCAGTCCCACCAAACTGACAGTCTGAAATTAATAAAGTTTCAAGTTTGCGATTTAACCATCTAGAGCTTAGAGTTATATAGTAGTTACCACTATACTACTTATGGTTTCTGTCTACTAGTCCAGGGAACAGGCGATGAAGGTTGCTTGTTTTTGCAGGTGTATTTCTTTGCTAATATTTGTATACTATACGGTGGTGTTACTATTATTATTGTAACAAAGACCCAGACTGAGCTAGATCACCACTTAGCAGTCAGTGCAGTCTGAATGACAGGCTGGCTCTGTCTGCATTTGAGAAAGCAAATGGATAGAGTAGGATTATCTCTTTAGGCTTTGCTGCCACGCTACACTACACCCAACTGTGTAAGTCTACCCAGAGTGTCTCCCCGCACTCTGCTGGCCGGGCCGTTATGGATTAGCTAACCGCTTCTCCGGTCATTACCCATTTCCAAAGGAGCGTCCACCCTCTGCCAGAAGTTATCATTATTCTTTCGAAGACTGAAGGTCTAACTTTTAATGTCTTATGCCAAATCCTATGATTCTGATCTAAACATAATTCACTACTGCATAATTTTAATGAGACTCTCTTAAATCCTCTGGTTGATTTTATGCATTATACCTTTAAAACATGCACAGAGCACAGGAAAACTTTTCATTAACTATTGCTTAAAAACTGAGTGTTTATTTGGATTCTGCTGCACCCATAGTACTGAATTAACACTGCCACTCTTACCCTGTACATGATGAAGGCATGACAATTTGTTATGGCTTCATAATAAATCTAATAATTGTATAATTAACGTCCTGCAGGTATGGCGATAAAGTGTGGTGACGTAATTCAATTAGGTTAGTCTTCTGTCTTTCATGTGGGCAAGAATGAGTCACATCACCAGAAGCCATACAGAAACCAATACACTGCATCTTTCCCTGGACTGAAAGCAGATGATTATGGTATTTCACGTTAGGTACAATACATAAACGACTGAATTGATGTTAATCGTTGAATTTCGATGAAAACTCAAAAAATGTCAATATTTCTTCTTATTACACAATTCACAAGTTACAAGATTTCATACTTAACACCAAATTAAATGTAAGTGTCAGTTGCGTCATCCGGTGCATTGGAAGTTTTGGGATTGTTCATAGCCGAATATTCTGTGAAGATTAATACAACTAATATGAAACTATTGCATTTCTTGACTCGCCGTGCTAAAACAGAGAAAATAAATGCATATGTAATTATTAACGAGCACCAATTAACAGCGCGTCTGCCAGGCACTATCACAAAGACCGTGCCTACATCGCCACGTGCGTATACAATCGCTTGTCCGGAGTCCCACTGCTGTCTTTTCCGAAAAGCATTTAATAGCGATCGACGTGGTTTCAAAATGTATTAACAGGCGTGTTTCTAAACGTGAATACTGCTGTACAGTTCCGTGCCCGTGGCCAACAATAAGAAAAATGGTCACTTACAGTCTGACTTGCACATCTTTTTGGTTCGGAAGGGACTGTTCTATGGTGCTGTTGCATTTGATCGCTTCAGTGGAGCAGTGACAGATCCCCGGACACGCGAAGTTTGATGCGGTGTAGCAGAAGACATATTTCAAAAATGCAGAAAAGATGAGAAGGAAAAGCAATATCCGCATCGCTTTCTTCTGCGACTCTTCCGTGCGAAATCGCTGTTTACCCTGCTCAGATATTAATTGTCTGAAGACAGCGTTGGGGGAGGCGGTTCAAAGTCGAAAATAAATTAGACTTTTCATCCTTACCTCTCTGCCGTTATTATTATACTACAGTTAATAAATTCACTTCCTCAGAATGGTCTATTTTTATGTAAACTTTTATGCGTTGGTGAAACCATCCTAGTCAATACAGTGGCAACTATCGACTTTCTCAACCGTAGAAGGCAGTTGCTTGCTAGGAACAGCAGGTATGAAAAATAATTATTCATACGTCACGACATCACAATTCGGCTATGCTTTGCGTGTGGGGGCCACTGATGTATTTTAAAACCTGCTGCTGTACCTCACAGCATAATCACCTCGACCCATGTGTTCATTAATTCATAGAAAATAATAATGACTAATAATAATGACCTCTGTATGTCGGTAGTCTTACTGATATTAGAAAGACATCCATCCGAAAATAATGCTAATTTGAAACTTGCACCACTCTATACACCACAACCACCACAATAAAAATATATATGGAAATATACATGGAAACTGTTAAATGTGTACATCTATATCCTGTCCTTTACCGTCCCTTAATACATTTTTCCTCATTATATGTACAGGCTTTGCAGTACAGACACAAGTATATAATATTCGCTGACCATGAGCAATTTGTGATTAGATTTAAAGTCTAGGCAGACATGGAGTGAGAGGCTGGTTAAAGGCCCTTGACCTCCAAAGGGAACATCATGACCCAACTCTTAGCAGCTTCCAAGAGAGTGCGCCTATCTCCTCTGGCACCAGGTCATGCCCTTGATAAGCTCAGCAAGGCTGCCTGACCTTGGCTCACAACAGCCCTGCTGAAGGATTCCAGAATTTCTGTTATCCAGGGGATAATCACACTGTCATATAACCACTTAGGAAAATATTTCTTTCCAAAGAAAATGTTTTGAAATTGTTATTGAACTAAAGAAGTATTTCATAGGTCATTATCAACATTCACATGGTTATGCTTTATGGTAATGCAAGAATCCAGAATTACACTTAAAAAACTAACTTCAAAACACTGTACTTTGTTTGATATTTTCGTTGTTTGACCAATTCGTTGCATAAATAATTTTATGAAATAAAATTTTCCCTGTTACAGTTTTTTTAAATTATTTTTGTAGTGGTGTAGTGGGAGCTCACAAGCTAAAATGATAAGATTTTACTGACTTATCTGGATGCTGTATTTTATCTACCCCTTCCATAACCAGGACTGAAAAAAGGTTACTTTACCATTAAGAGGCTGATACAAACATAAGGAAAATGACAATCTAGCGTCATCTACTGGTCACAATCCTTCTACAGCCAGAGCTGTAGAGCTGATTCTTTCGTATTTTAAATGTTGTTAAACAGGAAAAGGTATTTTTTTAAATTGCGTCTTGTAGCTGTATATTAGTTTTAGAATATGCCGAGGCCCCAGAATATTTTAACCAATTGACATATAATAAGGGGTATTTGAACTGAATTGAAATGACTTCCTTTCATTTTTAATTTCAGTGAAAGTGATGCAGGACCTTTGCAAGCGCAGCGACCAATGGACTACAGTTCCCAATATCAAGAGCAGACACTACGTGATGACGTAGGCTTGCGCGGACCCCGCGGAGCTCGCGAACGCACTGTACTTGAGAATTGACACACCTAAACAGGAAGCCACCGTCAGATCTTTCGTTTGTAAAAGTTGGGAAAGAGCACTAGCAGTTTTAACTTTTAAAAGAAAAAAGAACGATGGATAAACTTCGTCGTGTGTTAAGTGGGCAAGAAGAGAATGAAGAATTAGGCCTAACTGCTCAGGTAAAAATATGCAATTAATTTGCAAAATACGTGTGTGTAGTGCCTGTATTTACCGTGGCCTTGTAATATTCTGTTTCTTAACGTATTTTACTCGGTATAATTTTTTAACTGTTAACTGCTATAGTGAGCCGTGTTTTATGTTGATGTTCCGTGCCTGCATTATTGTAAATCGTTATCCTGTAGTTATCCTGCATGTTACTGCATGGCTATAGTTGGCCACAGTGTCGATATTTGCTTAAGAACGTTTTTGCATATCGATGGAGGATTAGCTATTTCAGCAGACCGTGTCATTTTGCTTGGACTTATGCGGTGAAGCATTCAGAAATATGCGGGTTTTGTATGAATAACCACCCTACCAGACTCTGCAGGAGTTACTATACCGTGCATCTGACCTTCAGTGAACCTTCTCTTCCAGACGCATTACATGCTGTAAGCATGAACTCTTTCCCAGAAGTGCCTTTTTACAGATATTCAATAACAAAATCATTCCCAAAGTTAAAGAAATCATAGAGGTGGTCATTGAATTTACTTTCACTCTGCACACATTTCCTTGATCAACAGGAAAAGATCCGTCTATTCCCACCAAGCAAACGTTATCATGCTTTAGAAAAAAGGGTCCACAAGTCACGTGGGTAGCGCCACCAAAGCTGGGCATGGCCACTTCCTCTGTGTGTTAACTTTACCTTTTTTCTCATTGCTGATTTTTTCATGCTTTCATAGGAAGTGGTGGATCAGAGAAGGTAAGGTATTTGATGCCAGGGATTCTGTAGTTGTGACTAGGGTGGAAAAGGGTGTATAGTTATATAACGGTATTTGGGATGGAATGAGGTGGACTGTCATTTACTACTAAAGCTGGTAAAATTACGTGTTACGTGATGTACTGTTAACCTCTTAATATTAATTTGTGTATGGCTTTCTGCTACTATATCCAGATGAGGCTATAAAGATGCCTCTTTACTTATTACAGTATTTTTTTCTGTATCTCAGGGCCAAAGAATTTTTTTCACATATTCAGAACACCAGCTGTCGTAAATTTTAAAATGCTTTAGTCAGAAATTTCCCACAAAAAGCCCACCGAGCTAGAATTATGGAAGCTCATGTATATATCGCACTGTAGAAAAATACTGATATGTAATGCGTATCTTTTAAATCATGAGGTATGTCTTCGGGGCATGGCAGGTGATGACGGAAGTTGACTCTGTTTTTG
This sequence comes from Petrocephalus sullivani, assembly GCA_026780845.1. Classification (NCBI taxonomy): domain Eukaryota; kingdom Metazoa; phylum Chordata; class Actinopteri; order Osteoglossiformes; family Mormyridae; genus Petrocephalus; species Petrocephalus sullivani. The sequence continues at coordinate 13,188,180 of JAODKM010000058.1, forward strand.
GGTTTATGAAGAACATTTCGTCCAGATGACAGCATTCACGTCATACTGTGTCAATATGCACATGCCTGGGGCAGGAGAAACGCTCATGCTCATTCCTGTGTGTTGGGCATCAGGATGCTGCATACCGTGTGACTTCCTGCTGATTGTCTTCCCCAAGGTCCTGGATGCCAGTACGCTCAGCTACAGCACACGGGTGAAGTGGTTCGTCATCTGTTTTGCTGGCGGCATCCTGTGTTCAATCCTCGTAAGCTTACGTTCCTCCTTCACTCACACAGTTAAGGGACTGTCCCCAAAGACTAGATCCAGGACCTCTCATCAGTGACGCGATGCCCAGACTGACAAGGAAGGAGATTTTTCCCTTTAAAATTTCTCGTAACACTTTACTTTAGGGGGTACAAGTAATGCAGTGATACACTCTCACTTAATGTATTAATGAACCATGAACTAAGTGATAGTTATGTACTGATCCCATGTTCATTCTTTATTAATCGGATGTATTTCATGCAATTTGTTCATGATTAGTACTTCAGAAGTTATTGAGTTAAGTTACTTGTGCCTTCTCAAGTGAAGTGTAAATGAGTTTCCGTTTTAAAAAATATACAGCATTATCATGCACCTGTTGATGGGTCTTTGTGGTTAGTACACATAGTACGCTTTTTAATAGCAGCACATAAAATGGTTTAGATATTTTGTGGGTGCGCAGAGGTATTTTTTACTGGCTGCCATTATGTTCTCTGAATTGCTTTTTGGACAGAGCAAGTTTTTCACACCTTATAAAGCTGCCAACTCTGGCTGTTTTCACTGACGTAAAAATGCTGAACTTTGTGCATTAGTTTGGGCTGATGGCTTTTTAACATTGGTCTCTGTTATAATGGTTGGCTTAATATAGATATACAAAGAAATATGCATTTTACACGTCGTTAAAATTGGCCGTTACCGAAATACAAGAAGCATCTTGTTTCATGAAGACGCCTTCTGCAGTTTTTAAAGCAGAAGTTCAAACTTCGCTCTTGGAGAACAGTGACAGTTCTTCTTTAGAAAATATTACTTAATACCCATACTGACCATACCTTACTTTAAGGAAAACAAAATAGGAAATGCTCTTAATCACATGTGTTTTCGTGATATTGTTTATATGTCCACTAGATGGCGATGTCACTTTGTTCTGTAGCACTAACATTTCAGTGCACATTTGTAATGTCAAACCTGATGTATTCAGATGTATAATGTCTTGTTTTGTCTTCTTCTGTTTCGTATAGGGAACCGCACTTCTTTTCCTGCCAAATGGTCTTAAGCTCTTTGCTGTCTTCTACACATTAGGGAACATTGCAGCCTTGGCAAGGTAAGTTGAAGCATTGATATACTAACTTCAGTGTAGCTGCCCGGCAAGGAATAGTGTTTGAAGGTAAAACTTGTTTCTAATGAAACTGGTAAGTGGAGATCAGGCTGTTATATATGTTGATGACTACTTCCTGATGGGTGGTCTTGCTTGAACGGTTACTGATCTCTGCCAGAAGAGTATCACTCAGTCTCTCATCCAGTTAACCTTTAAACTGTTAATATGTAATTGTTTATAACTCTTCAGAGAAACCAGTTTGTTTGGAACTTTACCGAATCTTGTCACAGATGTCAAGGTGCAGTTGGTTATTGGAATTTATCTGATTAGCTTTAGTCGCTGTGGGGGCCACTGATGCCTTTTAAAACCTTTGGGCTCGCTCAGCTGTTCCTTGTCTTTGTTTGAGCTGGAAATTCACTGAATTGTAGCCAGTTGTGTTGGACTTACAGAAAATAAGCACATGCAAGTGTTTATCGAACAACTCGCTTGTATGTTCACAGTTTGCTCCATCCCTTCCTGTCTCTCCATGCTGATTACCATCATCTACTGACCACTTGCAGGCTCAGTGAAGCTGTGCAGCAGCAAGGCCCTGTGGCCCTAACCAGTCAGGAGCACTGCCTAAACGCCACATGACTTTTCTTTCCCAGTTTGATCTTCATTGTAGGCTCCACCCATCAAAGGCAGTGCTCCTGCTCCAAATACAGTGGTTCCTTGAACATTTTTCATTATTTTAGGTTCAGATCTCAGGAACTGGTTGGTCCTTGCACTTTGCAGTGGAATGTTAGGTTGACTGATGTCAGTGAACCAAGTGGAGTTTATGAATGCAACCACTTAATTTCTGTTTTGATCTGTTAATCATAAATTGGCCATACTGTGAAGAAATTTATCTTATTTGTTAATGATTTTTAGAAGCTTGTTAGTGTTGTTAGTGCAACAAGTATTTCCTTGACTTTCAAGGCTGTAAGAGAATGGATGAAGGTCACCGGACTGCCTGCAGTAATTTGTGCAACTTATTTTTCCATCACATACTGACACCCTTGTTTCTGCCACAGGAAAAATTGATCAGACCAATTTGAAAACAAGTGGTTTCCTGCTGCGTTCCAATTTACAGCCCACATAGCTGGTCTTATACAAGGTCCCCAGTCGCTCGTTCCTGCCGTTCTTTTTCAGTAAGATGATGCACAGCGACCTAAACTTTTTTGCAACATTTCACTGATGTTGTCACTGATCTGTCACTGCCATATTGAGGTGACAGTAAAACCCCAAGGTCCGTGCTCATAACTACTCTGCATGGTTGTGTTCTTTCCACCTCATTTCCTGTCTGGTCGGGCATAGCGGAATGTGGAAAGAATGTTTAGCTGGAGTCTCCGTGCTGATTCCAGGTCAGCGTTCCTGTCAGGGGAGAGGAGCGTGACCTCGCATTGCCCGCTTACCTAGCAGGTTGCCTGGTGCCGTTTCTGTGAAGGTAGGAGGCAGGACAGGACAGGTGGTGGTGTTGTAGTAAAGCTTAGGTTCCCCTAATCACGGTCCTTTGTGAACAGCTCTGAAGGAAATCCCTAGAACAGAGTGTCCCGTTGTGCATGTCACTTTCAGGGTCACTGATTTATGAACACTAAACTAAACAATAAAGTAAACAGTCAGTTATTTATTTTGATTACTTTAACAAGTGAAAATGTACTCACACAGTGTGAGTATGATACACATATTCTGTGTTTGTTATTCAGTTGGCCACGATTTGGGCTTTGAATTTTGTCTGTTAACGTGAAAGTAACGACCAATTTTTCTCATTTTATGCCTCTTTAAAATTGGTTATGCCCAGCCTGTGTTGAAGTGTTGTATTTCTTATTGTTCATGTGAGGTGGAATGGTTAGTGGCCGAATACAGTACTAATAAATGTGATTTTGAATATGGGCATTCTGAAATGAAACTGAATTGTCTGTCCAGTGCAGGGTCTCATTCAGCCTATCCCAGCCAATACCACTGATAAATGTTTAATTTTAGTGATTGCACTCATACATTTAGATTAAATCTTGCTGATTTACTAGTTAAAAAAAAAATCTGATGATATGGATTATGCAAAAAGGACCTGAGCCTAGTCTGGGACATGCAATTAGGAAGGCAGTCTCCACTAAAGGGATAAGGCAGTATCTAGCTAGGCTGCACTGGCTTTGGCAGCCATAACGGGCCTTTGGAACTGACACGCAGCTGAATGAGTAAGCATGGCAGTCTTCACACCTGCTTACTAATGAGAGGGTGCCTGTCTTAAAGACACATTGCTCTCATTTCGTACTACTCTTGGTATTCCCGACAACGTTTTTGAGGTTTGTGAAGTTTTATTTTTTGAGGCCAATTGCGTCCGTCGAGAATTAATCATCACTGTTGTTATCAGTCATAAACGTGTTGCGTGTGCTTTCATAGTGTTGTGTACTGTTTCCTGTTGTGCTGTGTTCACTTCATTGTTTTTCTCTGGGGTAAATAATCAGTCATTTTATATAGGTACCTTTGTTCTGCATGTGTACCCGGCAGCAGTGGCACTGGTGCCTACAAATTTGCACGTGCACATTTAAGCTAGATCGTAGACGGAGAGCCGTCGTGCAGTGTCTTTTTGGAAGGGCTCCTCTCACTTGCGTGACTCTGCCAAGGCCACCTGCGTCATAAGGCAGCAGACGGAGTCTTGTGTAATTATCTTGACATTTTTATGTGCTTCCAGATGTGACTGTCAGAGTTGGTGTTAAACATACCTATTAAATTCGGGCAGTATGCTGAATGGAGGCATCGCTCCCTAAAATCTGGATTACTCTGTGGTATTGAGCATGATTCTGCTACCAGGGCTTCAGGCTGTAATACATGAAGTGGGTTATGCTGATACCTTCATGCTGTTTGGAGCTGACTCTGCTTCTCTTTCTGCAGCACGTGTTTCCTGATGGGACCCCTGAAACAGTTGAAGCGCATGTTTGAACCCACCAGGCTGATTGCCACCATAGTTATGCTGGTAAGTGCTGGTACCTCTTTTAACATGCACTTTGTGTCTGGGAGCCCTCTCCAGCCTGGATGAACCAGGGTGAGGCTGGGTCATGCAGAAAGACATGCTACAGCTTAGGGAAGAACAAATGTGCCTAGAGAGGCACTACTTATCACTAGAGATGAAACGGTATGAAAATTTAGTATCATCACCCATCAGTGACCAAAATTATCACGGCTATCAATATTATCGCAGTATTGTTTAAATGTGTTGGAAATGTTCAAAAAGTACTGATACACAAACTGAAATCATTTCACCAAAAAAACACCATTGAAAACCACAAATAAAATTACTATAACTGTGCACTTTTTGGTTACTTAAACATTATGATAATGACATGGCCAATCCCTTATATAAACATATGAAAACCATATCAATCTATCTAATGTGTATTTACATAAATTTCTGGAGTGCCGTCACTGCCTACTGCCATGTTTTTACTGGCACACAACAAACCCACGTAGCTAACTTTGGTTGATGTTTGAAAATATTTAACGTGAGATTTTTACAGTGCCGAAATTAACCATGATTTCAATGATAATTAAAATTTGAGATGGCACTACTAACCACTGGGAATTTTACCCGTGGTGTATTGTGAAGCTGGTTACTGTTTCATCCCTACTTACGATTTAGACATTTCGAATTAAGAATCTTGATCCCTGATTTCAAACGACAATATAAAATGGGAGGGAAATCTATAAACGTACATTTTTGTGAAAACCATTCATAATCTTGATAGCATTACATATATTCCCCAGTTTGATCATTATACATAACTAACCTCTTGAGTTCTCTAATTAAAATCTGGTATTACCTCAGCCAGCAGTTTACACAAAGCTGAATAAGATTTCAGTGAGAAGGAAATTCAACACAGCCTCCATAAACAAGGCCCTTCCCAGCCAGGTGTTCAGTCCAGTGGATGGTAGGGCTGTATGGTATCACGCCGCGATATAATCATGATATATGCACACGTGCAACAATTACCAGGGCTTTTGATGACGGCCATAAAAAATTTTCCGGATGGTGGCTTTTCAGTACTATATGGGTGTTTACTTGCCCACAATTCGATAAGCAGAATGGTAGTATGCTTTTAATATTAGAAGTGTGTTGTAATGCCCAAAAGTTGGTAATCTTTATAAGTTCAGCATATCCATTTGATTATTAAATTCAGTTAGCGGAGCATGCCACATACTACTGTTTTGTTATGCCATTGAAGTGATAAGCACTGAAGTGGCAGTGAAGAAAGGGACAGCTCAGCAACCACAACAACTTTTTTTTCATTTGCACTCATTCACGTTAAATAGAATCTGTTTATATTTCAGGTCATGTTGTGTGTACAGACTAGGCCATACATTATTTCATCCGGTCCTATCTACTAAGGTTAAGAACCTGCCGTATTTATCATAGCCTGACACGCCAAAACTTTTATGACTTAATCTGGCCTTGTTAGTGTGTTGGTGTCCCGCATGGACAATCCTAGGTCCTATGTGTGCTCTATGTGTTTATACTGCTCATTTACACTTTGCACACTCATTTACACTTGATTCAATTCCTTCACTTTAAATCCACTGTTTAGACTACCTTACGGTTATACCACACTGATTTATTGCCCCATTGACATTACTTTGACAGGGACAGTTAAATAATTGTAAATTAGATTCACAAAGCATTAGCCTTTGATCTGTGGTTTTGGCAAATGTTCAAAAAAATGAATTACTATGTTGTTGTTAAGCTGTCTGGATGTGAGTCTGTTGATTGACTATTACAGTTGTTCAGCTTGCTCCTATAAATATATTTAACAAATTACTGAGTGCTCTATGTTCCTGTCCTCTTCCAGCTCTGCTTAGCGTTAACCCTGTGTGCAGTCTTTTGGGTAAGTTTTATCATCCTCATGCCATGACCGTTTGAGTGTAGCAAAAAACTGAAAAAGTAACCGGTGTTCTGTGTCATTCCCCACAGTGGAATAAGAAGGGGCTGGCCATCATCTTTTGCATACTACAGTTCCTGGCCATGACATGGTAAGTCATTTCCTACTTATTTTACTTCTTGGGTCACAGTGTAGAGAGATTTCCCAGTGGTGTGTTTGCGTTGATATGAGGTTCAGTGCCATTTTCCCCAGGTCTGCATTCCTGGGTCCTATCAGTTCATCACTCTTACAGTCGTTCAGCCTGAATCCATAACTGTCTCACAATGAGATGCTTTAACACAGCTTAGCTTGGGCATGTGATGAATACCTTCCCAGGTACATGGGCTGGTGGCACTATCCTGCCACACATGGACATCCAGTTGTCTGCCTATCGTGACACTGGCTGCTCGTGTATTTGGGGCCATTGACATTGTTCCTTCTTTCCATTTTAAATTCCTAAAATGCCCTAGAATATCAGTAGATCTTTACAACAGTCATACCTGAAACATTAACTGATGTTAAGAAATCAAATGTTAGTAGTAAATTTTATATTTGTCTTGGATACTTGCACAGATGCAGGAACTTTGGTGAAAACATCACATTTTGAAATTACTTTAGCCTGGCACCACAACTTTATGGGATACCCACTTTCCTAATGGCCCTCTTCGGTCTCTCTGCGTGTTTGTACTGTAAATATTCCCGAGTTTTATTTTTGCCCGCTTTGTTTTGAGAGAGAAACAAATGACGTGTCTCTCATTGTGCTGCAGAGCACGATTCGGCGGCCGTGGGACTTGCTTGTCAGAAGGGGAATTACGTGGCATGTGGAGGTGTCCTGTGTTGTCCTGTTGCCGGCACCGTACAGCATTCGTTTCTATGTCAACCCCCAGTGTAATGGCCGTATAAAATAGTTCAGTACATTTTGTGACAAATGTAGTCTTGGGACCAGAAGGAGAAGATCTAAAATATAGAACTGGATCCTCGGTTTGAAGGCACCCAACATCCAAGTGACTTTCCAGTAGAGGGCTGCTGTGGAGAGCTGGTCCAGATAGCATGGGGATGCCAGGCAGGGAAACTCCCTGGAAGGGACACCACGCACATGCACATGCAGGACACATTTTAGAGAAGCCAGGTAGCCTGGCTGCATGACAGGGTGAGTGTGCAAACCCCAAACACTGAGCGTGATCCGAATACTGAGGCCCCATTGCTAAGCTTGACATGTGAGGCATCCGCGGAGTTGTCACCCTTCCTTATTTCTCAAAGGCATCTCAGCAGGTCTACATATGAGCATCATAAATTCATATATTCACAATGATCTGTTTATGCTTACTGTTAGGCTGCTTGGCACTATATACTTATGTTTGTTAATAATCTTCTTGTTGGAGTCTGTCTTGGCTAATTGCACATGAATTAAATGGGGGCTGGTTTAAGTTAGTGTTCATTCGCAGTAATCCATAGGGCATCCTCCCTCTGATTAAAAATAAAGCATGTCCGGCAAAGGGTGAATAGGTTTCTCTTAGCACTGTACTGCAAAGGAAGAACATGTTTTACCTGTTTCTCAGCTCTGGCTACTATCTTCTCGGGAGCTGGGGGGAGTATTAATTCCATTGGCTAAAATATATCATGACCTCTGTGGTTAGTGCCAAATGGCATGAGAGCGTTAGCATCCAGCACCCAAAAACATCTGCGTCACTTAAATCAGGGTGTGGGTCAGTGATGCTGATTCAGGGCCGAGCAAACCTCCTTCTGGGAAGAACGAATGCATAAAATAATATTTTCTATTATTTTATTTTATAATTATTTACATGGGTATTTCAAAGGGAGCCACACATTTCAGCACTTTAAAATGGTGTTAACATGGCAAATGGCTCATTGTTCCTTATATGCCTCATGGGTCAGCTAAACCCCCCCCAGCTGTGTCAGTCAGTCAGGCTCCAGCAAACATGCCTCCGATTCTGGATGGAATATCCGTTTCATGGAATTACTTCCATTTCAGCAAAGATTGCAGCATGGGTGAAGTCTGTACGCATATTTATATGTAGCTCTACAATGTTACGTTTGTTGGTTGGTTTGTAGCTTGGTGGGGGAGTGTCAGCATGTTTCTGGGCTGTGCTGTGCATGTGGGGATTCTGTGCATCTATGGAGGCAGCATCCTACTTGCGCCCTGTTCCAAATGCGTCACCAGGCCTGGCTTGATCGCCGACGTAATCGCTGTGATTTTACAGCCGTATCCCGCCTGCGTGAGTCAGACCGCTGGCCGCGCCACCTCTGATGAGCGCTGTCGCTGAAACCCACCGCATGCCTGAGTGCCGTCCTCGGTGACCATACACCCACGTGCGCCAATGCTCGTGTTTGTGCGCACACTCAAGTGTTACTTTTGGAAGAAGTAGAATTTACAGTGTTTTACTTTGTTTCCAAAGATTATACCTGGGCAGTAAGAAAAAAAGAAAAATCTGGGCTTCAGTATTTTGTATCGTCTGTTAATTTAGGTCGCAGTTATTATCAGCGTGGAATGAATGGATATGTGAGCTGTGGTGACCAGTACTTAGAATCTTAGTTGCCAGTTAGTTTGTATTTGTTTATAATAAAAATATATATGTATATAAAATCGTCCTGCTCCAGTGCTCTGCTCCATGTGCTCGGAAGTGACATTTCACTGGGCTTGGTGACTGCCAGCCTCTCAGCCAGCCCACAGTTAGGGTGACAGTGACATTTCACTGGGCTTGGTGACTGCCAGCCTCTCA
>JAODKM010000058.1:13214078-13233676 GCA_026780845.1 Petrocephalus sullivani
TTAGGACAGACGGAAATGAGGAACCCTGAGGAGGCCATGTCGTATTGGCTTAGGACAGACGGAAATGAGGAACCCTGGGGAGGTCATGTCGCATTGGCTTAGGTGTCGCATCCACGTAGTGCGTCAGGCCACTTGCTGACGCACAAAGTGTGCAAACCCTTTTCTGCAGTGTTCCTCTGTATCTGGTCTTTCTCTACAGAATGGCAAAAACAAACAGCAGCTGAAGGTGAGGAAGAGCCCGCGGGGTGAGGATGAGGAGGGCCTCACAGGAAGCCCTGCACACGGTCCCGACGTGGAGGCCAGCCGGAGACGGGCGGCTGCTTTGGAGCAGGTATCCCGGTGCAGGACGCCTGGACATTTTATCTCCTGACTCTTCATTTTACCCAGTTTAAGCAGCAGTCCCATGGGGGACTGAACTGGGGCCGAACAGTACTGCGCTGGTGTTCCCAAGAGAGGGAACCGAAACCAGAAGCTCAAGTGGTCCAATTTAGCAGCGAGCTGCCATTCCTGCATCAATACTTAGTCCTAAACAGTCTGCTGGCTTTCACAGAACATTTTCAACACTTCTTTTGATAAAATTGATAATACAACCAAAGGCCCATAAATGAGTTTGCTGCTACATTATTGTTTTAACTGTGTCTTAGGACTATCAGAGTGTATGAAGACAGGCACAGGGACAATTTATATATCCCTTAAGCTGACAACTGAAGCTTCAGTCTGGTGGGATGAAATGTCTTAAATTTGTCTTTCAGGTTTCTATGTAGCCAAACATTTCATTTTCTGTCCAATCCATGTCTTACATTAATGTATATTGCTCTGACCCATTATAATATTGGGGAATTTTGCTCTACATGAAGGTAATACACTGAAATCCAGGCCTGAACCCCAACACCTGTATGTTTTTCAGGAAAATGATGCCTACTCTATGTCTGTGTCTGTTTGCTCATTACCACCTTAACGCACTTTAACTCGCTGACTACTTTTCTTCACATTATATAGATAACTTTAAAACTTTCAACGAAATACAAAACTTCACAATACAAACACGCATACATTTTTGATCAACACAAAAACATCCATCTAAAGTTCCTCAAAAAAAAATTATAAATCGTCAAAAAATTAAAAATTAATCGGAAATCCGTCTTCTTTGTGTTTTTTATGTATTAGCGCCATCTGCAGGCGTACAGAAACATTCATTGTTTGCGGGACATCTTGCACCAGCGCTACGCAGACCTCTTGTGGAAGAAGATTCAAAAACAGAGACTTGACATCAAACAATGTTGTTTCACGACACCGAAATCTCTAAAACGTCTAGGAAAACAAGTAAGAAATCCATACATACATCTGTATACATAACCCCCTCTCTCCAAAACAGGCAATACACTCAGATAAGGTTCACTTGAATCCTGTTAAAATTCAATTTGACTGCAGGCCAGTCAGTTATGTGACCATCAAAACGGCTCACCAGAAGAGGGTGCTTTTTGCATGGCTGTCTAATAATAACTGCCCATCGCCTTTGTAGAAATTTATTGCCAGTGGAAAAATTGTAACCTAATGCAAAAAAAAGCATTCAATAGTACTTCAGCAATTTGTCAGCATGCAACTCATATCAGTTTTACTTGACACATAGTTATACTCAATACAATGTGTAATGAAATGCTTGGTTGGTCGAAGACTGTGGTAACAGGAGACATACGTAGGACAAAGGGATGAAACATTAAAGAATAATCATGAATAACTATAAATTGTGTGCAATTAACAGTAAAGTAACAGGTGGTACTGCAAAGTCTCAAATGGAAAGTCAGTATTTGCATATGTAAATTGTGTAGTGAGGGTGCATATAGGACTGGGCATATATATGTAGGCCGTAGTGGAACATTGGTTAAGTATATCAGCTTATCTGAGATGTTTAATTTCTTACTGAGCTTTGGGATGGTGGGGGAAGTCTGGAAGGAGAGACTGACACAGCGTGGAGTCTGTCTGAGGGGTCTGAAGGCTACAGGAAGCGTGTGTAAGTTGGGGGGTGTTGTCTCAGTCTGTCTGGCCTTGCAGGCCTATTAATGATGGGGAATTTAGGGCCCTTGTATCCCAAAAAGAAGATAAGTGTGAGTGCGCAGAGGGCACATGTCCAGTGAGCAAACTGCTGTCCCAGTGGATCGTATTAGGGTCTCACTCCAGGATCCGGATGGGTAGAGCCTGGATAATGTTTGAAAGTCTTGGTTTTGTCCTGGTCCAGGAGCCAGACTTTTAGGGCCCAGGTTATACAGCCTATGCTAATGAGAGCTGCCTGCCCCCACAATCAAACCCCCCTACCGACTACGTCTGACCTCAAATACACAACCCAGCAAATCAAAGCTATTCTATCCGTCGGCACCTACTGCTTACCCCCCTTTACCTTGATCACCCAAGCCCCCCCCCCCTCCACCCTGACTTTGCATTAACAGCTGCTATAGAAGAGCTTGTTTCCCAAAGCGACTTGCATATTAACCAGATCATTAGAACTGCAATTAACATCTAAACCCTTTGAGTTCCCCATTTCCGCGGAGCTGTTAGGGACATGATCTTGCGGGGGCCGGATGAGATGGTGTCCCTCCAATCGCTGGTGTGTATTGCGTTGACAGTCACCGGTCCGTCACCAGGAACGCTTTGGGCTGAGCATCATGGTCGCATTACATGGAAGTAGAGGAGTAGTAGACACTGTTATAATTACAATATACAAACTACTTAACAAAATGCCTTTCAAAGCTGTCAGCGTGATTTAAATGCTCCTTAGATTGCTGTCAAGAAGAATAAAGTCACATCTTTTGGGCTGACAAAGTGTAATTTTGTGGCTGTATTGAGTTATTGAGTTGATATGCAAATGGAATAGCATATGCATCTATCCAAATGGAAATTTAGAGTAAATGTTCTAGGCATAAGTTACCCTTTTTTAAGGATGAATGGATAGATAGATGATAACATAACAAACATACAAATTTATAAATCCATATAAACATATTCTCTATTTTCAATGTAGTTTACAAATATGCTACTATTGTATTGTTTATTATGGCATGTAGAGAACTCCTTACAAAACTACAATGTAACACTGCTGACATAGCCAAAACATTTCAATTGTAACCCTTAAAGAACAACTGTCAATAATCACCATGATAGCAGTGATAGCCCACAATGGAAGTGATTATTAACAATAATGCTGTTTATGATACGTGTCACTGATAGTGGCAGTTTTTGGTGGCTGAGTTGAGAGTTGCCTTCTCAGGGTCATGGTGAAGTTGGTGCAGAGTGACGTGGATCAGGAGGAGCTTGAGTCTGGGGAGTGAGTGAGCAGTCAAGTGAGTGAGAAACCGAACAAGTGTGTGAAGGAATAAGTGGGTTCAGGTATTGATGGGGTAGTGGGGGGCATGTCTAGAGATCCTGTCTTATCTCTCTGTTCTTATAAAGGCTGAGCTTCTTCAGGAGGCTGTAATTGTTCCCTCTAATGACCTGCACTGAAGAGGAAGACAAAGGTTGGACTATAAAGGACTTTATGGTCCCACTGGCAGGAATCCTTTGGTACAAATTGCTGAGCAAATGAAACTGCCTGTTGTTTCCTCAGTCCAGTCTGAGAGGCCCAGTCAAAGTCACTATGGTGGGGTAGGACCAAAGCAGGCAAAGCCAAGGACACCTGCTGGGTCCTAATTGGTCCCTGCAGCAGTTAATGGCTTCCTGTGGCTGTATGTTTACTTCTCATTTGTTGTGTGTGTTCTCTTTCCCAGCTACTGAAGGGCAGTCCTACAATCTCTTTATCATCTTATTTCCCATTTCATGTTGCTCTAACCTGATATTTTTGTTTCTCTTAGAAAGAGAAAAACATCAGACGTCAAAAATTGCCCTACTGCACCCTCACCCACGATGAAACACATCTGAAGTCTCTTCATAAAACCAGTTACTATCTGGTAGGCTTCACATATTTTATCGTATGTGATGGCCTTGCCATTAATTGTCTAAATGTGTCTCCCATATTCTCACATTTATTAAAAAAAATGAATAATCCCTAATACAGATTGGCCCTGTGGCTGGAATATGATTGACTGATACTGTCTCTGTTCACAGGCTGCATTGTTGTCCTGCTGTCTCTTAGCTCTATACTACTGTATCTGTTCTTCAAGATCACTGACCTCCAGAACCAGATGATGCGCCATGGTTGGCTGAAGACCCACTGGGATCAAGAAGAGTTCTGGGCACTGGCCAGTCAGAACCAGAAGAGCAGCCAGCTGGAGAAGAGGCTGCAAGACGTCAGAGAAAAGAGTTGAGTGATGACCATTAGTCTGCTTTATGTTTCGGGAATGGTCTGTGTTTTTAGGTCTTTTATGAGGTTGTGCATCACGTCCTTTAGAGGTTTTGAAACTCTTTTAACTTATTATTATTAATTTTTTGCACCCTGGATCATTAATTTTCTGTAAGTAAATGCCTTTGCTTGAATCCTAGATAGATTAATTGGTAAAGTAGAAAACAGTGTGTTAAACAGTCTGGTCTGACCCCATGAGGTATTACAGCGTTACCTGACATGGTGTGATTGCTGCAAGTCCAGTTTGAACTTCATTCATTGATGTGTTGTCAGTGATTAGCAGCAGGTCTGCTCCAGATCTCAAGTCTATGGAGCTGATAAAGCAAGAGACCCCAGGACCTGAACAGTTGAAACCCATTGCTTCTATCAGAGGTCTTGGTGAACAAGTGAGTGTCCTGTCTCTCTGAGTGTATCTGTTGTGTATTAGCATTAGCAATTGTGCATATGTTTTTTAGGTGTGTGTGTGTGTGTGCTGGTGTATACAGAGTAGATGGTTTATCCCGGCCAGAACATACACACAGACCTGTGGAACGTCCAGCTCCTACTGTAGCCATGACCACCACAAAGAACAGACCTATTTTTAACCTGCCTCTCACTGGTCCTGATTTTGGCCGACTAGATTGTAGTAATTGCCATCACTGACAGCAGATATCAGTGGTCATTTTAGTGTGAATGGGCAGTAACAAGCCAGGGGTCTGTCAGATGAGAACAACCAGACATTTCCCTTCTTCACACTCAGTCCCCACACACACACCCCCCTCACCCCCATGTGACAGACAGGAACCTCTTCAGCTACGTTAGTCGGACAGCAGCACAAACTCTCATGCAATCAAGAGTGCTAACATGTACCAGCCAGTTGCATTTGAAAGAAAAAAATGCATTGGATGCAAGTTTTTAAATGCTCACAGTTAGGCATGACTCCCCTATAATTTGAAAAAGTTGAAAAAATCCAAAAAAATGCTCAAACCTGATAATAATTAATAACAATTTCTCTTAAGACCGTAACAAGGACACTTTGACTTTTAAATAAATGTGAACATGAACCATCCATCTTCCATGTACCATCAGGTGAAAATTGGCCTAGGTTAGATTTAATAAGTCAGATTGTTTTATTTTGATACCAGATATAGACATGAACACTTTTCAGGTCATTATCTGTAACGCTTGTGGGATATGCCTATTAGGGAACCCCCTGAGCTGAGAAGTGGGGACCTCACTTTCATTTCCATGGCTGGTTTCTGCCTTTGTGGGATTCCATGGGATTTTTTTATATGTACGACAGCTGACCACAAGACAGGCAGAGAAAAAGAAATTTTCTTTATTTTTGTGGAATAATTATATGCAAGTGTGACATTTCAGGGCAGAGAAATAACGAGCTGTATCTGGGCCGGGTTCGACACTAAGCTCCAGTCAATGTGCCTACCTGTCTGCACCTACTGCCAGCCACTCATCCGGCAGAGGGGACAGTACTGATCTGGAGCACAGAGCATGAGGCCCGGGAGCCCACTGGACGTGACACTTTTTGTACACCCTGGAAGAAAAGCAATTTATTTATGCCTTATGAAGTAGGGATGCATGGAGTAGCATGATTATTGCCATGACAAACTGATGTAAGACCCCCCCCACGCGTTGGTGTAAACCATCCTGAGTGACGGTGGGAATCCCTCCGTCGTCCTCGTAGGATTGCTGCGGCGTCGACCGCTGCTTAACGTCCAGTTTTCTGCAAAGATAGAGCCCCATGGCGCGGGGGGGGGGTAGAAAACGGTGGCCGCATTTCCTCTGCGACTGGCTCCAGGTGGACACAATCACCCCGCCTCCCCCCGAAAGCTTTGAAGCTCCCTCTCCTCTCTCTGGGGCTCCTTTGTCTTGCTGAGTCCTTTATAGGGCTTGGCATGTGGGTCCTGATCCAGTTCTCCTCAGTTCTGGGGGAATTAGTGGGCCTGTCACCACACTGTGATAAGACTGGGGAGAGAGGTGGTTGGGGGGCCCAGATGAAGATGACCCCCCCCCCCCATACCCCCTTGTGTTGAGTAGCACCGGCTCTGTTTGGATGTCCGTAGCACCAGGCGTGCCGTGGTTACTCACAGGCCTGTGAGATGGCCAAACAAATTGGATGGCTCACGACAGACCCACACAAACAAATATCGCCCAGGAGAAAATGTCTAAATCATAGCACATAGAATGGGGCCGGACCAACTGGGCTGGGGGTGCCACCTCCTCTCTTGGCTGTTAGCAGACGCTGACCGCTTGAAATGCCTCCATGACAGGACAGATTTATTGATGGTTGGTCTAAGCGTGAGGTTTCGAGGCTTTGAGTCACTTTTTTTTTTACCTCTTTTTTATATCGCCATGTTTTGCCTTTGTCTCCTTGGTGAATTTCCATTGGGAAAATAACATCAGAGAGGTAGAAGAGTTATACATGTATAGTGTTCTACCTTATATAACAGCAGTGCAGAACTGAGCTGCAACAGATCCAAAGCCTCCATCCATTTTTATGACCCGTACCGCGCTGCAGTGTATTTTCCTAGTTAATATGTGAGTAGCTTTGCTGCTGAAAATGATTTTTGGTGTAAGACAGTATTTTCTTGACAATTTCCTCATGTTCAGTGCCAGTTTCGCCCCCAAAGTGACTTTCAGTGGCCCCTGAGCACTGATGAGTACCTAGACCTGTTCAGTAAGTGCATATAATGCCGTTTGGGGGTGGGGGGGGGGTGGGGGGGCGCCAGCCTCACTGCCGCCTGAGGTTAGGAGGACAGTCCGAAGGGAGGTGCAGGCTTGTGCAGACGGACCCGGTACTAGGGTGATGTCTCACAGCTTTTTCTGACAAACATGGCCTCCTCGTCCCTCCCTCCCCTAACTCCTGTCCTCTCCCTACATGCCAAGACGCATTCCCCACTTATCGGGGAAATACTTCCAGAATCACGAGAACAGTCAGACCTGAACGCTGCTTTAAACCCGGTTCCTAAAGATGCCAGAAGGTGATTTGTCTGGAATATACTATACTCTAATGCACAGAGTTAATGTGAGGCAGAAATAAAACTGTTATTCAAAGGTTTTGCATCCCCTTAAGATGCACAGTTATAGCCTTAAGTAAAGCAGTTAACTTTAGTAATTTGCTTTCCTTAAAATCCATCTGTCACCGGTTCAAGAAGTCGGCAGTTTCAAGCTAATATTTATGTTACATTTTCGCCTGTATAAATTTTCAAGTATTCAGCTTTGGGAGATTTTGCTAATAATTTGTAGCCAAAAAGAATCAGCCCTGATGTCATTCCTTTTAATGGCATCTACAGCGAGAGTTACTATGCTTCAGTGAAAGTTACTACGAATGGATTTAGCATAATCCGTCAGTTCTGATTCGTGTTGGATCATCATCCATCTGAGAACGAGGGGAGATCAGTGTCACTCGCAGACGTTAGTGCCACAGTCTCACGCGTAAGGAAGTCACTGCGTGCGTTAGTGTGTGTGTGTCGGGCCGGGATCTCGGGACCTCGAGGGGCTGTGCCGCTGTATCGGGACGATTCTCCACGCTGTGCCGGACACCTGGTTTGTATGGGCCTGTTACCTGCTGCACTGTGCTGTGAGTAAACTAGGTGCTGCTCAGCAGGCCGCCCTGAGGCCAGTTTGCACCCAGCAGACAAAGTGTGCCATCACCCGGGTGCGCAGTGCTATCGGGCGCGGGCCGCGACACGCCGAGGCTACCCTTGAGAAGTAGCACATCATTAGGAATATATTAACAACCTAAGAGGTGTTCCCCAGGTCATGGCCTATGCAGGGCCCGTCGTGAGGGACCGAGGAGATTATGCCGGCCTGTAATGTGGCCAGTAGATCCATAATTCGGCCCTGACCTCCAGGCATAGAGGCAGAATACTTTGGTACGTCTTAGCTGGGGAATAAACCTAAAAGCAACTGGTGCAGTGGTGTGGCCACTGAGAACAAGATCTCTGAGGAAACTCAGTCAAGCAGAGAGCTGAGATCTGAGATCTACTTTCCAGAGAGGAGGAAAGCGCATAAGCCTCAAGGGTGACATGCTGTCACCTGCTGCACTTAGCGCAATGGAGGACTTTCAAAAGCCATTCAGCTTTCTTCCAGATATGCCTCAGCTGTGGCTTAATATAAGCCAAAGGCCTTCTCATATGCCGTCAGATTCAGCAACAGTCTTTCAGACAATTTCAATAGCATGTAGCACTTTGGGGTCTGGTAAGACTTATTGATAAAATAAGGGTTGATTACAGAGCTGCAGACGTTTAAAACTGCAGATCAGTGGTCACCAATCAGTCTATCACAATAAACAGATCGATCTTCAAGTCATTCGCAGCCAACAGTCACCCCCCCACCCCTCAAGTGACTATATGTACTGTCGCAATTTGGTATCTCCCCACATTATTTGCATTGTAAAAGTAGCTCTCACTGTATGAAAGGCTGGAGACTGCTGTGGATGGTAAGCAAGCCTTGAGCAATGTCCATCCATTCACACGTGCAAAATATTAGAAGATGCTATTTAGTAATTAATGCCTTGCATTTTCATGTTAAGCCAATGGAACACAAAAGGTAGCATGTTTAATTAATGTCCTTTGAGATCACTAAACATTTATTTAGCAAAGTTATGTTGGGATTTAGTGTCAGAAAAAGCAGCTGTAAGAGGCTTCACTTTTAAACTCTGAAATGCTTATGCGAGATCAGCAGGAATATTGCACGTGTGAACTTATTCTGAATTTATGTCCGAACACTGCACACAGGCTGCTCTTTCAGAGCGCGATGCCAAGCTGCAGCAGGATCGGGACGCCGTCGAACGGATGTTTCCCAAGGTAAGCGTCTAACCGCAGGGCCAGCGACCCCACTTAACGGGGGGGCACCTAGGGGTTAAGCACCCAGGCACTCTGCTGCCATGAGTGGGGCCGGACAGCCCTTATTACGTTTGAACACAGGCACTGCTGTGTCCCGAGAAGAGGAAGAGCAGCAGGAAGACCTTTCAGGGAAGACGGAGGATTTTTAACTCCTGTGCAAAAACCATCGAGATGCTTTGTGTGTCCAGAATAGTTTCTGTAGTATTTTAGGCTCTAATGATAAACAGCTGTGATTCATAGTAAACTCAGCAAATGTATTAATATAGAGAGGTGCAGACTGCAAACATTACAGATGTATGCTGTGATTTTGTTAAGAGTCCTTATGGAAACTCCTGAATGTGTCAGATGTCAGAGTTTATTACATTACAATATGATTTATCTGCATAAAACACACACACTCAAAAATTTTGCAGTATATAAGAAGTTAAATTTTCTTATTTCTGTTTAAAAGACTACATGCAATGCACTTTGAGATCACCAATTATTTTCCATTTCAAATACATTTTCTTAATCATAAATCCAATGCTTTCACAATCAGAGAAATGGGAACATGCATGAGTTGCTAAACTCGAGTGTTCGTTTGCACTACAGTTTTTTAAAACTTACAGTTTCTTAAGCATTATTCCTTTACTATACTGGGGATGTACTAGGTATGTTTAGTGTGGTGCTGCCTGCAGGGATGTCGTACATCATAGTCGGATTGGTCTGCTCTGGGGACCAAAAATCTCTAGTAGCACCCCTGAGTGCCTTACAGGAAAGGGTGAGAAGATAAAATTAGTAAAAATGTGACCTTGACAAGGATAAGTGGTTAGAAGATGGATGGATGGATGGATGTAAGAGCATTGCACTGGGGTCGAATAAGGGAAAGGAAAGCAGAAGGACCGGAGAAGTAGAGAAAGTAAGGATGAGGGAAGGTGGAGGTGGAGAGGAGCGGGCACTGAGATGGGTGCGTGTGCAGTGACATGCCGGTGAGGGGGAATCATTTTCTCACACCTTGGTGTCAGAGTCACCCTAAGCAAACAGGACCGGGGCAAAGCTGGAGAGAGTCGAAGGGAAGGCAAACAGTGGGCAGACGGGCCCAGTGGTGGGGGCATTACTCATCTCCGGGGTGAGGGGGGGGGGGGGGCTCATCCACGTCGCTTTAACTTTCCCTCATTGGACATCCATCAATGTGGACAGACGCTGTTCAGGGCTCCAGAGGCGTCTGTGTGTGGAGAGCGAATCGCTGACCGAGGAGTTTTCTATCCTTGAAACGAGCCGTGTTACTTCCATGGGACGCTAGCCTGGAGGTGTCTGCTTGTTACCATAACACACCCATAACATGGCAAAAAAATAAATAAATCACTCATTAACGCTACTGTAGTATATAATTATAATATCTATCTATCTGGGACTGGCGTTACATCCGTATCGTACCCCACCCCTGCGCCCGGTGCTGCCAGGGATAGGCTCCAGGTCCTCCCATAACCCTGAGCAGCTGAAAGATGGAAGACATGCTAGGTCAAAAGATGAGAGGTAGTAGCAAAAACACTGCTAGCATTACAGCGGTGTCACGCCCTTATTCAAAGGAAGCATGTTGATACCCAGCTTAAAACCAGTGTGTATCACCCCCCCCCCTCCCCCCACTGTTACCTCGTCAGGGATAACAGGCAATTCGTATGGGCTCACCATGTCCTCCAGAGGCACTCCTGTGGAGTTAAGCCGAGACCACCCAGTGGGTTGGACACTTTCCCTCCAAGGTGAAACTTCCCACCATCCCCGGCCGTGTGACTTGCAGCCTCCCCAATTAACGGCCGCTCTGGCTGATTTGCTGAAGCCCCCTAGTTAATTGGTTCTGGAAATCTATGCTTTGACACCCCGTTACCTGCACAGTATGAGTGCTGAGTGGTGTCTGCGCATGTGGGAGGGGTATCCCGGGCGGGAGCGGTGTAAAGCAGGAGCCTGCCACGCTCCTCCATCCGCCACCTCCTCTTAGGTAACACTCCTGCACTCAGCCTTTACCCCCACTGCTCAGTAAAATGGTAATCAGGCCTCATTCTTATATCTAGAATTAGCTGCCTTTACCCCGCACTGCTCATTAAAAACAGAATCGGGCCTCATTCTTATTTAGAATTAGCTGCCTTTACTCATTTTCTTGTTACTTCTAACAGCTACAGGTGCCCAAGTTTGTCACCCTCCAGCCTGCTTTTCTGGATCTGCTGAAGTCACTTCCCGAAGTATGTCACCCGTCATTTAAGAATAAACATTATATTATCCATTACGTTCTGATACTTTTTCAACTGCACTTTGAGCTATTTAAAATGACACATTTGGTTTCATATTTGTGTAGATGACTTGAAATAAACGTCATCGTTGATGGCGGTCTGTAACCTATTCTCATGCCTGACTTGTAGCTAAGGATTTGTGACACGCCACAGAGGGCAACGTGCACAGATGCGAGCCTGAGGAAACTGCATCACATGTACAGCCTCTCGCTCACCAATATGGCCGCTTCGCAGAGGTACAGCAACATGCCAAAAGCTTAAGGTTAATTCAGCTACTCATGTGGCTTAAAAATGTATTCATTCAGTTCTGTATACATTATTGCGCATAATTTCTTGCACTTTGAAATAAAGAGAGCACAGAAGATCGAATGCCGTAAACATAAAAGAAATTACTAGATATTATTCAACATAATTATTCATATAAAGGTTAAATAACTTAACAGGTAGCATTTTGTGAACAATTAAAGGCGAGTTAGCTCGGAGGTTTCTGTAGCAACATGTTTTCACCTTTCATATTACAAACCTCAACCACAAACTTTGTTAATTTGTCAAACCACTGGGATCTTTACTGTTCATTTACTGTCAGGTGAACGAAAGTACCTTTTTGATTCTGAGGACATTGTATGGAGAATGACAGTACTGTCCCTGTCAATGCATAAATTTCATAGAATATGTAGGGGTTGTAGACGTGCAGGGGTAAACTGGGATTACCACTATGTCGGTATAACGTGGGCTATGGGGCAGAGGGTTGAGAGGACAGCACGTAGCTCTGAACTTTTGGTAAACTCTGGTTTGTTTGTTTTTCCTTGCTTGGTGTGGGAAGACTGCGGAACAGAGGCACACACTGTCCACTCTGGGATGACGAGGGCAGAGACTGGAATCTGGTAACTTCATTTCAGGAACCCCAGACGGATAGAAGAGTCGCAGAACTCTGTTAAATTAAACATATTGAAAGCTGTATATCGATATCCCATACTGCAATGTTAATATAGTAACATAAAATCCTGTAAAAATACTTCTCAGATTTACTCAGTTGTCTAACCTTGCCAGTGGAAAAAAAATCATTGCATTGCTTTTTGCGCTTAAAATGTGAAATGTGGCTCCACAAAGTTCCAGTTATCTTCCTACCGACTGACATCTAAACGGTGACTCGACGTGTCATCTCGGTACCCTTACCTAGGACGAGTACTTACTTCCCACTGAGGTTCTTAGAATGAATCACCGGAAAATCAGAAAAGCCCCGAGTGGCCAGACTGAGGCCACAGCTACACTGGAACCTGACACAGAAGCCGTGTCAAAAACAGAGCTTCCTACCAGGTAAAGTTCACTTGGTCCGCTCAAGCAAACAGGCTTCCCATCTCCCTCAGTGACAGAGACTCACTGTAATGTCCTGTTGCAGCATCCTGCTGACTGAAACAATCCCTGAGCACAAAGAGGCAAACTCCCCTGATCCCCTATCATTGGAACAAGTGTGCCAGACACACCCCTCTGCGGTAAGTACTTCCTGTACAGCTTTCTCCATTCAGCATCATCCTCTGAAACAAGAGCATCCCATCCACACCTGTTCCAAGTGCTTATCCAGTACGGATTCACAGGGGGCCCTGGAACTCCCAGGCAGCGCAGGGTGTACCCTAGATGGGATGCCAGTACAGCACAGGAGAGACACATGCACTAAGGGTAATTTGGGGACACCGGGTCCAATAACCACATGTTTTTGGGCTGTGGGAGGATATGAAGTAACAGTGGGTAATGCCACACAAACAGACAGATCATGTACACACACACACACACACAGAGCTGTAATACCATTCAGCACCATTTTTAGAATCCCTTTAAATGATTAAGTAAACTAAATATCAAGTGCCTAGTACTCAAGAAATACCACATCTTCACTTTAGCATCCAGGGAAATTAGCAGTCATAAATAGAATTGAATATTAGTAATAGTTAATCTGTGGATATAAGAAAGAACAGAAGATAAAGTGTCTTCTAAACCTCTGTTGTTAAATGATGAGCATTTTCTCTTCTTACCAAGGTAAAAATGGGGCCCTCCAAGTACTGGACCAACTACATTTAATACATCAGGCAACTTATCTCTTGGAATATATATTACAATGTGAGTAGCTGAGTAGTGAGTAGTGAGAAAAGCTGAAATGGAAACTAACCATGTATAATCAATTGGGGTAAAAAACAAACTTTGAAAAATTAAAAATCCATACATCCATCCATTGTCAACTGCTCATCCTGGTCAGCATCACAGGGGTACGTATCCCGAGCCTCGTAGGGTACTGGGCAGGATGTGAATATCGGGGAGCACGTGCACACACACACACACACACACACTCACAATAATATACCAAGGGAAATTAGAGACGTCTATAAACCTACTGAGCCACTGTGCCACCAATAAAAGTGCACATTTATGCCAATCCCAGGTTGACTTGTAATGTTGATTATGTAAACAACTCAAAGCACATAACTTGTTACGTATGCTGTCCATTCACTGTATCAAAAACCAATCAGGGAGCTAAAATGTTAATCTACTACAGTATTTTTGTTTACTGTACTGCTGTTATTAGTATAGTTAACACAACAATAATAAGAGTAATGCAAGGAATACTTAATGCCCCTTTATTTACATGTTATGAACAGAAGGAAATCAAGAAAAGTTTGCCATCATTTTTTTCCAGTGAAAAAAATCTTCCAGCCTCGGTTCAGATCTAAAAATGAAAAATATTTTAAATGGGTTCATTTTAATTTGTCTTTATTTATGTAATCATTATTGTTTATACATTCAAAATGTACTGTCTAGTGAATGATTATGCATAGCTTTTAATGTTTATTAAAATTTTAATGATTTTCTGGCTTATGTGTGATGCATTTTTCAGTTGATGTTCTCTCATAGCACCCTTGGTAGAAAGGTAGAACTCCATAACCATCTCACCATAACCACCATAATTTGAAGGTCAAAGTAATTACATACAAATTGTGATTTATGACATGGAACAGAGGCCCTACTGCTTTGCAAAAATACAACATGATACTTTAGTTTTACTAAATAGAAAATACTTTAGTTTTTTATTTGCTTTGTACACTTAAAAATACCGACCTGTAAGTGTGTCTCCATTCTTAATGGCCATTTGAATGTTCTGTAGGAAGGTAAAGGGTTTATATACATTATATCATGCATTTAATTAATGAGGTGCATTATGCTTTTGTAAGCTGGGTGTTACTAAAGGCAGGACAGAGTTGGCAGAAGGGAATGATCATGCGCTGTCAATCACCGACTCTCAGCAAATGGGAAACCTCGGCGAAGAAACAACTTGGTGACTGCAAGCGAAGGACTGCATTGTCAACCAAACAGAAAAGATCTTATAACTGATTTGTTGGGGGGTATTACAAAGAGTACCTGGTTTAAACACCCAATCATGCGCTCAACAGCGCAAAGAGATGACCGTATCCTCTTCAAAGCCTGTAACTCCAGCTGTAATAAAAACGTGGAACAAATAGTCTTCATTAAATGTTATACAGTAAAAGGTCCATAGAGAATTGACGGGTAAACCAGCCGGATCGCTGTCTCTGCAGAACATCTAATGCAAATACATACATCAGCTAATTCACTTCACGCTTCAAATGCAATGCTGGCAATGTCGAGGTACAGCAGGAAATTAGTTAAGATGTACCTGGAGCTGTGTAAGTTCATTGTCAGCATCCGTGGCAGCAGCAGGCTTAGGTTTACCGATCGCTGACATATCTAATTGTGGCTATGTTTTTATTTTAGTAGATAACAGACAGACTGAACTGCATTGAAAAAACGCGCCTCTGAGCGTGAAGGCCGCAATAATCGAGCGCAGAATCGATCGATTAAAGAGCGCGGTTGCGTTTGTTAGGCATCGATTATTTTTTTTCGATTGTCACTGTATCTTTAATTTAGCGTCTTATCCTCACGATAATATATATTCTATAAATTATGTGATGTAAATATTGTTCTGCTAGCATGG
This sequence comes from Petrocephalus sullivani, assembly GCA_026780845.1. Lineage (NCBI taxonomy): Eukaryota > Metazoa > Chordata > Actinopteri > Osteoglossiformes > Mormyridae > Petrocephalus > Petrocephalus sullivani. The sequence goes on from JAODKM010000058.1 coordinate 13,229,517, forward strand.
TCTTCTCACTGACTTTGCGACCTTTATGCTCGAAAGTTTTTAACAACAAATTTACCTATTAATAGTAATAATAATAATAATAATAACACTATAATCACTATAATAAATACTATTATTTTATAGTTTATGCAAGGTGACTTGCCTAAAAAATAAAATACCAAAATTTTAGTATATGTGCAGGCCTTTTTAAGTTATATCGGCTATATAATAAGTAGTTTCTGCAGCTTTCTTGGTGTAAATGGAAGAAAACCTATTGGATAATCTCTAATTGTCTGATACAGGTGAATTCGCAGTTTTATTCTACACTTAATGGTGAATTCTAGACCTATACCTCTTGACGATATATTTATTTCTGCCACACCCCAAGGTTCCAAAATTAAATTGAGAATCTCAAATTAAATAGTGTAACACTGATCGTTCGAGGCAAATCAGCCCTTTATTTCCTAATTAAAAAGTGAGAAAATAACATTATACAGTAACAAAAATGGTATTTTAATGTCAGCTGAAATGAGTTTTTTACTTCCTTTTACTGATACTTGCACCTGAGCATGCAAATACAGTATCCTGCATACTCTGTAAGCTATCGCATGCAAAATATTGACAGCATCCGCAAGAGTTTCGCCGGCGTCTCCCTAGAGTGATGTGCCTTTATTTGAGTTGTTTTCACCAAGAGCTTAGACCGTTGTTTCCTTTTAACAGGCATTGTTTTGAAGCACTAAGGGTCGTATTGCGTTTCCTTCGCTTTGTCACCTTTGGTACGGCGATTCCCACGGGCTCTGAAACTAATAAACGTCCCGAACAACCTCCAAGGGCTATACGAGAGAACGGCGGAGTTCGCTTCAAATGCTTTTTCACACTTTCATGAGACTAATAACCTTTCATATTGCTGGCTGCTCACCACTAACGGTAGACGGATTTTTAATTCCACAGCAAATTAGTGTTTCACAGCAAATCTTATAGTCCGCTGGTCAACTGGTTTGACGAGAATATTTTACCTTTTGAATAAATTGTCCATACATTTGAAGTTCCGATTAGATACCTTAATGAACACCTTGCAAATGTAAGAAAATCACAGTGAATCAGTGATAAAACATTTTTGTTTGCAAAATAGATTAGATAGATAGGTAGAACTGGTTTAGGCCCATTTGTTCTCTATTTTTGCACATTTGTTTATTGAACAACTCAAAGGAAAATTTTGAGGGCATACGGAATAAATGTCCACATTTGTGAAATCTTGTTGCAGGTGTCGCTTTGATATAGGTGTAAATATTTACGGATTTAAGTAAAGTAGCTCTATTCAAATTTGCAGTTGGCAATTGACTTCGAACGCTACTTCCCATCTTGACTGATATGGCCGCATCCAGCCAATCATGGACAGGAAAGTACACATCAAAGGGAAGTCCAGCCAATCAGATTTCCCCCTAAGTGTTATACGGTGTCATAAGTAAAACTTGGGACTATTTAATTGGAACTAATCTGGGTGATGGGTTAAAGTGGAAATCAATCGTTGTTGTGTCCATTTCTGTGTTGGAATACACTGACAGTCTTAAAAGGATATACTGTAGGATACCCGATCTATTTATACCAAGTATATATTTTTTTTCCCCCAAAATCCTGGAGATTCTGGACAGAATGGCATCCAGTGACTGCTCCGGAAAAGCTGTTCAGTACAGGGTCGATCATCTGCTGAGCGCCGTGGAAAACGAGTTACAGGCGGGGAGCGAAAAAGGAGACCCCACGGAGAGGGAGCTCAAAGTCAGCTTGGATGAAAATGAGCTGTGGCAGAAGTTTAAGGAACTCACCAATGAGATGATAGTCACCAAGAATGGGAGGTACTGTATTAAGGACAAAGTCAAATTGGATGCGTTAGTAAAGATTTACTCGATTCTAAAGAGGAAAAAAAAATCATACAGCTGATTAACGGCGTTTTTAAATGAAAAGTAGGCCTTTCTGTGGCAGGTCGCTGTCACTGTACTTAGTCAGTATTTGTACTTATCGTTCCAGTTGTTCAATGAGTATATTGCCATCAGTATATAAAATAATCATGGCAAGTATTTTATAGATCATTATTTTGGAAATAGTGACGGCTTTATTCCGTAAAAGGTTACGTTTATCTTCTGCCAGTATGCACATACCTGTCTATATAAAAACAAAGGACTTAGTTAATTAAGCAAATTGATTGTAAAATAAATATCGTGTACTTAACAATATGTAAGTGTTGATTATGTTAAGATAATATCAGTTTTTCATTTGTATATTGATTTAAACACTCACGATAACTGTCAATCTGAAAGTGAATTTAGGCTACCTAACATGCCTGCAATGTAGCCGCAACTCCGTTTCTTTTGTAAATAATGAAATCATTAAAATATATCTTTTTTTTATAAAAGCAGATGTTTTGGCTAGAGCATAAACATGTGAGTTTCATAGATTTTTATTTCCGAATCGCAGGCGAATGTTTCCCGTGCTGAAGGTGAATGTGTCGGGCCTGGACCCGAACGCCATGTACTCGTTTCTGCTGGACTTCGTGGCCGCTGACAATCACAGGTGGAAGTACGTGAACGGGGAGTGGGTCCCCGGCGGCAAACCCGAGCCCCAGGCGCCCAGCTGCGTCTACATCCACCCAGACTCCCCAAATTTCGGAGCGCATTGGATGAAAGCACCGGTCTCCTTCAGTAAAGTCAAACTAACCAATAAGCTCAACGGAGGCGGACAGGTAAACGGGAACATATATTACGTTGCAGCATATTTATGATTATTGGGTGTGTTCATATGTAGGATTTTAAGTAGATTAAGTATTTAAATCTTCCACCGGAAGAAGTAAATTGTTTCATTAGTTCTTGGGTACATTTAAATACCTCTTAATGAAATACTTAAAGGGGTATTTTAAAATGTCCGGTTTTCGTTTGTTTAACCCGTTATATGTGTGTCTCTGCAGATTATGTTAAACTCCTTACATAAGTACGAGCCGCGGATCCACATCGTGCGCGTCGGCGGCCCGCAGAGAATGATCACCAGTCACTCTTTCCCCGAAACGCAGTTCATTGCAGTCACGGCGTATCAGAATGAAGAGGTGCGCCATCAAATCTCAACATTTTATATGGCACGCGTTCATTTTTGCAGTTCGACTTTCAGCATTACGTCACAGCCCGTTGTTAATTTGTCGTACGCCCCATTATTGTTAATCCTTTACAGATCACAGCGCTCAAAATTAAGTACAACCCATTCGCTAAGGCTTTCCTGGATGCCAAAGAAAGGTCCGTTTCACCGTATCAGTCTTTCACTTTTAAAATTTGTTGCCACGTTAGCAAAGCCCGTCGCCTACTCATTGGCATTGTTTTCCTTCCACAGAAGTGATCATAAGGAAATCATAGACGAAGTTGGGGACAATCAGCAATCAGGTTATTCCCAATGTAAGTCGTAAGATTTACCTGTAAATTGCATGGGGAATTGGCGACATACATATTACTTCTGTCTAGACTAAATATACACCTGTTTAATGAGTGAATATTGCTTGCTATTGTTATCTTGTGTGTTGTTCAGTATGGGGTTATAGTAAATTTCTTTCTCTATCCTTTCAGTAGGCAGCTGGTTCATCCCAGGCTCCGGGTCTCTCTGCTCTCCTTCGAACCCGCACCCGCAGTTTGGGAGCAGCCTCTCACTCTCTTCCCCTCACGGCTGCGACCGTTACTCCACCTTGAGGAACAACCGCACTGCACCCTATCCCAGCGCCTACGGTCACAGGAGTGCATCACCGAGTGAGTGTCCGCCCGGCCTGTTCGCTCACACGAGACTGCACTGCTTTCATGTTCCTCAGGCTTCTGTGTGGGACACCATGACAGTACAGCACACACATGATTACCCTCTTTCCGAATCAGAATGAGGTTTATCTGGCCAAGTATATTCAGGAGGCCTAGGTACAGGAACAGCTAAGATGAGACAAAAACATACAGTGCTGCTGATATGCGATATATATGTAACCTCTGCACCCTCCGTCTTCACTACTTCAGTTATCACTTGAGGAGCAAATTTCCAAAACACACTCAGCCCGATGAGGCTTCCTCATCATACTGGGAACCAAAAGTCACTCAGCACAATGAGGCTTCCTCATCATACTGGGAACCAAAAGTCACTCAGCACAATGAGGCTTCCTCATCATA
>JAODKM010000058.1:13233776-13259107 GCA_026780845.1 Petrocephalus sullivani
CTCATCATACTGGGAACCAAAAGTCACTCAGCACAATGAGGCTTCCTCATCATACTGGGAACCAAAAGTCACTCAGCCCGATGAGGCTTCCTCATCATACTGGGAACCAAATGTCACTCAGCCTCATGAGGCTTCCTCATCATACTGGGAACCAAAACTTACTCAGTCCTTATGTAATCAAACAACCAGCTTTTGTTACATTTCCGAAAGTCCACAGAAATCTTCTAGAAAATGTATTCCCGAGTTTCAGACATTTGCTCTTCGGTTCACATATTTTTTTAGATTTCAGCCACATGTGGTAAAAAAGACTCCATGAAACAGTTACATGGCTTTTCATCTGTTTAAAAGGATATAAGACACAGTGAACATATCAAAGCTATACATTAAGTAACTGGAGGGAATATATATATATATATAAAATGACAGCAGGCCTTTTCTGTTTGCGCCATATTGAGATGGCTGTAGCACTGCCTACTGCATACCTGAGTGTTTGATTGCCTCGTACCTGCAGCCGCTTATTCAGACAGCTCGTCTACCTGCCTGTCCATGCTGCCGTCCCATGAGAACTGGTCCAGTCTGCAGATGCCATCCCATTCCAGCATGTTACCCATGAGTCATAGCGGCACCTCGGGGAGCAGCTCCAGGTGAGCCTGCCCCTCCCCCATCTGCCTACCCCCAGTCTTGGGCCCCATCTTCTCTCCTGTTCGCACCTCTCCCCATATTCTGCCCCAAGTCTGTATAATCTCGCCTCTTTAACAGTACTTTCTCCCTTTTCCTCTATCCAAATCCATTCAGGCCCATCCCTACCTTCTGGAACATTCTTTCTTTCATTTAACCTTAGTTACTCTGTTTGCCTTTGTACTGTACACTTTACATATAAAATGAATAAAAATAGGCATTATTTTGACATTGTTTAAATGCAGTGATACTGTAGTACTTTTACTGTTGTTTCCACTCAACACTACATGTTGATTTAACTTCTTCCCTAAATCTCCTCCTCATTGTTTACATACAGCCAGTATCCCAGTTTGTGGTCAGTCAGCTCTTCCTCACTCACCCCAGTCTCCCAGTCCAGCGGAATGCCCAACAGTCTGGGCTCTCAGTTCCTGCGCAGCTCTGCAGCTCATTACCCGGGGCTCTCACACCCAGCCACAGTGCCCCTCTCCGGCTCCCCACTGTATGACAGCACTGGTCCATCGGAAGTCCACGATGCCTCACAGTACGACGCCTCTCCCCACACTCGCTTAGCCACCGCCTGGACTCCCATTAGTCCTCCTTCCCTCTAGGGCGGCGCACTTCCAGTATTATAGCGGCTTATATTGTCGCTCTGTTGCTTTTCCTGGAGGCTGGACTTTTTATAGATACATACAACTTTATTTGTTGCATTCAATGAGGAAAGCAAGATGAATCATATTTGCAGGTAAAAAAAAAAATCCATGTTTATCTTACATGCTTACTCTGTGGAGTACCATCGAATTAGCACAATTTATGTTCTGTGTAAGATAATATTAAAGAAGAGTAATTCTATTTTATATTTTTATGGAATGATTTCCGGCAAGTTAAATTTAATTCTGTTACCTCTTATTAATTTAGTTGTCATTTTATTTTACAATCACACTTATAAAGTGAAATAATCAAGTCTTGGTAATAATATGAGGGACTATTTATACTTTGATTTTCATAGCACAGCACCTCCTAGTGCTCATTGTAAATATTTCTCCTTGCCGTGTCCATATTGTAAATATAAATGTCATTTTGTTTATTTTATTTGTACCTTCTTTGGCTTTCATTGTAAATTGCTGATGGCTTTCGAATTTGTATACGTCAGAGATGCTGTCGGTCTATCCAGTGTGGTACTGAAGCAAACATTCATTAAATGGTTTTGTTACAGCCCTATCTCTTACAGTTCCTTCGCGATTCACACTGATGAGGGTGTGTGAGGGACTGGTAGCTTTAAATCAGTTATCCAGCTCAGGGTCACCGGGAGCCTGGTCCAGAGGGCATAGGGCACAAGGCTGGGCTACATAAACTGAACACTTTAGACAGTATTTTCTGACGTTTCATAAAATAGGTCAAAAGTGTGGCTTTATGCCCAGGGTGCACTGGTGATGTATTCCGTGTCGGAGCAGTAGTGTGACTCACTGGCTAGCCTCATACAAAGCCCGCTCCTGCCTGGTTTCTCCAAATTGCCTTCAGTGTGTGAGCCTGTGGCCCATGATGGACTTGTCCCCCTTGCCTCTTGGTCCACCATGACCCTGCAGGAGACGGTATGATACATATACTTTACCAAAATGTAAATATCAGCATTATCTGTTTATTCAGCATGTGTGCATATACCGAAAAGGCAACATATGGGGTATGTATTTTAATATATTTCGGGATATTCATTCTGTATGTTTCAATATTGTACTTATTAACTGATTGGAGATTTTGGTCATTTGGTTTTAATCTTTCAACATTTCTCCCAAACCATTCATAAATGTATATATGTGTATATAAAATGATAAATATATGTATAAAATGTATTTTCATTTCTAGTATTAGCTGGGCTTTTAAGGCTTAAAGGTAACCTATATACATAATAAAGAAATTAAACCAAAACTTTAAGCTGGGCTGAGAATATTACAATAGAGATGTGAACTATTTATTTATTAATTTATTAATGTACTATGTTATGGTCAAAACTCTAATCACTGATCATATGGATTAGACTCCTTCTGGCTGTTTTTGTGTGTGACTGTTTTAAAAGCTGGCTGGTGGGGGTCACCAAGGGTTTACGGCACAGCACCAGAGGTTAGCGAGCACGGAGAGCACACCGGGCTTGTTTGAGTCATCTGGAGGAAGGCAGTGAGGGGGAATGTTCTCACCTCTACCATGCTGCAATAACAACCAGCTCGTACATCACCCAGCATAACGGCATAACACTCAAGCAGCACTGTCTTCCCACCTTGCTTAAAAAATAAAATATCAGCTAAACAGTATTAAAAAAAATCTGGCATGCTCATAAAGATTAACAGTTCATCTGTTAATAGCAGTCAACAAATATATTATTTCCAAATTTACTGATTCTATGCTGTAGATAAAACAGGTGTCTTAAAGGACCAGTGTTCTGACATTTTGGCATACCTTATCAGAATAGCATACCGGCTCCGCATAAGTACGCTTCCATATAGTACAAGCCATTTGTATAGTAACCCTAAGCCTAACCCTAACCATAACCCTACCCCCTAACCCTAACAAAATGCAATTGCTCATCCCCGGCCAACAGTATGATAAATGTATGGAATGACGCCGAACACAGCCGATTTCTGTTGCACGCATGCGCATTAGCCCAGGCCATTCCGCTAGGTATGCGGTTGTGTCAGAACACCGGGTACTCTCTCCCAACTGTACCTGTCCCAGATGTAAGTTTCTCTAAAACATTTTATGTGACTATGCAGACTTGTTTTGGTTCTTCTATTACGGCATGAAGACACAACCCCAGCCACATCTAATCCATTATTCAGTTTTAAGGAAAATCCCCAACATTTGTAACCCAAACCACTTTTTAAAATACTACTGACAATCAGTCCCTGTTTAGACTATGTAAAAGGGAGGAGGAGATACACAGCAGTTATTTATGATTGCTTATTACCAACGTTATCCAAGAAATTTGGAACATTCTTCCTGTCTTCGAACATAAATGATCTCTCCTTTTTCCGTTGGTGATGTATCTTTGGACCCTCTGCACTTTTTTATGGGGTGTTTGGTTGAGCCACTTCAAGACAGTGTGTACTTAACTCTTATGAGTAAATTCCGCTCACATGGGTGAGGAATTGCATCTATCTGCAGCGGCTCCTTTCCCACAGACGAAAACGCCGAGGCAAGGAGAACGCGGCCCAAATGTCTGCCAAAAAACTGCGCTGTCCACCAAGGCGTGAAACCACGGCGATTAACCTTCGAGTATTGGCCTGTCACCGCTTTTAATTCACATGCATGTGAGACCGGACAAACTCTAAAATTAAACCTCCATATTATAAGGTACCCTATATAGCAACATTTTCCCTCCTCGTGGGCACTTCGGTGCGTCACGTCGGGTGCGCATTTAATGCGGATAATTCAAACTACCAATACGGGAAAACCTTGTCCTATTTTCAACAGCTATGTGCGCAAGCACCTCCGCAATGACCTCCTTAGATTTGGCATGAAAAGGGCCAGTGCTTACGGAGTGTGACTCCCCGGGTAGCAGCAAAGCTCGAATCGCTATACTGCATTGTGCACGATCGGCTGCAAGGCCTGTCACCTAATTGTGGGACGATCAGCAGCTGAATAATAACTTTTCAGTCTAAGATTTGAGTGCTTCCGTGCAGCGCACTGAGAAGCATGCTGTTTGAGAATGGTTTTCCTGAATAACTTCAGGAGAGCGTAGATAACGTGAAATCACTGAACGCATGTTGAAAGCTTCAAGTATTTCCTATAAATGATCTTCTTTGTAAACGTAGCTCATTTCTTCTTAAATATTATGCTTCGACTACTTTTCAGATTTACTGTATTTATAACAGGTATATATATAAAACAGTGGTATTCATATTACATTTTACAAAACTCTGAACGGGCAAAATACTTAGACCTATATCAATGATTAAAACACTCTAAACGCATATTTTATTCTAACAGTTTTTAACTGATGGGAGATATACTGGCTGGTATATTGTCCTGACGGGCAATCAAATTTTAAACTGTTTTGCATTTAATAAACTGCAATAATTAAGCAATCTATTTTGGGGGACATTGTGCAGAGAATATGAAAGATTTACAATGTTTTCTGACAGCTTTGTGATTAAAAATCGAGTAGGTGTGGGTGACATGGTGTACATTCAGATTCTTCCCAATAGGTGGCAGAAGAGCACAGAAACGTATGCATCTTAGAAATGGAGGGCAATCTCTATCTCTGAATTTATTATAGAAAATTAATACGTGAAAGCATTTTTTTCCTTAAATGTATAATGATACAATGTGTAAATAGCAAAATTTCAAAAAATGATAAGTTGTGTCACTATTTAAATGACCAGCATGTTTAATCTTGTTAGTCAGTGGATTATGATTGGCTTGTTGGCTAGTTTGGGATTTAGAATTCATTTTTATCATCAAACAAAACTGCTTATTACATTCAAAGTACGTATGATATTTCTTTCCAATTTGAATTTTACTGCTGCGGCTTGTGGTGGGGCTTGCAAAATACAGTAGCCTGGCAATAGCAAACGTCTGCTTAGTAAAGTTAAAAAAAACTGTTTGTTGTAAAATTGTAACATGAAACATTGTCGCGTTTATATAATTGTTGTCCTAGATATTCGATATTTTCAGTTTCAAGGTCGTAGCTGTTACTATTCTAATACAAAATGTTTGGCTGTACTTTGAACATTTCAGTAACATTTCTACAATCATAGGGCCATTCGCTAAAATCACTGTTCTTAAAATGATTGTGTTTCTGTGAGGGCTTGATGGATGTATGAGGTGTAAATGCTCCGGAATGGACGGCACGCGACTCCGAGCTCACAAGTAAAGCTTCAGCGATGATGTACTGCGCGAGGCAGTCAGCCGGCGCCGCTACGGACGTCATAGCAGCAGATACCTTGGCAACACCGAAGCCTTATTAATTTCACGTTATTTGTAGGGGGGTTTGCCTACTAAGGGGGAAACAGAACAGTCCTGTCTTGCTTTTAGCATTTGCTCACTTGTGTTAAATCCTAAGAGTTAAGCTGCGTGTTCTCGGCTTTCCTTTACAAGGACAAAAGCACAAACAAATGCGTTTATTGTGCAACATTTAAATCCTCACCACCCGACATTTCAACACAAAATGGCGCTGTAGTTTATAGAAGTCGTTTAGGATTCAGGAACATACACCTAATGTAAAAAAATCTATATTCATTTTAAGTTTTTTGTCTCAATAATTTGTTACTGTTTGGTTTATGTAAGATATAAATAATATACACCAGCGTCTTAGTATGTATGAACTACTTATTGATTATATGTTTAAATTTATATATGCACACATACATACATTCGTGCGTGAATCGACCTGTCGTCTGCTGTGCATACGACGGACAGTGTCAAACGCGCAGAAATGCTGTTTTCTGCCAGCACAAAAATGCCCCGAAGGCTTGATTTTTCCCCCTTAATAATCCCATTAGGATCCTATTGAAAAAAAGCTCCTTCTGTCAAAAGCGAGAGCATTGACGCAAGCAGCTCTGACGTCAGTAGCTGCAGTGAATTGGGGGGGGAGGCGGGTAGCGGAGCGAGAGGAGCGTGTTTGCCTACCGAAAACACCGAAGGCGTCACTGTGATAAATGAACCTGCCACGGGGAGAAAAAAATATCTGCATAAAATCTCACCGAGTCCTTAGAGCGGAAAATTCGGCATATTAAACTTCAAAATTCAAAGAACGTCAGAGTCACACGTGTAGGAATATTAATCGGGTTTCCCAAATGTTGTTTTTCGGGTGTCCCATTTCTGCTATGATTATGAATTTGTAGTAATCTTAACCATTGCAAAAAAAAATTGAAAGAATGTGCATTAAAAAAAATCGCAAGGTTTAAAACACCAATTTGATACTATTCTTCGCAAAAGAATACATTCCAAATTGACGTACACCACGGTAATGGGCTGAAACTAGAAGGCGAATGCTCATTAACCCCTTCACGTCCAGAGCACGAAACTTTGTATGGCCCGGGTTACTCCCGTAACGTACAGCTTCGAATGTGACGATGAACCTGCATGCGGCGAGTTTTATCATTGTAGATGCTTAGGCTGATCGACCTGTTAGATTCAAATTGCTTTATTAAAGGTTTGGTTCCACCCGCGCAGACGATTAATGCTCTACACCTGACATACGGCTAATGTTTACGGCTCAACAGGTGTTTGTTTCTCAGTTGATCTTATTCGAACACTTTGTTTTAACATTACGATTAAATAGAGGTCCATCGTGAGGAAGAAACATATGGTATTAATACAGGAGCAGACGACAAAAAATAACTCAATATCTTAAAGCAAAAATGTGACATAACTTCTCGTATATAAAATCCTTAAACTATATGGTCCAGGGTTCAAAATTACACACTCTGGTCTTTCCATTAGTTTCCTAATGTCAACTCTTCCTAGGATGTAGCAGACTATGTTTCTAAACAAACACAAACAAAACTCAGGGTATATTTTTCTTTATCATAAAAAGACAGAGATTTTTTTATTGGATGGGTGCTTCATTCCGTCAAAGATATTTTTGTTCGTGGCTCTGTATGTGTGTTTGTGTGTGTGTGTGTGTGTGCAAGAGTCGTGCAGGATTTAAAGGTTCAGGTTGCTTGCGTAGGATGTATGAGGTTATCTTTTGAGTCAATCTGAATTGCAGCCTTGGCACCGCTTGCAAAGGGAGCTACTGACGTCATTGCCTCCTCCTGGACGCGAGAGCTACACAAGTGCTGCTGTGGACCCCCTATTTACAGCAAACTCCTAAGTTACAAGACGGTGTCACCACAGAAAGGCATCTCCGCGTCCACTGCCTTAAAACTATTGAATACCACCGTGATATTCAAAGTGCTTCAGCCCGATGCTGAACCATGCCTGTTTGGTCGATCGGTGTTTCCCTAGCAACTGGATCAAGAAGTTCTATGAAGAAGCAGTCAAAGACAAGTGGAAGACCTTCATCACGTCGGCGGGTTGACGGTTTCTGTATGAACATTAAGGTACCGTTGTCTGACTCTATAGTGCGCAAATGTTGGTCCAACTCTGTTTATAATGAGGGAAGAGAAGGATCAGGGGAGATTCGTTGTCGCTTCACAGATGTTAACAACATCTGCCACTCACTGCTTCTCTCAAGCTGTTGTGTCAAGGCACCTGTGATCTAAACGTTTTTCGGATGTCAGCCTGGAAGACTGTTGCCTAAAGTGGAAGGAGTTGCAGTGCATCGCGCGAGGGCAGCATTGTCAGGGCGTAGCTTCACTCCCTGTCTCAGGCATCGGTATTCCACTCCCTGTTGACCACGGTGCAATCTTGAGTCTGCGTGAAGATTTGCTCCCTGTAAGCGCTCGAGCTTTTGGATTCCAGTTGGTTCGCCGCCAGTCATGCAAATGACTTTAATGAAAATGCTACAGTCGGCAACCGAAATTAAACGTGTGACCCCCGCGTCGCCTGCGCTCTCGCGGATAATGCCACAGTTTATAAACGCGTCGCCTGTGATGCACACTTTCCAGCAAAACACTGTTCAGTATAATCCCGGGCACACGTGATCACCAAATCACCACTGTAACAATATTTCACATTTATTCGGGGGTTGGAGGGGGGGGGGATAAGCAGGAATAGTCGTGTCTTTTGAAACATAGCTATTTCAAAAACAGTTGCGTTAGTGCGTTTTGAAACTATCTTCATTCATTTAAGCATCTGCAGAGCGCTCGCACACCTGCTAACTTTCTCTCCTCGCATTGGTTTGGGGAAATACTATACAATAAAGCACAGGCGATAGAGCGGAGAGGTCTGGATTGATGGGATTGTGGCTTGATGGGATTTCTCCACTATCCTCTGCCTATTGCATGCTCAGCGAGTTGAAAGTGTCTCGTTTTCAACCGCCTCCTCACGGCCGCCTTAGAACATACTGCAGCAATAGGTAGGGTATTGAAAAAGACCATCAAATGTCGAAGAAACGAAAAACTCCTGATGATGAAGGAGGCTTCGCTAACGCAGAAGGTTCATCGCGCGCGGAAGGTAGCGACCAAGGTAAGAACTCGCTGCCTACTGCAAACATGGATGTTAGAGATAGGTATCAGATCGATTCGGTTCATGTTAAGGTCATGGGCTAATATACGTATACATTTTAATAAAAGTGCCATATTCATCAAATGCATGATGAGTGCTGTTCAGTAGAATGCGAGTGAAGAATTTGAAGAAATGTCTATGGAAAACGCAGAAAAGTTATGATTTGTATATTTGAAGAGATACTTTAAAATCCGTATGATTATATGAAGAGGGATTGGAAGGGAGACGAACAATACCATTAATTTCATTTCACTAAGTTTAAGCTGTAGCTCGTTTCACCTTCATAATAGAATTCATAGACGTCATTAATTGCGTCATTCCCGCTGAAATTTTTGACACTTGAGAAGTCCTTTGCTGTATCCATTGTGCGGACCACCGTCTGTTTCGGGGCTTTTTCATCCCACATTGACTCTTGTGAAGCCTGTTACACGTTCACAGATGCTGACAGGTGTGGACTTACACGTACACTGAAATACAACCCTGGTCTATTACACACGGACGCGTACAAATACATACATCCATCCAGGGTGCATTTTATGTGTGCAAAAAAAAATATACAAAAATCAGACAGTGTGTTTGTGTCTGAAGTGGAACTGAAATAGGGCCGTGGCAATGCTCGTTGTACCTCACACTAAAACCGAAACAATCAAAAAGGGTTTTCAGCTGTAGTGCAAGGCTGAGTCTTAGCTATGATTTTTTAGAAAGCATAACTCATTGTTTATAATGTGATTATGTATTTTCCACCATGAATAAAATTTCAAGGCCTCTCTGACTTGCTGGAACACTGTTACAGGAGGTATACACAGGACTCTAAAATGCTTTTCATGTTGTTATTAGCATTTTCTGCTTGTCTTATGCTGTCTTAGCATGTCAACACAAAATTATTGAAAAATCCACATAGAATTAGAAAAAATGCTTTTAAATTATGGTTCTTTGAAGTAGTGCCATGTGCCAAGAAAAAAATATTAATGGTTTAATGACATCTAGTGTATTTTCTAATGATTTGTTGTTAGTGGGTTAGATCATACAGATCTTGTGTCGTGATAATTAGCTAAAATATTAAATTGATTACTCTCTAACACTCTTTTTCTGTCTGTCTCTCTATGTGAATATCTATGTGTGTTTATATATCGTTTCGGGATTCCCAGTGCCCTCTGTGTGAGTATCTGGCATACCGTGATGTCAGGGAGGGCTGCGTGGTGCTCGCGAGGGTGCTAAGCTGGAGACAGGACCCCTATGCCCTTGTTTACTTGCCTGCGTTACCCTGCAGCAGATGTCCGGCTCTGGGCATTTGGCCGCAGTCTGGGTGAGAGTTTCCTTCGGCCTTTGTTAGAGGAAAGCCAGGCACTTCCTGTCTAGTGGAGAGGGGCATCTGCAGCCTTAGGGGCTGCTCAGCGGGCACCCCCACTGATCCAGCCTCCCTCTTCATTCCCTCCATCTTTTATTGATGGGAGCTGCAATCCAACAGCTCTCTGTGTAAATCCATGCAAAGGTATTTCATTGTTTTTTTTTATCTTCTTCCGATTAGCATTCAGGGATGCAGTTCGATTTATCATTTCTGTTTCGGAAAATATTTGTTTATTAGGTTTCCAGTGATTATCTGGCCACTAATTCTAATGCTGCCCAAGCTGTCGTCGCACAGCGTAGCACAGCATAGCACAGCGTAGCACAGCGATTGTCTGCAGGATGGCCAGAGAGTATTGTGCTGTAGCTGGCTACAGTCTTTGGAAACCTCCGCTGTTTATTTGGATTTATGTGTAAAATAATGATAAAAAAAAACAAAAAAGTAACTTGACTGGAAAAAAAAGACTGTTTTGGAAACTTGTCGTATGTAGTTGTTGGGGTGGAGTTATATACTGGAGCAGTCTGGCTAGCTAGCAGACACAAGCCTCTTTGTCTAGAAAACACAGATGTGTGGGCTGCTGAAGTCGACAACATTAAGGGCTATTTAGTCCCGGACACTCAATCTGAAGAGATACATCACGGTAACTCCAGTAGTGTGACTGACAATACTGCAGACTGAAGCTCATCTGAAACTCAAGATTTAATGTTACCATGGTGATTATATTGGTAGTGCTGTATCTTGACGTAAGCAGTTTCGCTGGACTTGTGAGCATTGGCAGGAACACAAAATTTCTGGTGTTAAATGTGCTGTCAGCACTAAAAGAGAAGCTTTTTTTCCTTTCAGTGAAACGAATTAGCCAGTGTGTCTTCCCTCTGATTTAATGATTTGTTAGCTACCGTACCCACTAGAACTGATAAGGTACGTATAAAAAAAAAAACCTAGGCCTCACTATACGTTATTCACACTCTCCCTTTCCAGAGTTTTGTCAAAAGTATTAGTCTGCCAAATCATATATCACCATCATGTTTTATGCACTCACAATTCAGTAATGTGATTAGGCTAATATTCTTAATAGGAATAAGCCAATAAGATTTGGAGATGAAGTGTTTTGTAGCCTCTGGGTTATGACCGACTGGCTTTAAGAAGAACATTTGAGTGTTAATCGGTCATAGCTTTCTGTTCTGAATGTCGGGCTATAGGTTGCGCAATCTGATCTGGGATTAGTATCCAGTGGCGTTGGGTGCCAGTTAGACGACTCGTGTTTCCTCACACAGTGAGGGTCACTTATCAGAACAACTTAGTCACTTTTAGTTAAATGCGAGAGATTCTCTGGTAAAAATACAAAATGCCTATTTAATTACGGTCATTTAAACTATGAAATTGAAATGTGAATTATAGGCCCCAGTGACCCTGACCAGGATAATCAGCTGGAGGATGGATTGGTGGATAGTATTTATTTACTGGGTGGTTCCGATAAACAGATAAACAAACAAAACAAACAAAGAAATAGTCATGTGGCATTCTTGTATTTATTATATTAATTTTATTTGCATTTATTTTGATATAAAATACATGATAAGCACACAGTTGGCTAATCAACACTGAGTTTTTGTTATACATACATGTAAAAATGTTTTATTATCATCAGTGGCCTAATCGTCTCAGGTTCCCAAAAAAAATCATATAATTTCACTGCAATACTTACTGTAAAAAGGCAATTCGAGGCTTGCAAGTTCAAGAAAAACACTATTAATTGAATCTGTTTTTATTTTGAATGCCAAAGATGTTACAGACAACAAATAATGCAGACCTCTGTCCAGCATCAGCAGCAGCAGCAGATTTGATGAGATTACTGTAAACATAGTATATGTGTAATCACACAAAATGTTAAGCATTCTGCTGCGCATACATATTCATGAGCAGTCGAGACATCACAGTTGTGTGGTTGACTAAGACGTGTTTCGGTTTAACTGTAGTGAAATAAAACCAGCAATAAGCTCGCCGGCCTAATGGTTAACGATCATTTTAGGGGGAAGGGGGCAAGCTTGGATGGGTGGGGAGGTTTATAGATTTTTGTGAGTTGTTGCTCAGCTTTTAACAGTTACCATTTTCTGGGGCGGGTTGGGGGGGGGGGGGCACTGGTTAGGCTGACAGTGTGAAAAGCTATTGCCAGACTGAGCTGGCCTCCGCGTTCTAGCCACCCTTTCTCTATTCTCTCAGATTTCCATGGTCAGATGGGATGGAGAAGAGGAATGGAAATAGAGGCATTGAGATTCATATCAGGCCTACAAAGGACGTATTGTTCGGCTCGTCGGGTAGAAGCTGGACCTGCCGATCAGGGGAACGCTGCTCTTGTTTTGCTGAAGATCTCCCCGCTGGGCTTCAGAAGAGCGCCGCGTCGTCCTGGCATTGACGTGTTACAGTATGCGGACGGGCCGCCTCGCTAACCAACATGGAAATTACCCCCGAGCCTCGTAATGGGTCTGCTTACTAAACGGCCTGGTTAGCTTTATGCAAGGACTTGGCGGTCGTATCAGATCGAGAACGTCGGCTGTACACGGCGAGCTCTTCACCTGTGATATTAGGTGGCTGCCAGGTCGTGCACGATTCTCTAGGCCAGATCATACGACGAAAACCATCTCTTGACCAATTTAGACTTTGAGTACAGAAGCAGGATGGGTAGAGTGGAAGTTTGGGCAAAACCAGTTTCACTGAGATATTGTAGGATGAATCCCTCAGCCACGGTGCTGAGGTCCATGGCCTCCTGTGACGAGGACGTCAATGTTCTGACAAGGTTACTCAGCTTATAACAGATTTACATCATTTAGATTTTACATTTCAGTGACACGTACAATCAGCTCATGCTATATTTATGTAGAGAGCATTTCATTTTTCTGCTTCTGGTATTTCAGTGCATTTACTGCGATGCTGTTACTCAGATTTGGGCCCTGACTAGTCTACCTGTGATGGCGCACCTTGGTCCTGCTTAACTATGCTATATGTTCATATTTATTCGATGTCCTATTATATATAAAGCACAAATATACACAACTTCTTTTCTTAATAATTATTTTTTTCTTCATCATCATTCATAGTTCAGAAATATTTAAATCTTTAGCAATCAAAAAAAAGGCTTCGCACTCAGATAACGTGAGTAAATATAATTATGAGGAATTGAGTAAATATTTTAGGGACTATGAATCAGGATTAACTTCTGGCTATTCCTGATATTTATTTTGTTTTATTGTTTATTCATATTTTATTGTTATGCTAAAAAACATTTTTCTCTTCTGTCATATACAACAGTTTAGTAAGACACAAAATACAATCTACCTAAATACCCTCCATATTAAGTTATATGTTCTAAAACTGCATAAAGATTATTTTCTGCAAATATGTTTATGGTTGTCAGCAACACAGAGATTATTTTTGCTGTGGAGCAGCAATGAGGACATTGATCAGCTTTAATATAACACTGCCTACTTGTCCCAGCCCCATTATCCTTCTAAAAACCTGTCATGACGTGAATGAAGCAACTGAATACTTCAAGTAATTTGTCACAGGAGTATTTATTAGTGTCACGACATGAAACAAGAGGTAGCATGGCAGTCCAGATTATAGCTCATATCTAAGCTTGTAAAACAACAATAAAACAACGTTTGGTGGAATCGAAATCTCCATTTTCAGAAGTGTCAGTTTTGCTTTGCAATTGTGAAGGCAGCTTTTTCAATCCTTTGTCATTTACTGTTCTGCTTTCAGCTTCTAGGCAAGTCTCAATGAGCCCATTTCGTATCAGTGCATAAAGTTCTGTCTACTTGGAGGACCAAATAAAAAATAAAAATAAATTAAAAAATACTAAACCAAATAAGCAATATTTTAACAAAAAGACTTGTTAAAATACCTGCAATGACCCCAGACACCATCAAGTCACTTAAGCACTGATGACAAAGATGTATTTATTACATAGTGGTTAGATAACTTATTAAATAATGACACTAACCATATATTTTGTGATACAAGGTCTGCTAACTACAAACAAGGCTGGGTCTACCTTTTCTGGGACCACCAAGAATACTGACGATTATTTTACTTCCTCCGCAACACAGGTAATTCAGGAGCCATAGGCAACTGCCTATTTTGCCTGTACCAAGAGGCAGCCATGTTTCTGCCTACATGCAAACATTTTAATTCAATGTATATGGTTTCAGTTTTTAATTATTTAAAATTTTGGTGATTATTCTTATTTATAAATTGTTTATACGAATACATAATATATATACATTTTCATGATTTTATGAATACATTATATACATTATATATATATATATATATATACACACACAGCTGTCTTGTTTACCTATGTCTGGATCTTGTCATGTGAAAACAATGTCTTGTCATGTAATTTTTCTAGTTTTCACTTTCCTTTTTATTTAATTATAACTGTTTTAGAATCTGTCAATTTTAGGATACGACCAGGCAGGTAATACAGAAAACCTGTGTGATTCAGCGTGGCACAAATAGCACTGTAGATGTGCTGTGATGTCACACTGCAAACCCATGGCAGAGCTCTGTCCCATCGTGACCGTCTAGTTCTGGGAAATATACGTTAGCTTACCGTCACAGTCCTAATGTATGTTCCCCAGGTTATAAGCCTGCTGTCCTTATAGTTAGGGTTATTTCTTTTCTTTTGATAAAGATGTTTGTATACATATTTCCAGGTTGTAATGGCATTCTGTGTTCATTTAATTTCCCGTGTCTTCCTTGGAGTCAGTCGAGCATACATTTCTGCTTAATAAGTGACTAGACATTATAATTTGTTTTAGGTGTTTATTTAAAACACTATTATAACGTCAAGTAGGGCTGAACAATTGATCGATTCTAAATCGAAATCGGGATTTTAAGCAATGCGATTAGCAAATCACAAAGGCTGCGAGGATATGCATTATTCAACACGTCTGACCCAGGGTTTAAAGCTATCTTGGGAGTAGTTTTTCAAATTCCGTCCTCCTTGTGTGACAGTCAGTCTCACCAATCAGAAGTGCCATGCTCCTCGCGTACCAATCATACTCACCAATCAGGAGTGGGCCAAAGTGACTGTGTATACACCCACAAACAACAGACACGTGAAACCAAAGGAAAACGTTACATTTGCAGTGCAGAAAAATATTGGTTCCGTTGCTGAGCCATAAGTGAATTACCTACCTATTTAAAGGGCAGATATTGTTCACAGAAAGGTCCCGTTATTAGGGATCCAAGCAGTGTTAGCCACATGATCCCTAATGTTTTTATTACGGGAATTGATTCATTTTCATTACTTTATTTAACTTAACACGGTCGCGGCTTTTGTGATAGTAGTTTTATGCGTCGTTGTTCTCTGCTAACTTGACCCTTGTGTACATGGGACTTTGCGGAAGCACTTTCCTAAGAGTAAAAAAGCGGTCCAGGGCTGTTTGCAAATGCGGTACTTAAAATGTGTCTGTAAAAATGCAATCACTTTACCATGTTAGGGTTGCTAGAGAATTGTTCTATGGTTTATTAGGTGTATGTCCTATATCATTTTTGTTAGAATAAATACATTTTGGATTGAATTCATATATTTCCATTCTTATCTTTGGATTAATGTATAGTGCAGTTCAGATTTCAATGTACGGTTGTGCTCAATTACAGTTTTTATACACATATAGTGAATACTGAGTTAAAATAATCGCGAATTAAATTGCAATCGCAATATCTGTCCAATAAATCGCAATTCGATATTTTCCTAAAATTGTAAAAAGTCTGGTAACATTTCCACTATTCTTCCCATGAGCCAAGAGTTGTGTGGGAAAGACCTGTCCACCAGTAGTACATCTCCAGCCATGAAGTTTCTTCTCAGCTTAGTCCATTTGTGGCGCTCTGGCATGAGTAGAAGATACTCGCGAGTCCCCCTGGTCCAGAATAAGTCTGCAAGATACTGAACTTGCTTCCAGCGCTTCCATGTGTATGTGTCGTCTTTACCGAAGATGTCTGGAGGCAAGCTGAGACTTCAGTAGTAATAAGTGACTGGGTGTCAGAGGCTCTAGATCATTTGCATCATCTAAGACACTTGTGAGTGGCCTGCTGTTTATGATGCTTTCAACCTCATACCTTATTGTCTGACGACAGTCGTCATTTACAACTGGCTCTTTCAATAGAGAACTGAGGATTCTTCTCAATGTATGAATTTGTCTTTCCCAAACTATTAAATATCCACTTTATCCCTTCTGGTTACAAGCTCTTTCTATCTTTTCATTATCCAGGTGTTGAATTGCTTGTCTCAACTCCCTTTCGGAGCCCAGAAAATTAGTACCGTCATCAGAGCGCATGATGGCGACTTGAGCTCTTCTGCATACAAAACCATGAACTGCGTTGATACAGGAATCAAGGCTTTTTGCAACCTCGATGGCTCTAAGAGTGAGGCAGGTGAATAGCACCCCATACCTTTCGGCTGTATTCTGACCCCGCTTTACAACAAATGGCCCAAAATAGGCAACATCGTTATTCATGAAAGGAGGTTATGCAGGCGAAAGGAGATCTTTGGATAAATTTGCCATTTATTGTTCTACAGTCTTCCATTATTTCTGTGGCACATTGTACCCTTATTGAATAGCCTTCAAATTGTAGAATCGACTTCTATAATCCATTACTTACATCTTAATTGTGCCAGAACATAACTTTGCCCGCAGTATTCCGATCTTCGGTGTATGTCAATTAAAGTCAGTGTGGCTACTTTAGTGTTCTTAGAAAGAATTGCTGGATGTTTGATGTTCTCTGGCATGGCCAACTTAAGTCTTCCAGTCAAAGTTCTTGAAGAAGCGGATCCAATTGGAACAACTGACTCTTATGACTGACTTGTTTGCCTTTCTGCAGAGCCTTGATTTCTTCCGAATTGTAATCCTTGACTGAACCGAATTATTTCTAATTTTGCAGTGACTAGATCTTCCAAGGTAAGTGATCTGTCTTTTATTGTTGCTCTGTAATTTTCCATATGTTGTTCTAATTTTGACCTTTGCTTTTCTCGGTTTGTTTGAATTTAATTGATTGATCACGAGACCTCTTTTGTTTCCATTTTCAGTCACTGCAAAATTCCCTTCAATTTTAACATCCAGGGCATTGCCCTTTTCGGTTTATGCCAGTCAAATTAATAATTGGTCAAACTGTTCATTGGTTCCCCATTATATTTGACATTGATTGTGTTAGCTGTAACGACGTTCTTGAACTCTTGAAGGCCAACTCTCTTTCGTACAGGTTGTTTTGGCCAATTGTATTCAATATGAGGCAAGAAGTTTGACCCCTTAATCCATTTTCCCCCTTGTACCAAATTCTTTGTTCTCAAACCCTAGCTGGGGTTTTCTGTTGATCCAAAATACTTCCATTGAGATGGCTTGGTTGATTCTAGAATTAATGTGATTCTCTTGGCAATGAAATTTTTTAAACAAGCAGTTTCATTGTCAATGTATCTGAGCACTGTGGTGCTTTCTGTCCAGAAGATAGACTGTTGCAGTGGAACTTGAAGTTCTTGTCATAACATCTTGTCTGTCTTCACTGCAACGACTGCTACTGTTAATTCAAACCTGGGAATCGTGACTTGCTTGAGTGGGACCACTCTTGACTTCCCCATCAGAAATTAACAGTGTTTCCCGCCTCATTTGTTTCCTAGCAGTAGGTAAGACACAGTGCCATATGTATACTCAGAACCATCTGAAAAATTATGTAACCATGCTTTGGCAGGGCACCCAAAATCAGAAGGTTTTAAACATCTGCTCACATGGAAGTCGGAGAGGCAAGTAACACCCTCCATCCATTCTTTCCAATTATCAACACATTTTTCATCTATGTTCTCATCCCAATCACGTTTCTCCTTACATAGGTCAGGACATAACAGGAGCTTAGCAGGTAAGATGATTGGTGCCAGAAGCCAAAAGGATCATAAATGGAGTTGATGACAGATAATATGCCTCTTCTGGTCATTGGCTTGTCTTTCAGCTTTATGCTGTAGGTGAAAGTATCTGTTTCTGTATCCCACTGTACGCCAAGATCTCTTTAAACCGGTAGTGTTATGACTTAGATCAAGATCTTTCACTTCACTGGTTTTCTGGGACTGACGTTAACACCTTCCTACTATGGCTCATCCATTTTGTGAACCCTCCACTTGCACAAAGAGTGTGAAGATCTCTAGTCAAAGTTATTGCTTCATCCTCTGTAACTATGCTCTTTAAGCAGTCGTCTACACAGAAGTTGTAGGAGAGTTTGGGCAGCCTCTGGAGATGCAATGGCTTTATGATCCTCAGCAGTTCTTCTCAGCGCATATGAGGCAACATTTGGTGATGAAATAGCCCCAAAGAGGAGTACTGTCATACTAAATTCCCTTATGGGTTCATTTCATTTGCCGTTAGGCCACCAAAGAAAATGAAGGAGATCTGCATCCCTTCCTGGCACCCTCACCTGATAAAACATTTACTTGATGTCTGCTATCATAGCTATTGGTCCTTGTGAAATCTTAAAAGGACGCCAATTAACAGATTCTTCAACCTCCTTAGCAGACTACCCACGCATTCTGCTGCACAACGGTTATTAGGCATTCTTGAGTGGCAATCCAATGCTGTGATGTCCGTTGTCAAAAACTGTCTTCTGCACAGGCTACATGAGACATCTCTTCCTTGTCGTCGTCGTTGCATTCTGGGAAATCATTGTTGTACTGTTGGACCAGTAGCTTCTCAATTTCCATCATGGAGATCCAGCTCACTGAACAATGAGGCAGTTTGTTCCCAGTGTCATTCAGTTCCCTTCTTAAGGGTCCTTTCACGTCCCAACCAATGGCAGACTTGACCACTTAAAGTCCTCCATTTTGATCATTAATGACATGCCACAGCTCCATTGCCCTTCAAGTTCAGTTCACTCCTGTAAGTAGGCTTACTTCTGCTTTTATTTTTGGCAAGCATACTTCTCTGAGATAAGGTCACTTCTGGGTATCTGATTGCCTAGGTTAATTGTTTGGGTGAACAGGTATGTTGCTATGAGTGAACACCTTGGGCAACTCAATATAGTTGCTGTCTTCCAGCCTGCACACTTCCAATTCTAATATCACATAACTGTTTATGAGTTTCTGTCTTGGTTTGTCTTGACCCATGGTGCTGAGAAGTATTTATGTTGGTTTCCCTTTAATGTTCAGTTTCCTGCAGAATGTTGCTATGTTACCTGGTCCATAAAAGCATATATTTCCACACACTTGTCACCCCTTCTTGATTTAATTTTCACTAGTACTATTGATAGAATACATTCATATTCTTTGGTTAGCTTTGGTTTGGTTAGCTATAGAAACTTGAGAACCTGATACTTCATACCTGTGGGCACCATCGTTATTCTCAGGTAAGAACAAAACCTCTTCTTTTACCATGTGTTGAATGTCTGGATGTTTTATCCCACATTCTTTAGGTTCAGCCTTCTTCTCGCAAAATTTGCTTAGATGACCTGAAGTTAAGCACTCAACATAACATAACATAAGCCTTTTGACTTCAGGAATTCCCCACGTTCTTTTTGTGGTTGAATCTTAATTTTACTTCATGGAACTAGAGCGTGAGATTGCTGACAGCACAAACATGATTTCTTGACGGCTAGCCATGTTTTGTTTGTGTTTGCTGGCTTCACAGCTAATCCTTGAGATCCTTTGTTTTCAGCAGAAATGTTAGTTGCGAAACTGCTTCGACGGACCCCTCTCTTTGCTAAATGACTTTCTTTTGTTCAGTTTTTCCAGTTGCGATGGGGCGGCTGCCTATTACCAAAAAGGGCATCCATCATTATTTTAGCTTTACTGAATTGGCAAACCTTGCCCTTCTGCCCCTTCGCTCTTTGATATCATAGGCCTCAGCACCAACATTCCTATTCTTGTAGGGTAGCTTAGACACTACTGTCCATAGGTTAGTAGGGTTGTCCATCTAATCTAGACATTCAATGTCTCCCATAATGTTGTAACATCCAGCTATAAACACTGCATAAGCGCTTAACTCTTTCCCATCATCTGTCTTAATCTGCAGCCATTTGAGGGCCTTATCAGTGTATACACTGGCAATTAGTAATTCATCCCCATAATGCTTAGGAAGCAGTCTTTTTGCTTAATTATAACTTTTTTTTCAGACCGCATATGAGCAGAACTACCAGCTAAAAGTTGTTCCAAAAAGTACAATTTCTCTGTTGTACAACGTACTCCCATAGTAATGCACAGATATAAGGCTAAGATGTCCCTATGTCTTTTCTGGATAATTCTTCGGAGGATCCCCCGTTTCGGCGCTAGCATCTTCTGATTCGCTCGCTTTCTTTGGTTCTTGAGCGGCACTTAGCCACGCTTAGCAGCGGTAACTAACAAGTTTTCTGACGAAATGTAGTGGTTGAGTCAGTCAAGCATACAGTTTTGCTTAACGCGAGTGACATGACAATATAACTTAATTTGGGCGTTTATTTAAAACACTAAATTATAATGCCAAGCACACGGTTTGAAATTTATATTGCTTCCAACCATATCTGGCTCCAACTCCCGGTACGTCCAATCGGAGAAATAACTCACATTTACATAGCGTCACATTTACGTTTTCGGAAATCCACAACACCAAAACGTCTCTCACATTATACATTTCCAAATACCAAATTATGCATTTCTACATTTAAATACATCGCGGAAATTATGAAATTATCATCAGTAAATATATCCATATTTAACTATTTTAATGAATTAGCCCACTTTTGGCTCTTACACAGGTGATGAAAAGAATACAACGTACCGTAAGCACTTAAAATATGTGTTTGGAAAAAGTACACACATATATGTATATATATGTATATATATATATATATATATATATATAAAATAACTCGCGCAGTTTAGATAACTGGCATCTCTAAGTTGCCTATTCAATGGACTGGCATTCTGTACAGCAGGATGTACTCGTGCTTTCAATCCTGTGCTATACCTAGGAAAAGCTTCATACTTACTATTGCGTTTTATTTATGTGCGAAATTATCGAACATCTAGCCCTTTGTTTCCTATGATAAATGCATGTCTGTTTTTTCTTATATGTGCGGACAATGACCACATTTGTTTGTTTTTAGGGAAAGGTTTGTAATCCTTAATTTGGACATTAAAAAGCACGTGGGATGAGGTCTTAGGCATTTGGACGAGCGCACTGCGCCGTGCTCTCTTGTTTATATAGGGGAGCACCTGCGGTGCCGAGACAGATTGCGGCTGTAGCGGCCCCGGCTGACGTCAGGAGCCGCCCCGCGCCTCGGCGCCAGCAGACGCGCTTTACAGGCGCTTATCAGGGCCGTATAGACGGTATTTGATCACAGCTATTCCGCAACCACTGCAGTTAATAAAAGAAGATACTCCGTTGTTCTTTTGCATGTATAGATAAAAAAGAAACAATAACTGAGAGTTTAAAAAATGTAATGTTAAAAAATTAGGCCTAAAGAATCTTCGGTGACAGATAATTAGGAGAGGAAGTCTGTAGATAATGCATAATGTCGGTGTGTTAGATATGAGAATGTAACCTGTAATATATAAGAACCTTTTGTAATTATGGCGAAAATGAATGAGTTTGAAGTAAGTTGAATTCTGTGTATTGTATCCGTTTAAAATTTAATTTATTTAAATTAAATACAACAATCTCTTTGAAAATTTGGTGGAACTTCTTTGTCTGTTGTATTGATTTTGTTGTGTTGATTTTGTGCAATGCTGTCGACTATCGGTGAAACTAAGAAGTGTATGTTTTGTGAAAGATGGAATGAATTTATATAAATTGCATGTAGTCATGAGGTGTACCTTTAGTGAAGGTATGACAACGTCAGCATGGCGATTTCTACCAATCAATTTAGCCATTAAGTGGCTGGAGTCAGTATAACTATCCGTAGATTCATATTTCATATTTCAGTGCATCATTTATTCCAGTGGTGTCCATTCTATACCTAATAACTTAAAGAATAAATGGTATATAATGAACATTGATGAGCCTTCAAAATAACAATGTTCAACGAGTAAAGATCAGGTAAAATAGGAAATATTTTATACTGATAGTATGGATGTGTGTCTTTTAATCATGTATTTTCATAATTGTATGTTCTCTAAATTGACGGAGTAGCATCGATACTTATTCAAGTTTATGGATTCTCTGCTGTTGTCCTGTGACCCCAGTGTGAGGATGTCTTATCGACGTGGCACTAGATGGCGCTAAAATGCCAATACTAATGACCCGATTAAAGGTCAGCGTTTCTCTTTCAGAATCCAGCTAGTCGAAGTATTGAATGTGATTTGCATTTTATCTAAAATCTTTATTTCATATTGCTGAGTCTATTATTATTGTCGTCGTTGCCCCTCAACTGTCAGAAGAAAGTACCATTTTGAGCCTTTCAGGGTACATTTACTTGTCACTGGCTCTGCCAATTGTACCCTACTGTAGGTACATGTCCCTTTATGGTACAGAAATGGACTGTACCATTTGGGGTACATCTGTACCTTCGGGAACAAAATTGAACCAGGGCTGTATCTTATTTTCTAACAGCCCTCTACTAGTTGTTGAATATATTAATTGAGTGTAATTTTTCTTTTGCATTATAGCCAACAACAGTGGAATGAATGAATCTTTTTAAATTTACATAACTTCAATAACATTGAATGTTGAGCACATGATAACCATGCAGAATGTATGGTTATCATATTTTTTTTACAGATTTTTGGTCATATACAAAACTGTTTGAAGAACATGTACTTAAAAATATAACTATTTATACTATAATATAATAAGTTTGTGGTATATCAATTTTGTGAGTAAAGACACAAACCTATTCTAACAGACTGACTATTAAAATGGAATGACTTAATTCAAAACAGTGATTTAATTCATCTGATACTCGTGTGGAATATTGTACCGCAAATCTCCTTCCTGTTTCAGTGTTTCAGGCAACTTTCATTTCAGGCTCATTTCTGTTATTAACGTCATTAGATATACCGAAGTGCTTTAGAATAGAACTCCAGTGTTTACCTTTGCATTTGCTCATTGTGGAATTGTTTTTCCTGGCTAGTTAGTTCAAATTAATAAAAGACAGGTTATCTCACAATCTGTAGCAGCCAGGTACGCTGCTCGAGATTTTGGGCCCCATGAAAGTACATCATTCTAGGCCCCCAACTCATAACAATGCAATTATATTCCAAATTCCTGAGGACCCATGTCTTCATTGCATGGTACTATAAGAACACAGGAACACAAAACACATGCATATCTAAGAAACAGCCACGTTGAATGGTATGAATGTCATGCACAGTATCTATTGCAGAATCACAGCTGAATGCATTCAGAGTTGTTTTGTAAACTGAAGCAATGTGTAGGATATTCTATCTGAAGTGTTTTATGAATGCAAGCAGAAAGCATTGGTCAGCAGGGCCATATATTTGCTGCCACTGAATTCAGTTTGCAGACTATGGAAAACATTGGGGTGGTTAAATTAAAACCACCTGGTTAGGAAACAGAGGTCAAAATGGATGTATCCTGGACTTCAGGGTAGTCCTAAGAATTGGGGGGGGGGTTGGGGGGACAAGGCTAAAAACAAAAAGGACTTTTGAGACTCAGATGCCTTGATTGTAAGGGCTCCAAAGGGCTGTGGGATACTGGAAAATTCAAAATATTGCGATGTAATTTTTTTGTGATACATATTGCAATATTTATAAAGCAAAAAAAGAGTTGGAAACGTACCCAAAATAAACTATAGTGGTACAATAGTAGGCTATATTATATAACCTATCAGAACTTACCTACCAATAGACTGCATAAGTCTGTGGTGTTGCCACAAGTTGTGCTGACAAATCTCTTGCTTTTTGCTCAGTGTCATCTCTGTGGAATCCAAAATATTTCCATATGGCGGAAGGGGAATGTCTTTTGGTGACCAGTTCTTGTTCACTTTTCTCATCCTCACTCATTTTGTTAAATTTCTCACAAACGCACTGGGCTGTCTAGTCAACTAGCATGACAGCAAGGGTGAGGATTATTAGAGCTCATGCAGAAACAGGGACAGTAATCTTTAGAGTGTTTTTTTTATACATATACTAGATAATCTTGAAATGGAAAAATTAAATGGAGAAATTAAAATAGCAAATCTTTTGTTTCCTATGACAGAGTAAAACGATGTAGTGAATATAGCATTAAAGATCAAGATTAATATAAAATAAAAAAATAAGGTAATATGGAGTTCTGGAGCTTCAGTGTCCAGGTCTTGAACAGATCCCAGCTGGTAGCTAGTGGTGGGAGAGCAGCAGCAGGGGGACATGTGACTGCACTGTGTGCAGCAGCGTGGTGGATGGGGTGGGAAGGCCTGCGGGGAATGTGGGAGGGCCAGTGAGAGCCGAGCGCAGCTGGCACCAGTGGCTGGGCTAAGGTCACCATCTACTGAACGTTGTGGAGAAGCAACGTTCAAGACTGGGACGCCATAGACGCAATACACCAAGAGAATCTTCTCCGGAGTGCCGGTGTCTTTCCTGGTGTGACACTGTAACAGTCACATGCACTTGTGGCCGAAATTGTGGAAACACTTACAGTTTTTAGCGATTGCGGGACTTTATTCAACTGTTGCTTCAGCTACTTATTTAATCGTCCAGTGTACGATTTTACACATATGGCGACAAATGAAAGTCAGGAAGCCAGTATAACATTTACCTTATTTATATCTCCTTTATTTCAGAGGTCGGGTCTTTTTTCTGTTCTCCTTTTCCGTACCGTCTTTTTTCTTGTCTTCTGTTTTAGCTGTGAAAAGTGAAATAAATAAATAAATAAATAAATAAAAGCACATTTTAGTCGGCAACAGTCACATCAGAAGCTTCTGGTCGGCCACGTGGCTCAATTGTTCATTAAAGCCCCATTTTATGTTGTTGAGCTGAGCTGCCGTGAAAAATGCTGAATATTTATATCATTGTACATCTAGTGGCCCTAGCATCTAGAGCAGGGGTCATCAACTATATTTGTCAGAGGGCCAGAGTTTTACCAGACAGTCTCCTCGGGGGCCGGACAACCAAGAATCTTATGGCGCATGCGCAGTAATCACCAGGGCTTCAGCTGACAGGTGAAACATTTGGGCGGACGCCAGCTTTTCGGTACAATACGGACTTTTGCTTACGTCCACAATTTGGTTAACAGATTAATAGTATGTCTAA
>JAODKM010000058.1:13263952-13278867 GCA_026780845.1 Petrocephalus sullivani
GGAGAGGGGTTGTAATATGGCACGAGAGGGGGAGGTAGGGGCCAACACATGCAGGAGCGGGGGGGGGGGCTATCGCTGTTTATGAGACGCCGTGGTCGGCCGTATACCCCCCGCCATGGCTGCGGAGTATCAGGGTGACAGCTTGTAGACGCTCACATGCAGCACTAAGGGGGCCGAGGTGGGCTGAAGGTTACAGAGGAGCACGCGCCCTTCGCTCTGGCCGCAAACGCTCACATATCTGGACTGGGAGACTGGGAAAGGAGGCCAGTGGCCGGAGAGCGGCACACTTACGGGGTGCGCTAGTGCCGTGGCAAGGTGTCCCTGTCAAACACCTCCCCTTTCCTCGTGCCTTGGTCGTCAAAGTAATCCAGCCCCCCCCCCCCGGGCGCATGAGTGACCAAAGGCTGATGGTGAGTGAGTGGAAGTGGATGAAAGCCCCCTCCGCCCCCCCCAACCCACAGATTGAGGGTGACCTGCATCCCGGGTAACGCCACAGGACTTTAGTGATCTCTTTGGTTATTTCATCGCAGCAGAAACAAACTATCGGCTACACATCACGCGGCCCCGGGTGTCACGCGGCCTCGCACGCTGATGATGCGCTTACAAATTTGTTTGCTGTTTCGTCTCCCAGCCCCCACCCTTTTCTAAGTAACAAATCTCGCTCCGGTCTGCTCTCATGTGACACTTTGTAGGTCTGCCTGGTTCTTACAGGATATAATCCATTATTTACAGTGAGCTAACAGGCTTTTCTCTTCCATCGGTGTTCCGGCGTTTGGTCTTAAGATGCGATGTTTGTAATTAGCGATTAGCCAGTGGCTTGAGACTCTTGCTGAATCGGCGTGTGAATTATACATCAGGAGAGGGGCAGGCTTTCCATCTTCCTTTATGTAAATTTCCTGTCCGATGGCAGGACTCTGGAGGGACCAGTTTTAATTCTTATCACATAAACATCACACTAACCTGGTAATAAATCGGCACAAATCCAGGGGGAGAGGACAGAAGTGAACCACTGTCATGGAAGCGTCACCCAGAATAACTGTGGGCTTGTGGTGTCCTCAGATTTACAGCCTGTGAAGATTATAATTGTAGACAAGAGTTCAGACGTATTTTTGGCACAGATGCATTTATTCAGCGGCGTCTAACTCGGCATAAAACTCTGATGTTTCCTTATTGATTCATTTTATACTGTTACTGAAATTACACTTTTGGTTTTACAACGGCCTGTAGCTTCAAAATCTAAATTGTAAAGCATTTGCGAAGCAGTCTTGGACTCTCGTTGGGTACCAGATGTTACTCATATTGTTGTAGATACATGCCTGGATTTGGGCACGAGATCTGACCTTGGGACTCTCTATGCAACAGATTAATTTTTTTCCAGAATAACTGTTGATATCATTTGAGATAAATCTGTAACATGGTGTCACTTCATTCGGGTCCAATAAATAAAAGGCAGTTATGTAAAAGTTGACGAGCTTCAAAAGCTATTTTTTAAGATGATGATTTTATAATTGAAATGTTATGCTCAGCATTACAGTACAAACAAAGACATCACTGACAGATATATGCAATATATGCGTCTAGGCCTAATGCTACACCCACATGTCCACATGCTGCAAAGTAAAAAAAATCACCAAGTGTAATATTTAATATTTTCCAGACTGCAGATTCTTCATGGGCGGTCATGTGATGTCAGAATTATTTTAGATGTTATTGCTCATCGTACCTCCGAAAGTGTGATGTGAGCTAATTGCTTTTTCAATTATTCACCAGAATCGCTCTGTTTTTCTTCTGTGGTGAGCTGTCCCTTGGGTTCTGGGTGATCTGGACCACTGACAGAATGGATAGAGCTGGGACAGGCAAGGTAGCTGAGCACAGAGCCGGCCTTTGGGGGGGTTTCCTGCTGCACACGGGGAGGTGACGAGGCTCTGGCTTGCCTGGTTCCCAGATTCATACCTTCATGTGGCACAGCAGCTACAAACTACTCTTTACAGTACTCAGATACTCACTCTGGACGCTGCTCTTTACAGTACTCAGACACTCATTCTGGACGCTGCTCTTTACAGTACTCAGACACTCACTCTGGATGCTGCTCTTTACAGTACTCAGATACTCACTCTGGACACTGCTCTTTACAGTACTCAGATACTCACTCTGGAGGCTCACAAACGATTCCCCACCCCACACACTAAATACTAAACAGAGTGACACCTTCTTTATTTTATTATCTTTAAGAAAAGAATCACATGATCGTTTTAAATAAACACTGTGGTCCAATAGCAGCTTCTATTAGGACATGTATTTTAAAGAGTGTCAATAATTTACACATATTAACTTTCCACTTATAGGATCACTTCGTAAAGCCGTGAAAGTTTTACACGTACACACACACTCACGCGCTCATGGGAAGGAAAGACATGCCCTTAGCACAGCCAAGTTTGATTATATTTTTATTTTAATTATTACTGTAGTCAGCTCTGATGTGTTTTTCTTATTTTTTTTTCCTTAGGCATCAGTGTACTTTGTTAATAAAGTAAAGTGATAACTACATTAATCACAAATGTTTAAGAGAGCCAGCAAAGGTTTGTGCTGATACTGCATACCGTCGTATTGCTGTATAATGCGTTTTAAATTGCACAATATAAATATTTTGGAATTTGCCACATTACGTGTAAG
The DNA here is from genome assembly GCA_026780845.1 of Petrocephalus sullivani. Classification (NCBI taxonomy): domain Eukaryota; kingdom Metazoa; phylum Chordata; class Actinopteri; order Osteoglossiformes; family Mormyridae; genus Petrocephalus; species Petrocephalus sullivani. Next base: position 13,266,626 of record JAODKM010000058.1, read on the forward strand.
ATAAATCTTTTCAGATGCAAAGGCCAGACTTTAAAAGGCCTGTTTTATTGGTGTGTTATTTAACTCAAGTGTCAAACGTGCAACGTGTCTTTCTGGCGTCTTTCACGCGATACAGTGATTAAGTTGGATGTTAGCTGAAACATGGTGGATTACTTCCCTTGACGGTCAGTGTAACAACGACGTTACGGTGTCTAATCTCACACAACACATGTGGCTAAAGAAATGGCTCAAACGCTTGGTTTTTTGTTCTGCTTTGTTGCTTATAATTCTAAGCAATAAAGTATATTTTTAACATTTGTAACATTTAACACGTTATTAGTGGCATCCCATCAAGGGTGTACTGCAGCCTGTTTCCCAGTCCTGCCTGGGACTGGCTTCAGGCCCTGACCAGGATGTAAGGGTTTGCAAGAGGAATGAACAGATGGATGGATGGATGTTAAGGTCATTAATGTTCAGACGACCCACAAATCAGCATTGTGCAGGCGCAGAGAGGAACAGCCTCGGTGTCCTTGATGCAGGACATACGTGAGACATATGCTGCAGTATTAGCTATTCCAGCTGGTGCGAGGCCCCTTTTTTGGGGAAAGGACAGTGCCTGCTAGACTGTAGCTTTGTTTATGCAGCTTAATTGCTCAAGGGAGAGCGTCTGAACTTGAAAGGCAAACAGATTATTTTGTGCCGTCGTGTTTAACTGTTCTGGAGTGCACAATGTACAGTGTACAGTGTAACGTGTTTGTGACGTGGGTGGATTCAGCCCCTGCCGACGGCTGACTTTATAGCGCAGGGAAACCCCAACTCTGTGTGATGTCACGGCCGCAGCTGACTTTGAAGGTCGTCCTTGGGTTCCTGTGAGAAAATAAAGCAGGGGAAAATTGTTCCGTGTGGGAAATAAAAGGCAGGGGCCCTTTTCCTCCGCGAGCACGGTGCTGACATGCTGTGGCTTTCCCAAGATGGCCGCCGCCTGTCCGCCACCGTCTGCCTGTCTGCTGAGACGCTGCTTCCTCCTCCTTCTTATTTTTTTTGTTTGAAGTGAGCACTCGTCTCGCGTAACAGCGGTGGCCCGCCTCAGCTCCGTGACAGCTGACACATTGTGAAATCTTGTCCTGAAAATGCATACAGATGCATCTGTTAACAACATTTACAATACACCTTTTTATTAAAAGATTTTTTCAATAAAAAGAAAAACTTTTGGCAAAATGAAAGTGAAAGAGGCAATGTGCCTATGGACAGATGCTTACAGCAACAAAATGCACACGCAAGACTAAATCAAGAAAACTGCATAATAAAATGACCATGATTATATAGGCCGACTACTTATTTACACTGGTTAGCAGCAGAAGGATGCTGTATCAGAGGGCGAGCTTAGGGTATATTTCATGATGCTTCGGGAAAGCACAGCTGAAATAATGACTTCATCAACATGGACTTATTTATAGTCGGAAAATGCCCACTTGATTTACAAAAGAAATACATCATGTCAGATGGACATTTAAAAGTATATGTAGTATTATCTTAGTGTAAGTGGAGTCATACATATTATACATGTGTCCTGTTCAAATTGATTGCATGGGCATTATATGCCTTTACAGGAAATACACAGGTATAAAGTTGAGCAAAATAAAACCTACTCATTCTTGCCATTCTGAGGCCCTGCTTGTCCCTAAATTGCTGAGGGCAATCCTGTGATTTGTTCGAGAAATACAGTGCAGTGCAGTGCGTCTTTCTTCATGGGCCTCACTGAATTTCCAACAAATTATTTCAGTGAGATTTGTTCTGTAAGTATTTTTAAAAACAAACAAAATAACACAAATTAGTGAGGAAAACTGCCTCTATTGTAGCTACTCTATTACAATTTGCAATTAAATTTTTTCAGTAATTACTATAGCTGGGAGTCTATCCTAAATCAGTGGCTCCAATTAACATTTGTCTTCTTTTGAACATTTCCTGCAATGGGGAAATGATTAGTAACACTTAACATACCCAATTTAAACAAATAACAGGTTTATATCTGGTTTTAAATCATACCTTTATAGCTGTGACATTAATCTTTCTATATATATGTAACACGCATATTAAACATGCATAGAAAATCTGTTTTATATACATTGCAACTGATTTTTAAGGAATCACTCCCTCAAGAGTGAAAACCACGAATGTGTAAGGAGTTAAGCCAAATCGTCCCATTCCGTTGAAAGAGTGGTTACTGACATTTGATCATGCGAAAGAAGAAAGATCTCAGCAGTATTAGTGCCCTGGTTACCAAAAGAAGCCATGTGGTCCTGCCAGTTACACTAGCAGTCCCTGCGCTGCAGACCAAACTTAAAAAAAATAATAACAATAATAAAATAAATGCCGTTATCGTGATGAGATTCACTGCAGGCACAGAAAGATGCCCAAGAAGAAACGTGCAGGACACGTGTTCCAGTCCGGCGAGCCGCAGTCCCCCACAGACCCCCACAGGGGGCCCTGCCGGACCCCACCTCCTCAGGGCCACCAGGGCGAGCAGACAGGTCAGCGTCTGACGCCATGCAGGGCCGCCGTGGCACAGATACAATCAGGATGCGGCCCGCCGCCTGGCCCCGGATTAAAGACGGGAGGCCGTGAGACGCTGTTATATTACGCGGCTGTTGCATCAGCACTGCGAGCTGGGATGTGCCGCACCCAGCTGGAAGCGTGTCCACTGGAGACGGCGCAGTGAGGAAGAGGAAAGACGCAGGCAAAGATACACAAACATGCAGACGGGGGGAAGCGTGTGTGAACTGCTCCCATCTTCATTCCTGAGAGGCTAAACACTACAAGACATGCAGTGTCAATATGGGGTTTGGATAAGGAAAGGGTATAGCCTATGTATTTCTGATTAACGTGTAAACTGTATTTCCTCAACAGATACCCTTATCTCGATGAGTTCTTCTTGATTTCTGGTAAATTTATTTAAATGTTTCGTAGAAGTTGAATGAGTAACCATGACCTGGTGCTTTTGCGAAGGAGATGTATTTGAATCACATGCACACATTGATATATTTATATACCCTATAGAATAGACTCTATCTAGGCACATACGGCAAAACTCTCAAGAAGGAGGATCTTTCTTATTGTGAAACAGCTCAGATAACATTCTTAGCATGTGTTGACCTTCTCTACCTTTAATATGCATGATTTGAAGGTGGATGGAGCCTGCAGCTGGGCCTCTCTGCCTGCAGCATAGGTGCTGTTTTGGTGTTGTCTCTCAGTTGGGTAACGTATTTAGTATAGTAGCCCACAGAACACTCATGCATCTTCTAACTGTTTATCCTGGTCAGGGATATGGGGGGGGGGGGGCTGGAGCCTATCCCAGAGAGCACACCCCAGGACACAAGCTGGTGTAGGTAGTGGATGGGACGCCAGTCCCTCACAGGGCACAGACACACCCTCATACACTATGTCACTATGACTTTGGACTGTGGGAGGAAGCTGGAAAAGCTGGATGAAGCCCAGTTGGATTGGGGGGGGGGACAGAAAATTCCACTAATGCAGATCAGAATAAGGACTCAAAGCCCCAAACTGTGTGATATGAGATAACAGCCCGCTGAGCCAAAAATGTCAATGAAAATTTGTGACGAGGCAAAAAACATCTGCTTAAAGTGAGTCACTGAGCTCCCAGGTAAGTAGGATGAACACAGAAAAGCCCCATAGATACCAAACAAACTCCAAGAGACAAACACAGCTTTGTGGAGAAAAATGAGGGGAAACACATCAACAGTTGCTTAGGTACTCCAAAATCCTGGACTTTATAAGAGATTGGTAAGGAAGCAGCTCTTTTTCTGCAAAAAGGAACGTGGGAGGCTCTGCAAATACGTATCAGAAGGTTAGGTGTCCCAAAGATGCAGTTTGGCGAGATGCAGGACATTTCACATGGCAAAACACCCAGCGTGACACATTACCCAGATGATGGATCCTTTCCCATGAACCATGATGGTGTCACCGTCATGGTGTAGCATGCCTTCCGCCCAAGGGGGCCGGGACACTTCTCAGGATGCCCCCCCATCCCCCAGCATCCAGAAGAACTGACCAGGACCCGGATTCGCGTGTCTGCAGCCACATGACGAGTCACAAAGCACAAGACAGAGCGACTTTGGAAGGACAAAGGGTGGGTTCTGGAGAGGCCCAGTCAAACTCTTGCCTTGAGTCTGCAGCAAGACCAGGAGACCTCGCTCCACTCCTGCCCTCCATTCCGTTTTATGGATTAAGTATAAGGAATGAATAAGGTGAAGATCCAGGCACTGAGGTGCAGTGGATACATGTGTCACCTTTTCTTTCCTATCAATTGCACATTAACTATTGTCTCTCCACTCAATTCCCCTAAAAAATCGGTTGTACATAGATAAGAAGGGGGAATAAACAGTTGTTCAGTAATATTTCAGGTTGTGGGACTATAAATGTGGGAGAGACAAATGTAAACAATTCAAATAGACACAATAGTGTTACACCAGGTGTAATCAGAAGACAGATTGCACTTAAGGAAGGTCAGAACTACACATCATGGGTCATGTTTAGACTAGCTCTGGACTTTCAGACATCGTCTAAATGCAGTGAAAAAAGTAGGCAGGGTAATTTGTTACGTAGCGGCTAACTAATAAACATTCCTCGCGAAATGCAGCATCACTAATGAAACGCAATATCACTAAGCTAAACAGAGTAAGGACCCATTCATAAAAGACAACGCTCTATTATGTTCTGTTCTATAACGATGTACCTCTGACCTTCACTTATAGGCTGAGATGCATGCTAGGCTATCTGTCAGTTAGTAACACAACTAGACCAAATATCATTCCCAGGTTATTTTCCCTCCGAAGTTATGGATGTTGTGTAAAACATGTTGTGTAAAACATAGAGTGTTTCAATAACAAGGATCGCAATGTATTTATAAGAAAGTTTTAGTAACCGAAATGCCAGCTTTTGTCCTACACAATTCCATGTCACAATGCACTTCACAATACTTACCACCTAATGGATGAAAATAAAAGGTAACAAAAAACGGAAATGTTCAGAAAATTAGATGCACTACTTATTTTATTAAAATTTTAAGTTTTAAAACATGTCCTCGGTTTGTTGAAGTTTCAAAATATAACAGTTAATTAAAGTTACTAATACAAATCGATATTAACCGTACGGTTGTGTGATGACACATAAATGTAATATATCTCTCTATATGTTCGCGATTATATGAAAATCGGATAATTAGGTGTTTTGATTTGATCAAGTAATGGATTCAATATGAGATATGTTATTGCACAATTTTATACGTCAACCCGAGCACTTAAAATCAAGCCCCCGTCGAGATTCTAGCAATCAAGTGTTGGTGATAGATAAAACAACAAGTAGGTAAAAAATGAAACGTCCTTCGACGATACTGAGAAATGTATTACTAACGAAAATGTACTATGGCCACAAACACGCATTATTGCATTGTCCGACAATACAGTTAAATCTGGACTTATTCTGCATTTTGGACACTTAACTCGCTTCGTTTTTTTTATTATATTTGAATAAACCGCACAATATACGCTACAGTTTATGAATTGGGTGAATGTATACAATCAGGCTTCATTATCGAATTGTTTTATTTAATAGTAGGTTAAAAAAAAAACATTAATTGCAAACTAGCGAACGCCTGTCTTTCCCGTGCGTTGCTGCCATGTGTATATATTGCAAATGTGTTTTACGTTTTGGTTCTAAACAAAATAAAATGGCAATGAACAATAAGAATAAGCGTAAAAAGGCTATTAATATATAACAAAAGTGGAGTCAGCTGTAGTTCCGCTTGCGGTGCGGCTATCCCCCAAACCCGCCCGCTGGCTGGGGCTTGCGAGCGCGGGGAGCCTGAGCGCAGTTAACAAATCAAGTCTGAAATATTTTCAAAGGTTTGGAAACTGTGTGGGGCCCGAAAGACGTCAATGAAACGTCAAAATGATACAGGAAATCCTTTGAATAAATCGCGGCGTTAAAAAAAAGGAACAGGAACCCAACTCCTGTCGATAATTAGAAACTGCAAACGGCTGCACGCTTAAATCCTTCTGAGAATGTCTTTAGTATTATATGCATTAAGTACTGAAAGCACGCATAACTGGGCTATATTAATATAGTACACAAGGCCTTAATTAAGGCGTAGTTTTATCGCACACGGCTTACGTTTACCACGTGGTGCATATACTTTCTTGTTCTTGTTTCTAAACACAATACGTTATCTGACAGCGCAGCAATGCAAACCGAATAAAAGTATTTATAAATAGCGATCACTTGTCTGTTCAGTTTAAATACGGTGTTGACCGATTAACATTTGTTTGAAACACTGAAATTAAAAATAACTTTAATTCCAAAAACGTACGAGGTCATGATGGATTGCTCTAATTAAGCAATGGTGTTTGGTATTTGTGTTGACGTGATCCTTTAAGAAGAAATGTTTCCGCACCTACTATTTATGTTAATTTTTCCAGACAATAAAGGAAGGTGATTATATATACCCGTGGTCTCCATTATCTGTTATTTGATTCAGAGCAACCAATGTTGTACATGTGAACGATCCACAGCACTAAAATGAAACGTAGCTGGTTGAAATATAAATTATGTAGAGAAAAAAAGATTCATTCTAGGCCAAAATTCAGACTACGTCAGTATTACTACACAATGGATTTTGATCAAACAAAATTTCGAATCTTTAGTTATGCCTGGTACACGTTTGTAACTAGAAGACAATAATCCTTTAAAATATGTATTTGTGCTGAAAATTACATAGAAATTGGAATGCGTAGTCTCTGGTCATTGTATAGTACTCATGATCAACACTGGCTGTTTTCCAAAAACGTTTTGTTCACTATTTACGCAAGTATGTACATTTAGATAACAGATCATGGCAACTAGGATCTATATATAACTACAACAGAACAATCACTTTGGAAAAAAATATATACTGATTTTATTGGAGTTTAAACAAGAATTGGGTTAAATATATAATAACTAATCCAATATATACTATACGACAGCAGAGTGCGGAAGCTCCAGCCGTCGGAAATATGCGTGACCGTTTTGCACGCCGTAGTTTTCACGCTGGTAGTGCAGCGGTCAGCGTGGGAGCCGGCGGCGGGGGTCCTGTGCCGCGCCTGCTTCCGCGCGCTGCACCTTTAAGCGACCACCTTTCCCCCGCTACACACACATTCACCGGCCCATGCTGACGTCAAGAATGCGTCAAGCTGTCTCCAGCTCCAGCTGTAGTAAATGCACTTCATATCTTTGTTACATGATTCCTTTTTTTTTTTTTTTTTTTTTAAAGGCGAAGGTCGTTTTTTGGAGAGATCGGTTAAACCGACAATGTGTGCAAATACGAGCCTAAAGCGTCGCAACATTACGCGAAAGGTCTTTTTTTTCCCTGTATGCATTTTAGAGGATTGCTTGGCAACAGTTTAGCACAGCAGTGGGCGGTTTCTCTGTAGTGTTCGTGTCGGGGAGCTGGCCAGCCCTTTGCAGCCTTTTGGCTTGCTTGTTAAATCATAAATAAAAAACAGCGCTTAATTGACTTAAATTTATCAATTAAACTAATAAGTGCGCACGACATCATACCAGTTCATACCAGTCCGGTTTTCATGTATGTTGTGAACTCGGGAGTTAGAATTTTGCGATAGATCCTCCCTCTTTTATATTCTCATTATTCCTCTCGCCGAGTCCCGAACGCCCTGCCTCGATGCAATAAAAAAAGCGGAGGATGTCCAACCCTGAGAATTTACTCACATCACGCCCCCCAGCCCCCTTGACTACTGGGAAAAGGCTCGGCTCCGGAGACAGCGCTCACGTTTGCGGCAGTGTGTCTCCGGGAAGCGGACGGGCATGTAGCGCTCCCGCATTTTCCACGATACCCAGGAACTGCAGCCGGGGGGGAGCCTCCGCACTTTCCCCATCCCTCCTCCGCCCGCGTACTCGTCGTTTTCCAGCCCGGGCGGCGGCGTCCTCGCCTTCCTCCCCGCACAAACTTCGCCGGGCTGACGAGGCGGACGGACGCAGAAACTCCGGCGCTGCGAAGCCGGGCAGAGCGCTCTGGTCCCCCCGCCGGCCCTCATCACGCCCCGATCGCGGCTTCCCCCGGCCGGAGCACCGCGGACCGCACGCCGCCTGCCTGCCTGCTTCCCCAGGTCGCTTCATTGGCAGCGGGACGGCTTGTAGTCGGAATTATACCCGAGGCACGCTTTCCGCCGGCGCGTCCCTTCCCTGCGCTTGCAGTCAGACATGGAAGATGGTCCGCCTTCAACAAGCTGTTTTAGAAGGTTTACGGACTGTTTCCTGGGCACAAGTAGGTACTTTTTAATTCATTGTTTTGCACAAATGCACCGAGCGCTTCTCTTTAAAGTAGCTGTCCACTTTCCATTTGCCCAGTAGGCGTAATTCCACGTTTTGCGCTGATTTAACTTTTCTGGTTTTATTTTATTGTTTTGTCTAATTTTTAATCGCACACACGTGATGTCATATAGGTGTCGCACAACTTATATGGGGTCGCTGGGGTATGACCCTCCTCCCCATTTTGACAGCATGGGAATATTGAGCTTAATTTACCTGTGTTGATCTTCTAAATCCCCTTTAAGTCATTTTATACAGATCAGCGTTTCTTGGTGAATTGCTGGTAGTGTATAAATGGACATATGCGCATGCAAGTAACAGGAGGGTGGGGATTTTTTTGGGGATGGGGGTGTAGGGTGGGGGGGGGGGGTCTTTGTTCTTTTACACTGCTATCGAGGTGGGAATATTGTGAACTTCCGAAACGGGATCGGCGCTTATTTTTTCGGATTGGACAGCACTGACAGCTTGCAGCGTTAGGCTGGGGAGAGCAACGCGGGGCTCAGAGAGGTAACCCTCGGTGCCCCCGGGATAGACGATGCGAAGCAGGCAACGGCATCAAGACGCAAGTATTCCAGACCCGAATACTGCAATGCGCCTGGCCGCCCCAATAAATCTGCGCGGCACGACCTGCCCTCTCCATCGCCCCGATCTCCTACTTTGAAGGGGGAGTGGGTGTGCAAAAGAAGGGACTGATCAAGGAGACGTGCATTTCTGTTCCGTATAAAGCCCCGTTTGATTTTCGCAGGCGGTTCAGCGTCTCGCCGAGTGCACAGGTGGTTATTGACCCTTTCCGCAACCCAATCCACCCCGTGTACTTTGCAAAGCTGGGCTCACGCCGGCGATCTTTCGGAAAGATGTATTCAATCTGTTCTTACTCTGTGGCATGGCTATTGTTTGGTTTTAATACGAGATCATAAGTTCATCAATATGAAGAGGGGAATTGTCTTTGTTGGGACCGGCGCCTGGGCACGTGAAGATGAAACTTTTATTTATTTTTTATTCTTTTTTTTCCAGTGATAAAGTGCATTTTAAAAAGTGAATCTGAAAGGCGTGCCAGAGGGTACCTCTCTGCCATCGGACGAATCCGGTTGGGGGGGGGGGGGGCGTAGCGATGCGTGCACACTGGGAGCTGGAGATGAAGGTTTACTTTGTTTAAAGTGTTTAAAATGTGCATGCACGTTCCAGATGCGTGCACGTAGCAGCATGCGCAATACAGCACTGCTTTGGTAAAACTATCATTCTCTGAAATGCAGAAGTACAACTTTGTCTTTTAGGTTATCGTAACAATCCCCCCCCCACCCCACTCGTCGATGTTGCACCATGACGACTACGTAAAGCGAACGCGTTGTGGTGGAACAGAGAAAATTAGTATTAGTATGTTTTTTTTCTTTTTGTATTAAGCGAAAAATGGGAAGACGAGCCGTGTAGGTCATGTTGTCTCATATGGTTTCGAAACCGTTTTGTGCGTTAATATATTACTCCACTGCCTGGCGATGAGTCAGTGGAAATTACTGGTGGGATGATTCGTATTTGACAGCTTCTCCATGAATGAATTGCAACCCCGTTTTCTTCAAATCCCGATAAGGAGTTTGTAGTAATTTTATGTAACAATTCTGTTAAGATACCAGTAATGGTTTTAGTGTTGCCTGTTATATGGTGATGTGCAAAATTAGTGGGGTAGGTGTAAATCCGGATCACTTTTATATTTGAGACGGGTACGGTCAGTCTTTCTGCAGAACGTTTGCTTCAGCTCATCAGCATTAGTTTTAAACCCGTGGGAGAGTGGATTCGATTGCAGTGCTATTTGGATAATATGGTACTGGATCACCTTTTTCCCAGCGGGAGGCCAGTGTGGACACGCCTGCATGTAAATGGAAATGCTCCAAAACTAATCAGAAGTATAAAGTTTTTAAAACAAAACCCAATTTTGGGAACCTATTTTTTGGAAGTCTGCCGTGCGCTGTGAGGCTTAAGATGGAGGGAAATGTAAAGTTTGTCTTCTCGGCCTTCGACCGGCAGTGTAAAGTAGCGAATGTGAGGTTGGTTATTGGAATAAGTAGTTTCTTGTATAAATAAGGTGGAGAATAACAATAAAGAAACAATAAAATGTTTGCGTTTTTTTCTGTTCCAATCGTCTAGTTCTTGGCATTTAAAACTTGTTTCCTTACGTATGTACAACGCTCTTATCAAGAGATCAGCTGGTGTATGGGAATCAATGTAGCGAAGCTGAATTGAATTACCGTAATGGGTTTTTGCCTGTGACGGGGCAGCGCCGCGTGCTTGCAGCGGGCTTCCTGTGCTGGGAGACCCCTTTGGCTGTGCTGTCCACACTTTATCTGAATATGTGAAGAGGGAACAGGGCTATGGCTCTGTTTAGCTCTGCTCTTCTAAATCTTAATTTTTAATTGAGTTTTTGTTTTCGAATCTGGATGCGGCAAAGTAGTTAAAATGTCAGTACACCTGTATTCAGCCTAAAATGTAGCTTAGGGAATAGACATTTTGGTCACTCCCTGGGAATGCTCCTCTAGTTCAGAAAACACCTTTTGAATTCCCAACTTTTTTTTCCCCCCATTTTGGGATTATGATTCTCAGACCACACGATGGCCTTCTCGCCAGATGTGCAAAGGAATATGGGTAGCTAGCGTTTGATCAGTTTTAACCCATTTGGGTGGTTTTGCCACCAAGTTGTCATCTTTATAAGTGACCATTGTCTTTCTGCTTACAGTACACTGTAAGCCTATTAAACCACTACATCACTATGGCACACAAATTCAAACATCACTGTAATAAAATCTCTTTGTAGGTCATGCTGGGCTACATAAGGCCACAATATTTTCTAATTCCCAATAATAAGATTTAAGTCTTCCTAGTCCATAGGTTTATTATTCTTACACAGATATTCTGATAGTCAGTGTTGCATTTGTGTGTGAAACTAATTGTATGAACATTAATAGTCTTGATTTCTTTAAAGCGGGACCAGAAAAGGTATGAGAAATATGGATGTGTACTTAATCTGCCTGGAAGTATGGTTGTTTTTCACAAGCCTGCTTCTCTCATGCCTCTGAGTTTCTCTGTCTCTTGAAACAGACCTCTGTCTAGGGTTTCTCAGTTTAAACGACCTCTGGGAAATGGTGCGCTGGTCCCGCTTAGCAGGTGCTGTGTCTTGGGAGAGCGCTGAAAGCTTCATTTTGAACACACACTTTTGTTATGGTCGACTAAGCTGTGAGGTCCACGTTGAGAAATATTTGGGGCTTTTTGTTTTTGGTTTCAGGCTGTATTTTTTGCGTGCATCCTCTCGCTTATAGTAATTTTTTGGACATAATTTAAAGCTATGTAAAGCTGACCAGTATAAATATTATTGAAAACAGTGGAGTACGTTTTTTACAACAATAATAGGAACTTTTACATGATCTCATTCTGGTTGTAAATGCTGGTATTCATGTGTGCATGTGGACCGTTTTCGAGGCTACTCCAGGTCAACGTTAATGCAGTGTGACAGCCTTTACAAACCCAATTTGGAGTCTAGGAAATGCTTAACTCAATGAAGCTGAGAACGCAGCATTGTCAGGCCGGAAGTTGGTCAACATCATGCCAGGTACTTCCTGTATCCATGGCCCCCATGAATGTCATACAGTCATCATAGAAAACATTAGCGCTAGGCTTTTAAAATCAGAATTTCTATAATCCATGTTGATATGCAAGCAGATGGACTTCATCCATTTCTATCAAGTCATTTAATATATATATATATATATATATATATATATAAAGTGTATGTGTATATATATATATATATGTGTGTGTGTATGTATATATATATATATATATATATATATATATTAGTGTATGTGTATATATATGTGTGTATATACATACACATA
>JAODKM010000058.1:13281467-13292189 GCA_026780845.1 Petrocephalus sullivani
TGTCCAAACAGTGCGTCGGCTGTCCTGTAGATAAGAAACACATGCTCTCTGGGCCAGCCGTGCTGGGAGTCCCGGACCAAGCTGCTGACGCACGCATGCCGACTGCTCCCCCCTCCTCCACCCCCTCCCCCATCTATGTCATGAAAATGAACTGCTGCTGGCTCTCAGTCAAGGGAAGAAGACTTAAGACCACTGTCTCTACCTTTTCCTTTCCAAAGGAAGGTCTGAACGTTATCATCCCCTTTATGTAAGTGGTACATTTAAGGTCCTCTGAAGAGGCCATGTCACTCTTTCCATCCAAGATAAAAATGCAGGTTTCTCTCCTGGGCTGTCCCATCTGTTATACCCAATGTTTGCACACACAGAAATTTTGAAATGCAGATTATGATGATTATTTAAAAAATAATAAATAAATCGTTGCCTCGTAGGCATTAGCTCGTCAGTGCTGACGGGCAGGAGTGCCTGCGAGTTGCACAACAGTGTTTGAAATGAGCCTAGATCTCTCCCGATCACGGCGAGGTATTTTTAGAGGGTTACGAGGGCTGCCTCTGTGATGTTTCAGAACATTGGGACAAGAACAGCCTCATTCCCTTCTTGTACATCTGGAACTTTTATTCTTTAATTCTTTTAATGTTCTACATAGATATTATAGATTTTCACACAGCTGTTGTACTTCTTGCCTGTGGTATGTATGGTCTGGTATGGTCTTGGTCCTAAGTAGATTTATAAAGTGAAGTTCCCATTCAGGAGCTCTGTGTGGCCAGCCAGGCTGGTAAGTGCTGCACATTTTCTCCAACATGACTAATAGACTGTGAGGTGGTGACTTGTTTTCTTCTGGGGAATTCGTCACAATATGCCCGCTTTGGAATAAGCAGAAATGTTGGGCTGAATCTGCGCGTTCTTCTCTCCTAGCGGGTATTATGTTTGTATTATCGCTTGTATTATGTTTTCATTTCACTTCTCATAAAGGAACCCCTCAGTCCTGTAAAGCTACTGCAACGTTATACTGTAACTGGTGCACGACTTGTGTAACTTATTAACCTCTGCAGCATCAATGGGCCTAATGCGAGTTTCGTCCCGATTTGCATTTTAGATGGAAGTGGCTCCATTGCATCATGATGAGATGGAACTGGAACGAGGCTTTATGATCCCTTTAACATGAGCAGGTCCTGCAGTACAGTGCCATTGTGTGCTGAGGTTTGCATTTAGGCCTACAGCTGTCGAATGGAATACTCACCCGTGACATTGGGAATACACCAATCTGTGGAAGTGGTGTGATGTGAGTTTCTAAGTATTTGGTTTCCGCTAGTCTCAGTTAATCTATTAAGGTGGATAAGACATTTGAAGGCTGTGGTCATTCCAGTACTGCTGAAGGGGGTGGTGGTGCTTACATTGGTACATTAGTGGAAAATGCCAACATAAATTTGTCACTTGGACTGTACATTAAATATGAATTAAGTTCATTAGTGGGTTTACAATAGCAAGTTAATAGGACTATGGTATTTTTTTATCAAATACCTCTCTGAATGTGTGTAAGCTTACATGCTAGGAAGTGTGCCCTTCCTGGATATGCCAGTGTTGGTAAATGCCAGGCAAATCTTACAAGTTGATCTTTCAGTCTTTTATTTTTGCACAACTGGTGGTATGATATTCATATTATGCATGTGAATAATTGACACTTTATGGATTTTAGTGGGAGAGCAAAGTCTGAATGAAATTACCGATGGTAGCCGTTTCACATGGCAGTAATTAAGTTTTAAGGATGTGGATGAATATAATATAATTTTTTGGGTATGTTTGTAACCTGCATAATTCTAAAAGTGTGGTCAAAGAATGTAGACTAGTTATTCTGATTCTGTAGGGTGGGGGGTGAGTCTAGGATCTGACCTTAGGGGGCGTTTAGCCCCAAAGAAATACAGGGTGGAATCACTAAATGGATTTTAGAACAAAAATTTTTTCAGGGCTGCGCCGATGGAAAAACAGGGAGGCTGAAGCTCGTGAGAGTTGGGGAGAGACTTGCACAAAATGTTCTGAAGGCAGATCGAAAAATAATTTGTTCAGAGAACCAATAAGATTGTAGAGGAGGCGGGTCCAAGCAACTGAAGGCGGGACCAAGAAGTCCTGTTTTTTTTTTTTTTTTCTTTTTCTGACGTCTGACATGAGATCTGAACTAGTAATTTTTTGTTTTGCCCTCAGAACCTTTTTTTGTGTAGGTGAAATGGCCATGAGCGAGGCAAAAGCTCCCCTAAATAGGGCATAGAATTGCCTATAGATAGGGAGCAAAAACATAGACTACCTACCGGGAGCTGGGAGGGGGCAAAGAAGTGGGCTGTCTGCAGGGAGCTCACAGGGAGCAAAAACATGGACCGAATGTGGGCCTCCGAGGACCGAACACTGCTGTATGCCATGAGGAAGACAAATATTACATGTTTTGATTTGCAAAAGTAACATGCCTTCATTGCTTTTATATATTTTTTTTCTCCTCCTTTTTTTCCATTTTTGGGTGGGGCAGCCCAGTATCTCACTGGCAGAACTGTCATCTCACAGCTCCAGGGTCGCGGGTTTGAGTCCTCTCTCTGACCTGCACTTCTTCATGGCCTCACTATGTTGCACCTGTTTCTTTGGAGTATTCATATTTTCTTCTGTGCATCTCGATTGTGCATCTCGACTGTGTGTGTGTGTGTGTGTGTGTGTGTGTGTGTGTGTACCCCGGTAGGTACTGTGTGTGTACCCCGGCTGTACCCCTGCTTTGTGCTCAGTGCTACATGGGATTGGCTCCAGGCCTCCAGTCACCACTGTGGGTTTTTTTTCTCCTGTGTAAGTAACTGCTAGCTAAATGCTTCTGGTTTTGATCTCTTTGGACGCATCATTGTCTGCAGAGTCAGTTAGGTTATAATGTTTAGGTGATGTTGACACTATTGCTTAACTGCTCTTTCTTTTCCATATAAGTGCAATTTTTTTATTATTATTATTTTTTTTAAATTGGTACAAGTGAACTATATGAAATTCTGTAGTCTTTAAGTAATGCCCACTGTGTGTGTGTAATATAATATAAGTTATAATATATGTGTATATATAACGTTATAAATATATATATATGACTGGCAGTTACATAGAGAGCTTTATTCTGTGTTGCCTACCAAGAATTTGAACTTTCAGTCCTTCAGTGAGAAGTTCGCCACTTCTCTCGTTCCCTCTCACTGCGTGCTGCCCTTTTGCGTGGTAGGCTCCAATTTACCCCCCCCCCCATAATGTTATGAGGGTTGGGTTACTGGGGGTGTCCCAGGTCCCTCTGCCTGTGACCTCAATGTGCGATTCATTATGACGGCCCGCTTGTAGGTACTCGCCGGCCTCTGCTCTGCAAACCCCAGTGTAGTCGGGCGCTCAGCAGTAGCAAGCCACGCGTTTCCAACTTTCAGATTTCAAACTTGAGCAGTTGTGTGTTTCTTATTATCAAGATGAGTCTTCCTGTCCAGGCGCCTGTCGGATGAATGGAATTCATTGCATTTAAACATTTTCATCACATTTATGCTGATAAAGATTTACAAAATCCTATTCCTTAATTATTAAACCTTGACCGAGGCAGAGCGACTTCACAAAAAACAAACTATTTATACGAACCAAAAACTATTTCCCCCCCCCCCTCTTCAGTAGGTTCCTCAAATTTTAATGATTTCATCCGTACTTCAGAGTCTGAGAACATGTTTTTGCAGACAGTTAAGCTAAAGAATTAGAAGCACTTGGTATGGCACCCCCCCTTGCAGTATGAGGATGCACTAAGCCTCTGTGGAGACCTTGTCGATAAACATTGGTGCAGTGTAGCTGTGTGCATGCAGCGGGCAGTGTGATATGCGATCATCCGATCGTCACACGTTTGCGCAGGCGGGGCCCCGTGTGGCCACGTGCTCTCTCCCGCACAGCCAGGCTTGCTTTGTACTCTGAGGCATCCCGAGGCACAGCGCTCACGTTACAAGTCAGGCCGATTTTTTTAAAATTTATTTATTTCTCTCTCGCATGTAGCTGACATGCTTTCCTTTGATAACTTTTAAAAAGCGCAGTTTTTTTAGATCGGCTTTAATTATGGTTGCTTGGTGACGAGTTCAGCATCCTAGGATGGAAGGGTTTCAGAATCCCCTTTGCACATATTTTTGTGGAGGTTTCCAGGGTGACCTGATGATCTTCCCCCAAAGCCTAACCACGTGACCTCTCCTCAGCTACTCATCAAGTCTCACCATACATGTTAGGTCCGCTGATTTGGCATACCTCTAGCTGCCCTGAGAAGTGTTACAACGAGGTACTACCAGAAGAACGATACGGAAGTAGAAACTAGATGGGCCAATGATGTTAATGTCATATGATGGGACACGCATAGGCCGAAAGCATCGCATAGGGCCGGTGCCAGAGGGGGCGCTGCAGATTAACCAGTCGGCAGATATTTTGTAAGTATTCTTTAGCATTGGATGCTAATGAGCGCTTTCGAGGTTAAATGCAAACTAGTATAAATCGATGATCCTGCGAAGAAGCAAAATCGTTCTGCTGCTTCGCAGTACGTTCCATACCGTGTCTCTGAAGTCCTGGCTGTGAGGGGGCATCTCAAGCTTTTAAAGCAACACATTTGGCTTGTGATCATTCTGTCTGCACAAGTGGCAGGAGGAACAGTGTGTTCCGCCTCGCAAATGGTCAACAACGGTGGCGAGTAAGAGTTGTTATGAGTGAGAAGCGCATTAGGCTCGACGTGTTGTGGCATGTCTGGAGCTGTTCTGCAGCAATCTGGCAGCATTTTTCCACCAGGAATTCCTCCAATAAGCTGCAGATTGATGGCGGTGTAAGCGACGCGGCAGACAATCCCACAGATTCCCCGTGGACGTCGGGTCAGGTGATGGCCGGGCCAGGAAGAATTAACTGAGCCTGTTTGAGATGAGTGACTTCATCCCTGTTCTCCTAAATTCACCCTGCGAGGACAGGACTCCTTTTGATAGAATGTTATGCAGATGTTAAAATCCTAAAAGACACTTTCATCAGCTGGGAATTAATGCCGTAACTTTAAAAAATTTGCCTTGAGAGTAATGCGCCGTGATTTTTCTGATCTTGCCTTCTGTAACTCGGGTCAAGACACCCAAACATACACAGCTGTGGAACTGACTGAGTCAAGTCAAGTTCTTCTATTGTGGCATACATTTTGAATTCTATAGTGTTGCAACAACCAGCTGGATTCCGTCTGTAAAGTTTCTGCGGTTATTACCCCATATTTTTACATTTTGACATGGTTATCTGGTATGTGTCATTTGTAAATATTTCATATGTATTTTGCTTCATTTTGAGGAACATATCATTTTTGACCGGCTATTCCAGGGTTGCTATTTATAAGGCTGTAATTTTAAGTATTCTTAATCTTAAGTATTCGAAGCCCTGCAACTCATAGAATATTAAAATTGATCAGAAATAGCCGATGGAAAAGTCATTAGAGGGCTGCTTGATTAATGCTTCCCCAAAACTGCAATTTGTTAAAAGTTAAAGACTCTGCACTGTGTGGAATTTTGTGTTTTCTGTCCTCGAAGCCGGTCACATGCGGCGGCAGCTCGAGAGATAATCGTGGTACTGTTAATAAGTGGACATTCTGCAGGACTGTGGTGTTGATCTGTGAGGGACAGAGTGGTGGTGGTGGGGGGGGGGGTGCTGATCACACGCGTGCGTCATCTGCGCGCTCACATGGATCTTGGCATGGAGGGCATCTGCCCCCGAGTCGTGGCTGCTTCGCACAGAGTGCATCGCCGGCTCTGGAATAGAAGCTGCAGGGAGGTTCAGATCCCCATGTTTTGCTTGGAGATATAAAGGTGAGAACAAACAGATGCACACTTTCATAAACTGCACTTCTTCTGTGGACTTTGTATGACGAGTGAAGGTCTGTGCCAAGGACGGCTGGCCCTTGTGGAGTTAGCTGGGGGTTATAGTTAGTAGTTTCAGAGAGAAATTGGCTCAGAATTTTTTTTATTTTATTAAATTCACATTTTCATCATGTGTTGGGGCTTCTGATATGTTTTATGTATTTTTTTTATTTTATTTTTATTTTTAAACCTGCTAAAGCGTATGCTGGCCATTTCCAAATGTTCTTAAAATACTCCTGGAATGTGCATGTTTGACTAACTAATCATATATAAAATAATATAATTTTCTTTTTTTTGATAACTGCATATCTATTCAGGCGGTTCATTTTTGCACATGGATAAAATTGTTAAAGCAGTTAACCTTTTAAACTTCTGGTCCTTTACAGTAATATAATTATTATTCCTGCTAGTTTTTAGGGGTGCCTTACGTAAATCATAATGGCACCACAGTCATTAGTCACATACGCACAAGATGCCCTTTCACCCAGTAGACCTGTAGAATCATCTGTCCCTTTTGTGAATGCACTTACATTCAAGCACACACATCATGTGGGATTTATACATATGCTGTCTAATGCACATACACAGATTTAGCATAATGAATTCAGTAGTATAATGAAACCTGTACAATGTGTTTTTGTTTTATGTATTGATCACTGTTATGGTGTTTAGGGGGTTTAATCCTGGTTGTTTTTAATCCTGTCATTTTCATAATTGTTCATCCATATAGAAATCCAGTAGCTTGTCGCTGGAAACGTGTAGCAAAAGGCCAGGTGTTCTTTATGAGCAATGCCACTACCTTATATTTTGGGCCGTAGATGTATCACAGGTTAGAAGAAATTCTGCCAGCTAAAATAGTCTGCCTGTGTAACTACAGCAGCTACGCATGAGAGAACCGGACATAGACATTGTCAAGCATCGCAGAATGTATATATGCTTTTATGTATTGTTTTCAAGAGTTTTTTTCTGAATGGCGGTCACTTTGATGTTAAATTATATTTATATATCCTGAAATATACCAAAATCTTAATGAATATCACCATTTATTGACTTCATCTTTCAGTTGTGGATCATAACTGGGTAAAAGCACAAAAATTGACTCTGTACGGAATAAAGTTTAATAAAGTTTTTCTTCCGTTTTAATAGCTGGCCACTGGCTTCTTTGAGAGCCAGACGGTCAGACGATAGGCTGGTGCGGCCAGTGATTGGGTCTGGCAGAGTTTTGCTTTTTCAGTTCTCGTCATGCAGTCTCAGTTTTGGAGCACTGTGGTGCGAGGAGGACGTCCAGCACATGGGTGCTCACGCTGCAGGTGCTTTCATACAAGGAAAGGCTGCACTCGGGTCTTGCTTTGGTTTTTACAGTGTCACACATCTACAGAAAGTGACATTTTGTTGGAAGTTACTTGTGAGTGACAGGTGTAAGTATGGAGGCCAGCGAGGACTCGTGGCCGGAGCGTGCTTGCTTGCGTCACGCGGTGCACATCAGGACTTTAGTGTTGCATGTGATTTCACTGTCTTTATTTATTTATTTAGACAAAGTGAGGGAAAAGTAAATGAGGCCAAATGTATAAATTGCTGTGGGCTGGGGGGAGTGATCGAAGCATCTTATCTTCTGAATGATGCTTTAATGAACCACTACAGTATGCTGTGTGCAATGCATGAGCCTTAGATTCAACACGTCAGTCTGTCCCCGTGCATGAAAATATCAGCTGCTTCCCGGGGAAAAAAGCTTGAAGTCCCTTTTCGTCTTGCTAATCCCCCCCCCCCCCCAGCTGACCCTGTTTATCGCTAAAAAGGTACAGTCAGGGCCAGCTGGGCTTTATTAACGGAGGCGTCCATCGGCATGAACAGTCACCATGGAGAAGTGGCATTGGGGTAAATGCGAGACCCCATGAGTGATAAGGTGCTTCAGCCGATTCAGACCCAAGACCATTATTCTTAGGCTGTTCGTCGGTAGACCTTGTCAATTGCATCCTACTCACAGTGGTGATTCTGGGATAGTGGTGGGGCATAAGAGGGGCCAATCTTTTCATTACTCAGTGATGTATGTTTTCAATCGGTGACTGAGGGGGGAGGGGCCACTCTGGGGGCCAATCATCTTTGAGCTGGGCTAGTGACTCTGTGGCCCTGCCCCTGTAGTCACACCTTTCTCCTGGTGTCACTCATCCCATTGGCTCGGCGTTTGCCAAGTAATAAATGTCATGAATCTCATTAAGACGTCACGGAGTGGAGGAGTCTGGTAGGGTATGTCGTCCCCACGTGTAGACAGCCTCCTGTTAGAAGTCTGCTGAATTTTTGTTTGGTAGACTTTCACCTTTATTTATCAGTCTCCACAGTATCCTTCTCTCCCACTTCTCCATTCTCACTCCATCTCTGCCCAGCTCTCACTCTCACCTGGTCCTCATTTTCCACGTTCCCTCTTTCATGTCACCCTCCACATTTAAGTCATCTGAGATGCATGTGCGTTCTGGATGTACCAAAGTTATGTTAAAATGAGTACTCATGCTTGTACTCATATTGTACTCTGTAGTGTTTTCGTGTGAAAGTACCACTCTGGGTACTGTATCCCTGAAGTAGTATGATCTGTAAGCCTACCTCTTGCCCCTATGCCTTGGGTATCTAGGGTATTCATAAAAACCCCCGTCCTGCATAGACACTGGAAACTGTCATCTGTTTTGTTTTAACATGCAAAAACACCCCTCCTTCATCTTTCTTCCATTGTTCACCAAACAGCCTGACTCCTCGCTACCTCTGCTGGAAGTGGCCCAGCCATGGACGGGTTGAAACTCCCATCCTGTGGCCTGGCTCTCATTACGGGAGGCCTACACAGATGCTCTGCAGCTGCTCCCTTACCGCTTTTTAACCGTACCTGGGGCTGGGACAGACCCTTTTTTGAAAGGGCTTCCCATGTTTTTTGGGGTACCTTCTTAGCGTCCTACTTCTATTTTACAGTGGAGTGCAGCGTCCTCATTCAGCTGTACAGAATAAGCTTCCAGATTCCACACTTTCCATAGCTTATAGCTCAGATGCAGCAGAAATGCAGTTGTTTTGCACGAATAAATGCCAGCATCCTCTGATGGTATTGACCAATCGGTGTGCCGCTACAGTGCAGCGGTGCTGCTATTTGCGGTTAGTGGCTCTTGGTCTGGAGGATGCGGCCCAAAATGGTGGACAGTAGCCAATGGGCTTCTCCGTTATTATGGGGGTGTACTTGCGTCCGATGAGTAATTCACTGGTTATTTCTCATTGACCTTTGACAGGTGTTGCAAAATTAATTTTAGGGATGCCATGTCCCAGAGGACCCCCCCCTCTCCTGCTCAGGAGCTCCCCGGTGAGACCGTGACGCAATACAGGCTTGCCGACGCCAGCCGCCGCATTAAAAACATACTTTACCGACGACGGCTTTGCAAATGGCTGTTTGCTCAACAACAAAGACAATAAACAGCCGCATTTAGCGAGCTCTCCGGAACCTAATTGCCTATTAAGCGCAATCGAAGCCCTCTTCCCCCTTACTGTGGGCTCGGTTGGTCATTGCTCCTTGGAGACTAACAGATGCAATAAAAGTACAGGTGCACTCCTAGGCATTAGGGGGGAAAGTCCCCTGTCCTCTCTGTCCCCTACCACGTCAGTGTCTCTACAGAAAGAATCGGACGGAACCAGTTGATCCGTCAGCATCATTCCCTCAAGTCTTTAATGAACTTTGAACTTGGCCTCGGTCTTTACCTGTGAAATGTGGATAATGCAAACTTCTTGCCACATAGACTGATCCCTGTGCCCCCAGCCACGCCCGTCAAATGCCTTGTATGAATGACTGGATGTTTTACAGGACGAGTAGTCCTAATTAGACTTAGACTGGGACTTAAACCAGCAAAGTTCAGGTTACTCTCTCTGCGTCTTTCGCTGTTTTGGAGTGTTTTTGTAGGGTATGAGTTGGATTTTATTTCATGAGAACTAAAAAAGAAAAAAATAAATAAACAGGCGATAGCCGCACACGTATACGCACGTATCTAAATCACCCTCGTTGGCCGGAAGCCTGTCTCTCTGCCTCTGTCGATTTGATTAAATTCCGTGCAAGATCACGCGACAGGGAAGGAAGGAGCATTTCAGATTTGTTCATTTTAAATTACAGTTTGAAAACAAATTAGATTCCGTCAGGTACAATCTGGCTGTTACAGATCTAGCTTCCTGTAAGCGCGAGTCCCGTCTGTGCCGGAATGCCGCCGCTCCGCGTCCCTCACTGGGAGTGGTGTCTTGGGTGGATGGCAAAGGG
The DNA here is from genome assembly GCA_026780845.1 of Petrocephalus sullivani. Classification (NCBI taxonomy): domain Eukaryota; kingdom Metazoa; phylum Chordata; class Actinopteri; order Osteoglossiformes; family Mormyridae; genus Petrocephalus; species Petrocephalus sullivani. The sequence continues at coordinate 13,291,623 of JAODKM010000058.1, forward strand.
GGGTTTCCTTGTAACCAGCTGTGCTCCTGTCTGCCTCTGTCCCCATTCCAGGTCTGACGGACGAGAAAGTCAAGGCCTACCTTTCCCTCCACCCACAGATGCTGGATGAGTTTGTGTCGGAGAGCGTGAGCACAGAGACCGTGGACAGATGGCTGAGGAGGAAGAGCAGCGGCCGTTCAGGAGGTACGCCCCGTTAATTCCTTCCTTCACAGTGGACTGCACTCGTTTTTTTTCCTTTTCTTTTTCTCTCTTTTCCAACGCCTTTCACTTTTGCGGCCTCGGCCGCAGGAAGTCCTGCACTTGACCTGTATGTTTGCGGCTCGCGCGCTCTGGATGGTGCTAACGGTGATGTGCACCAGTGTGGGGGGTCGGCCCTCTCTCGTGCTCTGACAGCTGCTCTTACGTCCTCTAATACCCCATGAAACTTTCCGTTTCCAGTGCTTGGATACACCAATAGGCGGTAATGGTTATTATTCATAGGGCGTGGTTCTAGTAACCTAAGTGTTATAATTATAAGGAGTTTTTGTTTTTTCTTATATTGCTATAAATGATTGTGCTCCACACCCC
>JAODKM010000058.1:13306226-13329018 GCA_026780845.1 Petrocephalus sullivani
GAACTCATTTGGCGTTGTGGGGCACACGCCCCCACAAAAAAAAAAAAAAAAACAGAAAGGACGGACCGGGAGGGGGGGGGGGGGGTGGCTGTACACACCACCCCCAAGAGAAAAGTTGGTCCAAGTGGCAGCTTGTTTCCATGAGGTAGCTGGGTTTACATGAGGGAGGAAGAGAGGGGCCTGGGGATAAAGGCGGGGGTGCATTATTACCTTAGTGCGTCATCGATACGTCTGAAAAACAGGATGTGGGGGGGCGGAGCAGCTCCCTTGGGGAAGTAGTAGCTTCCCGATGTGTCTCTGATGCTGTCCCATGCTGACCCCTCATGGGGGGTTAAGACATGAGCAGCCATATTAAAACGGATCTGGTGAGGGTCAGAATGCTGAGGGGAGGTGGGGTGGGTGGGGGGTGGCGGTTAGACGTGGAGAGCATGTGATGGGCAGCCCCAAGTTGGGAAATGGCCGGTCTGAGAGGGGCTTTCGGGTCCCACGTTCTGCTAGCGTCTTTTTGCGGCCGCCACTTATCTGTGATCTGAGACTGTGATGGGGAGCAGTGCTGACTGCCAGCCCTAAAGCAGAATGTGGCTACCTCTCCCTCGGCATAGAAGCGTTACCCCGGGCTGTCATCGGCCGTAAAGTTCTCGCTTGCAGATCGATCTGTCTGAGTGGCCCCATGGTGGGGCAGGTGTGCGAGTCCGGCCGGGCTGGCGAGTCGCACGCCGTCTCTCATGCTCCCTCTCCCCTTCTCTCTCGCGCGTCCAGCAGTACCAGGACACGAACATGCAGGGCGTGGTGTACGAGCTCAACAGCTACATGGAGCAGCGGCTAGACACCGGAGGAGACAACAAGCTGCTTCTCTACGAGCTGTGCAACATCATCAAGACTGGTACGGCCCCCCCCCCCACGTAGCAAGAAAAGGTGGAAAGCTGGAATCATGATCCAAAAGTTCCAGTACTTTTTTTTACATCTGTGAAGAAGTGGATTATAATGTGGGCATATCTCTCACCTGTATAGAAGGCGTTTCAGTTTAATCAGAGTAATCACAGTAGCGCATTTACATAGCCATTACAATCGATTTTAGCTCTGTGCAGCAAGTGTTTCCGTGTTTTTTTATTTTTATTTTATTTTATTTTAATTTTTGGGGTTTTTCCACTAATTACTACATTAAATTAAGAAGCATTTATGGCAAATAGTCTTAATTTAAGGCTAACTCATCGTTTCATGCAGCCGTCAAATCAGTAATGCGAATTTTTAAAAATGGTTCCTAATTAACACCGGAATGAAGCCATTATACCCATCCTAGCTCTGCCGTAGTAACTTTTTCAGCCATAATTCCTTGTTCAGAATGTTCCGTTCATTTCCGAGGAGCATAAGGGGAAACGGAGAGCTTTCCCGACATGCTCAGGTTAAATACTGGAGCTTTTGCGCACCTCCTGTGGTGGTGCTGGAGAGTAGATAAGCGGAGGACTATAGAAATTGAAGCTTGGTTTTCCATAGTATTCCATAAGTGTTTCCATATGGACGTGCCCGCACCGGATAGATGGATCCGAAGGAAATTGCAAGTTTACAGTAGCTGAATACACACGTTTAGACGGTAGGCACACATTAATAGACCATAGCAATAAATAATAGACATCAATAAACGGGTTGGAGTGCAAAGAATGTCAGGGAAAGTATCGAACGGAATTTCCCCTGGAAACATGGAATACTGTTTGGGATGTGTAATTTCTCAGAGCATTGGGTGAAACTCGACTTTGCTTTGTATCCTGAGGCAAAGTGCTTCTCTACGATGTCTTAAAGTATGGTGAATGCCTTAGCTGCGAGCCTTCCTCGTGTGATGCCAAATGCGACTAATATTCGCGCATGCGTTACATTAGTGTGACGTCGTCGTTTGCCCTTCTTAAAAAGACCAGTATTTAGTGTTATGTTGCTGCAATTAAATGATATTTCTTTGCCCTGTTCTGTAACACTGTTCTGCTGCCCTGGGGATGTTGATTTATCCGACAGTCAATCATCTTTATACAGAAACGAGAAATTTAAGACTGTGCCTTGAGCGAGGCTGCATTTCTGTAACTGATGATGTCAAATAGTGGGGTAAGAATGTGGATCGACTTGTCAAACTACGACGAGACATACTTCAGTTTAGCTTGATGCTGGCCTTCTGAGTCTGTATAGTCAGTATATATACCTTCCTGATTTGTGCCATGCTACACTCCTGATGCCACGTATCTAACTTGTTCTGTCTTCTTTTCGCAGCCACAAAAGCTGATAGTTTTGCACTTTACTTCCTGGGAGAATGCAACAATGTGAGTGTTACCAACCGCCCCCCCCACTCCGTATCTGTGACTGACCCGAGTGATTCGCAAACCTCCCAGAGACTCTAGTGGAAGTTCTGCCATGTGGCTCATGACTAAAATGCCACCATCTGTAACAGAAATGTTCCCGTTGAACTTCAGAAGGTATCGGGCTTGCTGGAGTAGTCAGTCTCCAGGATATAGAGCCCCTGATTTTGTGACTGCACCGATTTAAGACCGAAGCCATGTTAAATGCGCAGATCCAGGTCGTTCTCCTCCGTGCTCCTTCCGGATTACGCTCGCGTCCCTGGTTTGTTTTCTTGAAGGTTTGCTCGTGGAAGGCTGGTACCACAAAGTCTGGGAGGAAATCACAAACCTCACTTGTAACTACTGTCCAAAAAAATTGCATTTTAAAGTAAATATTACTGCCAGGAGTTTGATTGTTAGACAAATAGTGGAAGTTATGCTTGGGGGGGTATTTATTTTTCTTTTTTTGTTAAGCACACACAAGTTTGTTCATATTTTATTTCCCCTTGTGATAAAGGAAAACATCTGAAGTAATATGAGGAGTATTTTCAGCTGCAGTGTTTCTGTGCGGGAGCTAGAGCGAGCGTATAATAGTGCGATGGCTCTCTCTCTCTCCCTCTCTCCCAGAGTTTATGTCTGTTCACCCCGACGGGGGCGAAGGAGGGTCTTCCAGGACTCATCCCCTCGGGCCCAGTCGCGTTCGGGACCACCATCGCCGCTCACGTTGCCAAAACGCGCAAAACGCTGCTCGTGGAGGATATCCTGGGGGTGAGGCTGGAAGGAGGGAGGTGGGGGGGTTACATTGCACGTAATGGTCCATCATGATCTTTGAGAATCGTAATTGGCACGTCCTGTGGTGGGGGTACAGGTTCAGTTCTCGCTGAGCCGCATTTGATTGGATAAGGAATTGGACATGTGACATCAGTTTCGCTGTCACGTCCAGCGCCTATGGGGCTGTGGTGGGAAGGGGCATGTAACCTGTATCATGATTAGGGCTAACAGACTGTGACCATTATGGAGAGGAAATTTGGGGGGGGGGGTTTAAATATGTGAACATTTACGAACAAACACCCCAGATATGTCTGATTGGTCACCTCGGAACTGAGGAGACTGCTAGCCAATGACGGCGTTCGTCATGGCCTCGCTACTGATACCACCTCATTGTATAAAATCACATCATGTGCAAAGTCTTGCACCTGTTACCAGCCCTGACCTATGCCTATTTTCCACCGAGGTTACAAAGTCACGACTTTTAACTGACAATGTAGCTCTCCAAATGAATTCTGAATAGCTTTGCTTCTAGAAAGTGAGAAGATGTGCATTCAGAAAAAGAGGCTCAACTTGATCCCGCGGGCCAGTCTCCTCCTGCCTGCAGGTGCTCAGATGTCATCTTCTGCAGCAGACCAGGATAGGGATGACCCTTGTGTTCCCTCATGTGTATCCTCAGTCTTTCATTGGCTGATGGCCTTCAGTTCTATAATTAGCTTGCATGGATTGATGTGTTTTGCTTACAACGGTGGAACTGTCACTTCCCACCGAACGAGGGCGACTTACTCGCCATGACGATTCATGTTTGTTATCCAACCAAAGCTGTTACCCTGAGTGACTTACAGGAGCAAAACAAGTACAAGTCACTATACTTACCTGCCAAGGTGCATTTCTTTTTCAATAAAAACAAAGGTATAATTAATAATTAATTAATAATTAATTATAATTAAATATAATTATAAATAATTATGTAACACATTCTGTTAAGGCTCTAGGTAGTTTTGAACAATCTCTATTTCTCAGTTTTGCAAGTCTAAAATAGTAATTATCTAATTGATGAGTGTCATAGTGAGTATAACGACAATTTTCACGTGGGCCGTGAACACTCAACCTCTGGTGCTTCTCTTTGCACCCCTGGCAGGATGAGCGGTTCCCCCATGGCACAGGGCAGGACTCAGGGATCCACGTGCACTCTGTCCTGTGTTTACCCATTCTCACTGCCATCGGGGACCTGATCGCCATCTTGGAGCTGCACCGTCACTGGGGGAAGGAGCCCTTCAACCTCAGCCACCAGGAGGTGAGTCACCCAGGGCAGTGAACCCCTACAAGTCAAGGAGAACATGGAGCAGGTGTCTAAGCAGGCTTTACGGAACGTGCCCCTTCAGTCTCTGCCATCAGCAGTGCTTTTCAGTGGTAGTTTTTTTGGTCGTCCTTGGTCATTAAATCATGACCCAAATTTAAAAAAAATTAGAACAAAAAAAAAAAAAAATGGTAAAATAGGCCCAATAGTAGCATAATGCCTTCATGCGCTGTTAAAAACAGTCCAACATTAGTGGCAACATTACCACAATTCTGTGACCTGTTTTTTTGGGTCGCAACCCATCAGTTGCGAAACATTTTTCTAGTTTCATGGAGGTGCAAGTTCAGTCGTTAGGAGAGCAGTAAGGTCATGGAGATGCAGGTGGAATTATAAGGACAATGAGTCTTGGAAATGTGGGTAAAATTGGTCTCAGAGGCAACAGATGCGTCAAGCAGGAAAACCACTGAGGATTTGCATGCTACTGCGTGTCACGGGGCTAAACAGTCTTGGAATTATATCATCAGTCGGTAAGCATGGGAAAGACTAATTTTACCCTAGTAATAACATGTGCTGATGGTAACTTTACTGCCTTTATTTTCTGTCCTTCAGGTTGCCACAGCAAATTTAGCATGGGCTTCTGTGGCTATACACCAAGTGCAGGTAATTCCAGAGAACGCTTACATTTAATGAAGCTGCAGCTGACTGTCATTCGCATGGCCTCCACAACGCCACAGAAATCCCGTGTTTGATGATCATGTTTCACAATGCTGTGTTCTGGGCTGAGCTTTCACTATAGGGTGCAGAGTTTCGGGACTTGATGGGAGAGAGTGTAGTGTTTCCTATAAGGCAAGGGGTGTGATGTAAATGTGTGAGCCCGAATCCTTGCTGGGTTGGACTTTACCTGTCAGTCAGCCTGCCCTTAACAGCCCCTAAATGTTAAGGAGACTTTGCCTCTAGAGGCGCAATTATTCAGTCTCTGTCTTGTTTATGAGTATCGCTAATCGGTTGTAATGACGCGCCATCTTGCCATCTTGACGCTCTTCGGGCTGCAGTGCACCTCTCTCCCTTGGGGGGGTTATATCAGTGACCGTGCCTGTCTAAGCTGGGCCCCCTAGGAAAAAGCAGGCCGAGTTCCATATCTTTTATTTAGAGAACCATCATTCAGATGCCTGGGGCCTCGGGCAACATGTGCTATTCAGAGAAATACCATCTTTTGTGGCAAGAAGATAAAACTTCATACGTTGTTAGCTGATACGGCACTTGTTTAGCAGATTACTGATTTGGCTATCGCTCATTATTTGAATGAACCCAAGTAAGTGAAGTCTATAGATCCTGGTATCATAACTGGTTCAGAATCAAATTACCGGTACAAAAATGTGTGGGTTTGGCATCGGGTCAGATGCCGGTGTCTTTGCACATCCGGCACCTGTCCATGTGCAATTTTGTTTTTACAGGTCTGCAGAGGTCTGGCCAAACAGACAGAATTGAATGACTTCCTGCTGGATGTGTCAAAGTAAGGGGCAGACTCTGCCACTTCCTGTCACATGGTGGATAAATGGGGGCGGATAATATGCAGGGACACTGGGGCTGAATATTACTTCAGATCTGTTAAGTTGTGAGAGTATGACGCAACTTGGGAATGGGGAACTGCAACTAATGATAAAGTTTTAGTACTTTTAACATAACTGGATCGATTGATCTGTCGTTTTCTGTTTTTCTTTATTGGCCACATTGTATCCCATTAATTAAGAAATATGTGTGTGCTTTTTGTTGTTATTAGTAACATCATTTCTGTTATCATATCCATAATTGCCTTTATGAGGAATGTAAAAAATCTGAATTCCGTTGGTGTAATGAATGGTGTTCTCTGCCTGATACAGCCATGCTTTTCCGTTTCAATTGACAGAACATACTTTGATAACATTGTGGCAATAGACTCTCTACTTGAACATATTATGGTGAGTCTCTGATGATGGGTACAAACTCAGTGGGAGCCGTCTGATTGATTTGCACTAATGGCCTAATTGCGTATGATACATGCTTAGGCTTACGTCTGTTTAGCTCTGTCATGGTGTTTGGTGAACGCGGAGTTTGTATTGCCAGATGTGTGGGGTAATGACAGAGGATGTGAGTGAGAAATTTGCCTTTATTTCAGACTAATTAGTGGTGTATATTATTAAAGGAATCCTTCAGGACTTTTAAGGTTTTTCAGTTCAAAGAATAGGATAAATCTTAACTTAATACTTAAAGCTTAATACCATACCAGAAACCCTGTAAAGACGTGATTAGAAGAGCATCACAGTGAACCCTGGATTGAATGTTGAGTGTTTCTGATATGGTATCAAGGCTCTTTGTATTGGGAGTCCAGTTGGCCGTATTCCCCTCATCCATGGACTTTTATAATGATGTGCTGAGCAGCAAATGGGCAAGAAGTCGAGACTGAGTACCTTGTTTAGGATTAGGGTTAGCAAGGCTATAACCTGACGACTAACTTAAACCAGTTATGGTTCTTTTTCAGTGCCCAGAATGTCTGTGTATCGGGCAGATGTTGTACATTAATGTGGCTCCTGTTCCAGTGATCATGATGCAGGACCATCATGCTCTGAAACAGCCTGGGCCCTTTATCAGGCCTCCTCTCTCTCACCGTTATATTGGTCCTACACACCTAATTCTTTTGTTTTCCTGCCACCAGCATTTCAATTGTCTTTTGCATTGTGTAAATGGGGGAAAAACTAAACCAATCAAATGAAGGAGTCTCTATTAAGAAGAGAGAGGGAATTGTACGCATATGGGTGTCGGCGTCTTTTGTGAGCCCTTTCCACATGAGCCTGTCCTGGGGGAATCTGCACCCTTCGTAAGCTGACACTGTGACGGTTTATGATAGACCATTAGTGTCTGAGCTGCTACACAGGTACAACACCTGTGTTAGCAGGCGGTAATGAGAGTTGGGTAATGAGTCACCGTGGGAGACCGCAGGCTCCAGCTGGAGTCGTGGACTGCGCCACTTTTGAAGGCAGTCTCCATAGACTGCATTTAAACTGACATTCATATTAAATTTTAATGCCTTCAAGTATAATATATTTAAACTTATAACATGATTCCATTGTCTGACTACAAGTATGATTCTCAAAGATCATCTTATCGAAAGTTACAAGTACAGTCGTCCCTTGGTATTGGAGGGACATTGGTCTCAGGACCCCCTGCACATACCAAAATTCACAGATGTGCCCAAGTCCCTTATATAAAATGCCAAAATATTTGCTTATATCCTATGCATATACTCCCATATACTAATAATCTCTAGATGCCCAAGTAAATGCTATTTAAACAGTTATACTGTATTGTTTAGGGCATAATGACAAAGAAAAGTACTTGTTCAGTACAGATGCAGCCATCATAGTACATATAGAAAATATGATTATACTGCACATGGAGAAAATACAAACTCATTCTCTCTTGCTCTCTCTTCATTCGCGTGGAGTCTGCATAGTGCTTGGCATGTAGAAAATTCAAGGTTTGCTCTTTGGAACTTTCTGGATCTTTTATTCTTGAATATTTAACATCTGAGGTTGGTTATCCATGGATGTGGAACCCGTGGATATGGAGGGCCGACTGCATTTCTGTTAACTGTCCTATTTTAAACTTCTTTAAACCAATTTAAAGAGATGCTCTACCCAAATCCAGCAAGATGGGCTATGTCTGTCTCTCTCTTCAGCGTTAACTTGCTGCCAACTGGAATTTCTTCTGACAAAGTTAAAGTTGTAGAAGTACAAATCCTGCACTTGAGTTGTTTTAGAAACGGGTACTCAGAGTCATTGTTGGCAACTTATTTTGATGGACACTGAATCTTGCTGCTCTGAAGGACTCCAGGAATATCTTTGCGGTATCTGGCATGAAGAAGGTGTTTGGAAGGATGAACTTTTGTCTCTCTGTGACTCTTCATGCCGTCGTAAGCGGGCTGTCGGAAGTTGGCTGCCACAAGTGCACCATGGCTGCACGTTTGATGTTCACTTGACGCATCTCTTGGGTTTGCGTTGCAGATATATGCAAAGAACCTGGTGAACGCAGACCGCTGCGCCCTCTTCCAGGTGGACCACAATAACAAAGAGCTGTACTCTGACCTGTTCGACATCGGAGAGGAGAACGAAGGGAAGCCCGTCTTTAGGAAGACCAAAGAAATCAGGTGAGTGTGCAAGCGACTCCTCCTGCCTGCTGCACGCCTGTGAGCTGTGAGTCCTGGGGTTGATCACTTTGGGCAGGGTCTGTGGGGGCATGGAATAATAAGAACAGGGCACAAATGCGTGTAGTTAGGCACTATGGACAGACTGTTTCCTGGACTGTGGGGAGAAACCGGAAGGAATTCAAGCAGACCTTCAAACACAGAACTAGGGGATTCAATGCCCGACCCCTGGTAAATCCTGGCTGAGATTTTGTATCAACTAACCAGTTGAGCGCTCGGTGACTGACCTTTTATACACAACTGGTTGCAACAAAATCTTGATCTGGATTTTTACTTTCTGGACCTTAACTATCCACCCCCGACAAGTGGTGTAATCCACTGAGCCAAAGCCAAGGCCGCATGCATGCTGTTTGTGACAGGCCTCCTTCCCCAGTGTTGAAGACCCTTTAGCCTCAACATGGAGGAGTAGACCTTCTATAGGTCGGTTTTGGCACCTTTTAGCAGAAGCTGTGCCGTCCCTCATTCATACCATGTTTGGAGGGGGGGGTGACCTTCATTAACGATCTGTCAGGGCTTCAGCTTCACAGCCTTGCATTTCAGCGTCCTGTCTAGGAGATTAGCATGTTTAGGCTTCACTGGAATATCCAGAAGATCTGTTCAAGGCCATAAGAGCGTCGGGATGCTTGAGTTGTTAAGGAAATGGAAGGTCCTTTGTTTGCGTAGCCCGTTCCTCGAAATCTTGAATGAAAGTAGCTAGCCCTATTATTAGCCTTCGACCGTGTACAAAAATAAGCTTCGTCCAGCTGCTCTATCTTGGGCTGTAGTTTCTTTCTTTGGAATTGCCAGTACTTTGTAACAAGTAGAGACAAAGTGCAGTCTGTATTATTCTTAAAGGTCTGGGCCAGTGTGTTAAGATGGACTGATGGTAATAAATTCTGCTCGTTCTTGGCAGGTTTTCAATAGAGAAAGGAATAGCGGGTCAGGTAGCAAGAACGGGAGAGGTCCTGAACATCCCTGATGCCTATGCAGACCCGCGCTTCAACAGGTAAAAACACGCTCTGGCTCCTCAGCCCGCCACATACGAATAAGACGATTACCAGTAATTGCTCACAGCTTTCATAGTTTCTGGGCTCCCTTTAGTGCAATGGGTTAGTCCCAGTGCCATTTCACACAACCGCCTGGGCTGAGACCACAGTACATTCCAGCTGTGGCAGTAGTGTGAGATCCAGCCCTTTTCCTGTTTACGTTTCGAATCCTGCGTTGCTTGCGGAAACGTACCGTTTTTCGGGATGATGTCATGCCACGGGATGCTGCCCGAATTTTTATTTAATTTTTTTTCTCCCCTTTTATGAGTTTGTGACCTCACTGCACAGCAGGTGACTTTTAATACACGCGGGTGAAAAACCACCTGATCTTGGTTTCCAAAAGCACGAATAAAACCGCTGCTGTTCGTTTAAAGGCAAGCTGCATGTAGCCATTAAATTATGCGATTTAACTATTATACAGCTGTTTTTGTTCTGGGCCGGTTGAAGTTCTTGCCTTGGGGGGGGAGGGGTACAGCAGCAGCAAAATGGGACACTGAAACATGTACGCTCCTGGGAATCACAGCCCGACAGTGTGACACACTGTGTAGCTGGAATGCTTGCGTCATTCGGATAAGGGCTCTGGGATTTGTTTTGTCCCTGCATGTGAGTTGACGCTACTGGGACGTGGCGGTGCGAGAGACGAAAGCCTGCACTCCCACCTAGAGTCACAGGTGGTAAACACAAGCCTTAGGGTTCAAACTGCTGTCAAGCCTCTGAGCAGAGATCGTTTTTCCGCTGGCTGTCCGAATCGGACGAAGTAGCCATTTTCGCTCGGCTCCGAAGTTTGTTCATCATGTGACGCTGTGCCTGTTTATTCTGACCCATGCAGAGAAGTCGACCTGTACACTGGCTACACCACACGGAACATCCTGTGCATGCCCATCGTCAGTCGGGGGACGGTGATCGGCGTCGTGCAGATGGTGAACAAGCGGAGCGGAAGTGCCTTCACAAAAACCGACGAGAACAACTTTAAGATGTTCGCCGTCTTCTGTGCCCTGGCCTTACACTGTGCAAACGTGAGTCATTGCATGAAATGTCCCCCCCCCCTAAAAAGCCATTCAATATGTGTATATTTGGGGCTAATACAAGCCACAACCAAGAATAGTTTTATTTTTGTTAGAGGGGAGTGGCCAGTATTTGTGACGGTCAGGGTATGACCCTCATGTTGACAGCTAATGCTGGGTGCTCCAGTTTGAAGGCTAGTCTTTGCTTTGGTGTGTGATGTGACTGAGAACTAGTTAGGGATTTAATCATGAGTTGCAGTGTAAGGAAACTCTTAGGCAGACAGTTTGCGTGCCTTGTGATGAGGGCCTTGGTGCGTACGGCGGGGGCCGCTGGCCGGCTCCAGGATGGCCACAGTCTTTGAGTCTGACGTCACATTTTCTTGTTAATCTGGCGCTTTGTGTGCTCCCTGGGGTTTGAACCCGCAGCCTTTGCATTGTTAGTGCAAGGCTTTACTTGTTGAACTACAGGAGCTTTATCTGACTGTGTCAGATTGCGTGGTCCATCTGTGTCAGACCTGTTTATCACATTCTAAAGGCACCTGACATGTTATTACTTTAAGACCACAAACTATAGCATTACAGGTATATAAATTATATTTAGATGCAACTCAGACGTTACGGTTTGGCAGGTCATGTGGTTCAACCTGTCAAAAATGGAAATTCTGATGATGCACCCCTTATAAATATTTGATTATGTATTTGTCTGTTAAACTTAATATTAGCTCTTCCATTAAGGGTGTTTGAAATACCCTTTCTATTGTGCTTGTGTAACAGTGAATGTGTAACAGATTAGTGCTTGATCTGTGTAATGGTCGGCAATGTGTCTGTATCTCTGCTAGTTCTGCCCCCAGCCCCATAAACACATGGAGTGCATGGAGTGTCACGCCTCTTGAGATATCTCTACTGGATGAATTAATAGATTTTTTGTTTTACGTTGATCTGGATAAATACATTTGCTCATGTTAAGCTTATTATTTGTCTTGGTTTTGAGGACTAAGTCACTAGAAAGTCTTTATTATTTTTTTTCTTTTTCCCCCACGATTGCTTTTTTGGTTTGAGTTATTACTAGCAAAATGAGCTATTTAGTCCCCGTTTAGCCAGTGCATACAGTTGGATGTCAGGTTAAATAGATGAATTAGGCTTCATTATCAGGCACAATATCCCACACAGAATTCAGTCATTTAATCATCAGCCAGGCCCTCCAGCTCATGGCGTTTCCGCAGAAGTATAAAGGCAGCTTGTATCGTCTGTAATTCTGTGGTTGACCCCCCTCCTTGGTCTTCTCTCAGCCTGCCTGCCTTCCCGTCTGTCTGTCCGCAGATGTACCACCGGATCAGGCACTCTGAGTGCATCTACAGAGTGACCATGGAGAAGCTGTCCTACCATAGCATCTGCACCTCGGAGGAGTGGAAGACCCTCACACAGCTGACGCTGCCCACACCCATGTACAAAGAGATCGAGCTGTGAGTAGCTGACTTGCGTCTACAGTGCCTACCTTCTCCAACACTGAGCTCAGCGCCAGTACTGATCCTAGGTCATGCGGCACTCTCAGAAGAAAGGGTACCCATTCATACCTTTGCTAATCTCTGGGACTGTACCCTCAAGGGTCTGCCAGTTGTCCCCTTAGCTGTAGGTAGTTGTACCTTTTAAGGTACAGAAATGGACTCTGAGGAACATCCCCAAGGTAGAAACAACATTAATGTCCCCCCAATGGTCCAAAAATGTTCCTCATAGTCTATTTCTGTACCTTAAAAAGGCATACTAACCTGATCTGACTTTACACACAGCATGGCAGCTATGTGACTTCAACACTCACAGTTAAAGCACCTTGCATGTCTATATAGTATATCTTTACAGGCTAGAGTCATGTTTCTCAGCCCGGTCCTCAGGGACTCCCAGACGGTCCCCAGATTTGCTCCCTCCCAGCTCATAGCAGACCTGAACCAATCAATGAACCAAACACCTGTTACAGGAGTGCTGGGAGGGTGCAGAAACGAGGGCCGTCTGGGGATCCCTGTGGACCTGCTTCAGAAACGCTGGGCTACAAATTTTAAGATGCCAGCGTTCAATGACTACCTGTAGTTCTCTAATAGTCATGTCACATAGGGTGCTTTTCTGCCACACTATACTTTCCGTTTTCCATTGACTTCCATTCAAGTTCTGAGTTTGGAAGTTCCAGTACCAACAGTGCCAAACCAACTGGGGTACTTGGGTATTTTTGGTACTTTGGCTTGGGACTTGAAACACTTTCTTTGTCGATTTGGTAATGCAAATAGCCTGCCTCTGACACACAATACAGCTGCCGTCTTGAAAAAAGTTGCAAACTCAGAAAACAAGGATAAATTTAATAATAGCACAAATTAAGTGCTATTAAATTGAGTGATAATAATGGAAGTACGGACAAATGAAAGACCCAAGCTTAAATTATCATGTCAAAAGAACAAGATCAGGGAACAAGATCAAGAAATAAAGTATTTTGTATAATATACTAGGACAGAATTCATTTTAGATGTATACTAGATAATCTTGAAAAGGAATAATCGGTAAAATTGCAAAACTTGAGTCACAGCCTGATGCACTTGAGCAGAGTCTCAGCCCGAGTCACAGCCTGATGCACTTGAGCAGAGTCTCAGCCCGAGTCACAGCCTGATGCACTTGAGCTGTGATAAACTGACCATTTGTCCCGTCCCATTCCCTGTACCACTTAGCTTCCACTTCGATATCAGTCCCTTTGAAGAGCTCTGGCCGGCCGTCTTTGTGTACATGGTGCACAGCTCCTGTGGGAAGAACAGGTACACCACTCTCCACAGAGGTTGGCATGGAAACCCCTCCGTTTCTTACACATGCGGTCCATCCGCAGAATGATGGATTTTGGAAACGAAAAGTGAAATTAGTAATCACATGAGAGAATACAGTGTAAAAAGTGTAAAATTATGAAATGACAAGAACAGTACAGTATGTATTATAAAAATGTGTGTGGGATATAATATAAACTCAGTGGCCACTTTATTAGGACCCATTTTTGCCTCCAGCTCCAAATTAGGCAGGTGTTAGGAGAAGGATTTCTGCTCATCACTGTCGTATCAAGCTGTTGTTCTTGCACTTCCTCTTAGCTTTAATGACTCTGACCAATCTCCTCTGACCGCTCTCATTATTAACCCTAATTATTAACAATTGTTGCTAACATAACCAACATGGAATGGAAAAATTTTGCAGAGAAAAGTTTGGGATTTAACCGGTTAAGGGTTTTTGGCCATATATATGCCAATGACTGGATGTTTTTTGTTCATCAGACCATTTTCTGTGAGCTGTAGTGTGTGAAAATTCCTGGAAGGTGCCTGTTTCTGAAATACTGGAACAACCACGTATGGCACTTACAATGACACTGTGTTCAAGATCACTTAGATCAAGCATCCTAGCTGTTGAAATGCTTAGCCAAACAGAACATGAGCCTCCTGATCCTGTCTGCATGCTGTGTGTATTCAGTTGCAGCCCCATGATTCACTGTCTTGGAGGAACAGGTTTGCGTCAGCAAGCATGTGCACCTAATAAACTGGCCACTGAGAGTATGTCTGCGTGTAAACATGAAAATACCAAACATCAAGAACAAAGGATTTTTGGAGCAATCGACATTACTTCCCCCATATAGTCTGTTTCGAGGATGAACTGTGTTTTCCGTTTTTAACCCTGGAACTGGGTAAAGCGATCACTGTGAAAGTGAAATGCTTGTTTTCTTAACTCAATCTGTGACCGTTGGCTGAGAAGACACCTCTGCTCTGGCGTTTAACAAGTGACATCCGTCTCTCTCACTTTAGTTTTGAACTCGAGAAACTCTGCCGCTTCACCATGTCCGTGCGGAAGAATTACCGGCGCGTCCCCTACCACAACTGGAAGCACGCGGTGACGGTGGCACACTGCATGTATTCCATACTGCAGAAGAACTCCGGAATCTTCACTGAGCTGGAGGTCAGGCCTTGGGGATGGGCCAAGCTGGCCATCTGTCTTTGTGCGTTCCTGTGTTGGGGGGGGGGATGGCGTGCACACATTTTTTTGGGCAGTGGCCGAAACAATAATACTAGGGGTCAACGTTCAGTGAGAACTGATTGAAGGGGGATCTGTTTATAATCAGTTTAATCAATTTAATCTGCTAGACTGGGGGCCCATGGGATGCTGGGCAGTTACTGCTGAAAGGAACAGTGTCTAAGGAAGTGGAAGATGGGTTGAAAGTGAATAAATAAATGAATAGTTAAATAACTGCAGTGATTCTTAATACATTAATGTTAACTGCAAAACAGTCATTGTATATTGTAGGACCAAAGGTTTTATCTGATCCAGGAGATTTATTTTAGCTAACGTTAAGTTTGGGATTTATGTTTTCCCCATCATCAGCACAATAACACCAAGATGTTGGAACTGTTTCACTAGAGGGACTCCATTTCATTTATACAGCAAGGGAATCAGACCCTTGACAAAGCCAGCCTGCATTGTAATCAAGTCTCTGGTATTAGTTACATGTATTGTCTCCTCAGGAGCCTTAATTTATTAGTTGTGTCTTCAGCTAACCTTGCAGCCAGGAAACAATGACACAAAAATATGAAGATATTTTTATCCGACAGGCCAGCTTATTGCAGTGCAGTGATCTCCCGTAGAGATGAACGCTGTCCTCTCTCCCTTGTAGCGGAAGGGTCTCCTAGTGGCCTGCTTGTGTCACGACCTTGATCACCGTGGATACAGCAACAGCTACTTGCAAAAGTTTGACCACCCCCTGGCGGCCCTGTACTCCACCTCCACCATGGAGCAGCACCACTTCTCCCAGACAGTGTCCATCCTGCAGGTAGAGATCTCATCATACCCGACAATCCAACCCTCTCAGATCCCACACGGCCTCCATTCCAGTAATCCCATTATGCATTCCTCCGCATTCTCTAGGGATTCCCAGTAATGCCTTTCTATTTACTCCACTTTAGTGGCCCATTACTAACTCTAATCCAGATTTTTCTAGTTTCAATTTGGATTCACTTTGGATTTGGATTTTGTTCATCTGTCACAAGACTCTTGTCTTTAAGGCCTGATTGTCAGTGTACAAATTTCCCAAAGGTTTCTTTCCAGTTAATGACTGAAATAGTCACAGAGAAGTGCCCTTGGGTGCTGCCATTGAGTCATGCCTCCTGATGAGGTCTTTCCTGAGCACGGTCATTTTAGTTAATGTGATTTTATACATTGACGTGCCTTCTGTTTTACTCACCACTATCCCACAATGAAGTCTAAGTCTAGCTTTGAGCTGGTGAGATTTCAGTGGTGTTATAAGAAGTGATGTCTTGGTAAGTCGTGACAAATGTGGATTGCTGTTATATGTGTGATTAGAATGCACACGGTTATGGTCTACAGCCGGCTTCCTCTTGGGTTGCGAATAGCAGCAGCCTTTCAGCCTCAATCCAGCCGAGCAGAACGTCTCATAAGTGGAGCTTTTGCTTTTTTATTGATCTCTTTGTTTTCCATAGCTGGAAGGGCACAATATTTTCTCCAACCTGACTTCCAGTGAGTATGAGCAGGTGCTGGAGATCATCCGCAAGGCCATCATAGCCACTGATTTAGCCCTGTACTTTGGTAACCGGAAGCAGTTGGAGGAGCTGCTCACCACAGGTGCATTGGACCTCAACAATCATGGTCACAGGTGAGGAGCCGCGGGATGCAGGTCTCGTCCCTCAAGTGGCGCTTTACCACTGGCACGCAGGAACCGAGCCGCACCCGAGCCAATCTGCAAAGAGAGACTAGTCACGGCGCGGTTCTGGCCCGCTTCGGTTTTCCACTGCAGAAGGGTCGGCTCGGTAAAGGGGTTGCTGGGTTTAAAGAACGACAGTGATGTGAAACCAAAGAGACACTCATTTACTATTCACACAGTGTATATCATGATTTACTATGCGCTAATTTCCACTAGCACGTCTGTGCGAATGTTAGCATCAAATGCTAGCGGAATTAGCATTGGATTGCGTAACTTTGCCTTGGGAATCCATTCTGTTCAGTTGCTCTATAGTACTTTTTTAAATAGGTGGTTGGACATTTTCAAGTTCAGTGCACTGAACACTGGAATCTCTGTGCATTCGGGCCAATCGGCTGATGATGATGATGATGATGATGATGATGATGCAACCAGTTTGGTTTGGTCACGCTTTCGGCCCTGACAGCGTGTACAGCTTGGGTCTTGGTGGCAGTGGAAAAGCGCCATAAGAAACACCATCGAATAAGTCAGCAGGCTTCTACAAAGCTTCTCAGAATCCAAGTAGATTACCTACAGAGAAGTTACAGAGATGCTCACACTTTTAATGTTGTAGCCCAGGGTAGGCAACCCTGATCCTGAAGTGCCGGTATCCAGCAATTTTTCTATCCTACTTGGTCTGTGATGAAGGACATCTGATCTCAGGCAGGTAGGAACTAATCAGGTAGGATAGAAACTCTGCTAGATACTGGCACCCCAGCATCAGGGCTGCCTGCCCCTGTTGTAGTCTATGAGAGGAGAAATTCAGATGATGTTTAATGATGATTATGTGTTACTTCAGCTTTCTGAAGCTTCAGCTTTCTCTGTGTTATTCTTCAGAGATCGTGTGATTGGGTTGATGATGACGGCGTGTGACCTCTGCTCTGTCACCAAATTGTGGCCTGTCACACGACTCACGGCGAATGATATTTATGCAGAGTTCTGGGCTGAGGTATGAAACGTTTCGGGTTCATTTCCGAGTCAACACCTGACGGTGAAAAATGTAGTGTGTAACAAATGTCCAATCAAACGTGCGCCCACAGTAGGTTGGTTACAGGGAGGAGTTCCTGTTGTACAAAAGGGAACTTCAGCTGAACTGTACAATGTCATCAAGAAGAATTTAGAAAATTAGATTGCATTCTGACACAGATTTACATTTTTTTTATTCTATACATTTTCCCTTATTCACCCATGGGAACAGATTTGCTATTTGTTTGTTTGTTTATAGTTAGCTTGTTTTTTCCAGTATGAAAAATGCATTTTATGTTGAATGTAACTTGGCATGTTTTTCTAGCTTCTAAGAGAAACATTTTATGTGTCCTAAAATAATCCACAATGCTCTTCAGATGCATCTCAGGACATTCTGGAGGAAAATTCCAGCAGTTAGTTTCAATGGCGATTGCTATAATCCGTTTTGTATGTTCTCTGCCATTCAAAATTCTTATTTCATTTACTTTTATATATTACGTTTGTTCTGAAGAGTAAAGACAGCCTCCAGCTCTTCGTAAACAGTACCTGCCTTTTGTGATTTTTCAAAAATTTGGTTTCAGGTTCGTTTAAAGTATCAGAGCAAATCGGAGTCTATACCTAGAGGGATGCATGCAAGGCCGTGTATTTGAAGTTGTTTTCCCACCATCTTTTCAAACCATTTCCTTTATATTTGTTCATTAACTATGCGCTGTATTGCCGCATCTCGCTCTCCATCTGCAGGGTGATGAAATGAAGAAGATTGGAATGCAGCCCATTCCCATGATGGACAGGGATAAGAAGGACGAGGTGCCCCAGGGCCAGGTAATGAGACGGCAGTCATTTGACCTGTGGGACATCCAAGCTTTCTGTCACTGAGAGGTACCAAGTGAGTCATGTGGTCAGTACTACCCTGACTAAATGATTTAGGAAAAAAATGGTAACGCGCAGCTGGAACAAATGCTGGTACTATTCAGGATTTGAAAAAGGTTTGCGCAAATCTGGCATATGATGCTTCTTCCAAAAACATGACACAGAAAGAGGAGCAGGGTAACTTGGAACTCACCAGACGATACCGGAGGGCAGATTCTGTGGTCCGTCAGCACTAGAACTCATCTTGCATTTTCACCAGTTAAATGTTTGGCACCAAAAAAAAACTTTTTTTTTTTGAAGAAAATGTCCTTCCCCTTGTGACATACTGTGTGAATGCTAGTGTTGTTTTGCCTAGTGCTGGTTCTGGTAAAATCAAGGGGGGCGGAGACACACTCAGGCCTGTTACGGCCTCTTTGAATTAAAAACCTAGATCCTTCAGTAGAACAGATGCATTATTTTGGACCCTTTCAGTCTCAAATGACCATTTATGTCCAAATTTGAGCGTTTCTTCACGGATGTGGTTAAGTGAACACAAAAGCGACATTCTGGCCCGGACGTCAGGATTCCCACACCACAACCAGTACAACATTTGTGGTTGGGAATCCAAAGAGGTTGGAGTAACTCTCCCAGGAAGTGTCCCAACATCCCATGAGAAGTGGCTGAAGGATATTGCGAAGTTCAGGCAGACTGGATTACATTTCAAGGGTAGCCACCGGATCTTTATAAAAAAGGCGATAATTTGTCAACAGAAACCGTGACATAATTTGTATGTTCTTCTCTTTTTCTGGCTAGTAGGCTAGAAAGCTGATTAAAATTTAAACCCAGCTTTTCACCTGTGCACCCCCCCCTCCCCCCCAGGTGGGCTTCTACAACGCAGTGGCCGTCCCATGCTACACCACGTTGACTCAGCTCTTCCCCCCAGCTACTCCGCTCCTGAGGGCGTGCAGGTTCGTATTATTTTTTTTTTGGGCACTGCTGTCGGAACCGACACTGAACCCAGAATTCATAAATTTTCTTTATTTACGTTTTTCTATTTTGGTTTTACAGCCACAGTAATTTTATTTTTTTTATACTTAACGATGGGAAACACTCGGTGACATACAGCATACCAAACTTGGTCTCCATCTACTCCCTGGAGTGGAGGCTCTTTAAATTTCGGACCCATGACCCCCTGTTAGTCTTTAATCTTGAGCAGCCTTTCGGGGTCGGCGGGCTTCTAGCAGCAGAAAATGTACGTTTCTGTCAGTCATTCACAAACCGTGGGATACAACTACGTTCTACCCACAAAAGGGGGAAACAAGTAACCTGAAGTGGACATCACCTCTAGCAGAACCTCATAGGCATCCCACCCCCACCAGCACCATACTGAACAGGAAGGTCTGTCCCAGCGGCTTCGCATGTCAGGGTCTGCCTCCCATCCTGGCCGGCCCCTGCGCCTTTGTGACCTTGATCTGCCGGGAATGCAGACGTGAGCCAGAATGCGATATGAAAGGCTTGACACTGCGTCAGCACCAAGGTTCCCGGGCTGGAATCTGCGGGCAGCTGGCCCAGCGGCCCAGACTGTTTGGAGCCCCCGCTAGCTGTGGGATCAGATGCGGCTGAGCGGGGATCTCGTCAGCGCACTAATTGAAAGGAATGGTCCGAGAGATGGGCAGCCCACACTCTTTTAGTATCACGTTAAAACAAGGTGGGAAAAAGCATGTATACACTCCCACCCTCCACACTGTGGGGTTCAGTCAATTTTACTCACCCCGTTTGGAAAAATAAGATTGGGAGGGGGGGGCTCTGAATCCTACCAAGCAAATTGATTCCAACCGCACTATCCACGAACAACAGGGCAGTCACCACGAGCTGGGCACTTGTGAACACACGATATCTGTATGTCTGATCCTGTTTCCACATTATTCATGGATGACGGACCTGAAAAATAAACACGATGGGGAAAATGTCTGATAAGCTGATGGTGCAAGACATCAGATTAGAAAGGATGTTTAGAAATGGCCTTGGCACTTAATAACTCGGGGAATATGCAACGCTGTGATAACAGAACTGCATCCGAAAACAATGTACCTGCTCAGAAGTGCAGCCCCCAAATGTTAAAAACGTTGGTCTTAACTGTGTGAGCAAGCAGACGGCTTAGGGAAGGTGGAAGGAGAATCATTTATTTAGTTTTATTTTTGTCCATGCAGGGAAAACCTTGGCCAGTGGGAGAAGATCGTGAGAGGTGAGGAGGCCTCATCCTGGGTTCCTGTGTGGGACCCGGATGATTCCAGCCCCGAGTGCGAGTCAGCCAACGCCGGCCCAGTGAAGGTGGACAACTGACCGGCTCTCTCAGGCCGCCCCCCTCCCCCAAAGCGGTGTGCGAGCCAGGGTCTGCCCAGAGACTCTGTAGCTCCAGTGTTAAAGGCCCACTTCCTGCAATGAGAGGAAGTGATGCGGAGCACCAGCAGGGAAAGGTGACTTTTACTAGAGGACAGCAAAGCGTAACGTTACCTCGCTGGTGGGACGGAGATGCCCGAACTGTCCGTTTCACCAGGGCCTGCAGTCGACTGTAGACTTCAGGGTGTGAAGCTGGGCCTGTTCCCCAGTCACTGAAAACTGCTTGAGGAGCACGTGGTGAAGTGGACGGTTTCAGTTTCTTTAGTGTTCAGTTTTGCCTTTTTCTTTCTCCTTCAGATCAATTTCAGCTTTTTTTTTTTTGTTGTTGCTGTCCTATTTTCTGAGGCCTTAACTCTGAACCCTTTGCAAGGCAGGAGTTCGACATTGTAAGTCTGAGCAGTTTAGTTTTTGAAATGGTACATAGTTTTCTTTCCAACTTACGGTAGCCTTGTTGCACGCAAAGGTAATAAGAGACGTATGGATTTTTTTTTTTTTTTTTTTTTTGATAAGATGCATGATGTAACCCTGAGTTACTGCTCTGGGGGGTCTTGCTTATTGTTCTTTGTAACTATGGGAAAAGGTCCTTTAAGAGTACTTGAATGAAACAGCCTATTTTAACACAGATGGCAAAAAAAACTTCACACTGCCCCTGACTACGATGGGGCCAGATAACGCTGTTCCCTTTGGAGTCACACGAAAGTCACAATGCTCCTGACCAAACCTCCCAACTCTCTAGGACCCTTCTGTACAAGTTGGCTTCTGATTATCTGAGCGGCAGAAACCTTGGGCGACATCTTCCTTTCAAGACAGATCTCGAGCTGAAAATTGCGGGGGCATTCTAGCATGATGACTGAAGTAGAGGCGAATTAAAAGGCAGAAGTGGGCAAGGGGATGCAGCTGCCTCTCTGGGAGGGCATCGAGGCTATACTCCGGGAGGGCATCGAGGCTATACTCCGGGAGGGCATCGAGGCTATACTCCGGGAGGGCATCGAGGCTATACTCCGGGAGGGCGTCGAAGTGATACTCTCATCAATGTTTCTGTTTGGGTTTAGAAGTGGGTTTTCTGTTAAAAAAAAAAAAAAGTACTAAAAAGTACTGAATTAATAAGTACGAAATAATTCATCCGTTTTAAGTAGATCCATTTGAAAAGTTTGTAAAGTTTTGCATCGATGTTGACTTAAGCTAACAAATCATTTAACACCGAAAGCTGATAAAGTGCAAAAAATTGCACTGAGGCTAAGGAAGCCGCTCCCCCAAACCCACATTTTCCTGCCCAGTCTAAATAAAAGTATTATAGTATTGCCACTATGAGGATTGCCCAAGTCCCCCTGGCCATACCCACCTCTTTCACCCCCTGCTCCCAGCTTGTAGACTATATGCAAATGTGAGGCTCCTGCAGGTTCACAGCAAACAAAAGATGACCGCACCTCTATTCTGGCCGTTTCTGCGGAATTTGTTCGGTTGCTGGTGGCTGTGCCTAGTGGCGGTCCAGGAAAACCGAGGAGCGCTAAGGTTCCCAGGCGTGGATCTGGGACCTGCCGTTGATGTTGGCTGGGGGCTCATACCGATCTGTCTGCCGCAGGGCAGACAACGACCACATCTCTCACTGGGATCTGGGGAGACCGAACTTCCTTTGGAGAGAAATTTCAGCTTCTAACATTTGTTAGTTTAAAAAAAGGGCTTTTAAAAAGTCAATATTTTCTAACATGTCGTAATTGTCAGGTTAGAATCCAAAAGAAACAATTTTCCTCCCAAGGTAGCTTCAGGAGGTGTGTAGGTGACAGAAGTTGTTATGCCATGGAAATGTCAGTTAGACGATGCTAAATCCTACAGTAGACTGCCCTTTACTCGTGGACATGCATTCGGTATGACCTCACCACTTGTTCTGGTGAGAACTTGGTGTGGAGAATCGACACTGACATCTGTAATTCTGAACTTCAGAGCAGTGCGTAAGGTTGATCGTAGATGCCATATACTGTTTCACAGCAATGCTATAATATTACATCAATGTGGTTTCCCCAGTGTCCTTGCAACATTATCATAATATTGTGCTTTAGTTGGAAAAGTGGTACTGGTTTCCTGTTTAAGCAGCTAAAGTCGAGGCCACAGAAATGTTAACCCCGTCCCCCCCCAGTCCCCCCCCCCCGCCCCCCTTGTTAACCTT
>JAODKM010000058.1:13335714-13352243 GCA_026780845.1 Petrocephalus sullivani
TAAAAGCAAAACAATTCTTAAGAATGCCGTAGTCTAAGCTAGGACAATTACAAAGTCCATTATTTTATAAATAAACAGACCTATGTGAAATATCAAGATCTCAAAACAAATCGCAATGTTTTTTTTACCTGGTAAAATGGTCTTTGGGATATTGTAGATACTATTTGGTTATTTTTTCTTCATTTCCCTCCTCTAAAACTAGGTGCGTCTTATGGTCTGAAAAATACGGTATTTAAACGCGATAAACGAGGGACAACTGTATTGTGTTCTGTATGTTGTGGCTTTAGTGTTGGTTTCCATCCTTTAATGAAATCATTTAAGATTATATGTTTGCAAAAAGTTACTGATATATTTATATATAAAACGCTAAAGCCTGCTTACGTGGTTGTTTTTCATTTTTTCAATTAGACCGGAAGTGATTGGATATACATTCAAGAGATACGGTAATGACCCAATATAAAAAAAAAACACTTTACTTGAGGGGAAACACTTTACAGTTTAACACTTTACTTGAGGGGACACAAATAATGCAGTAATACATGCTTAGTAAATGCATTAAGTAATCATTAACTAGTTCATCATTAATCAATTATGAAGATACATGTATTCTTTGCAGGAACTTTATTAGTTAATCGTTAACTAATTAGTTAACTGTTAAGTAATGTATATCTGTTCATGATTTGTACTTCAGTAGTCAATGAGTTACTACTAGTATTTGTGCCCCCTCAAGTAAAGTGTTACCTTTTTTTAAAAATGCAGTGGTAACACTTTACTTGAGGGGCCACAAATAATGCAGTAATACACGCTTAGTAAATGCATTAATTAACCATTAACTATGCGTTACTTCATCATTAATTAATGATGATGATTCATGTAGTCTTTGCAGGAACTTCATTAGTTAGTTCATTAGTTAATCATTAACTACTTCATGTTCATGATTAGTACTTCAGTAGTCAATGAGGTACTACTATGATTTGTGGCCCCTCAAGTAAAGCGTTACCAATGCAGTTTCAATAAAAGTAATTGAACAGAGTGCAGCAACAAGTAGTGCACCTCCAACGGATTCTTTGAATCGAATATTCGATTAATTTAAAGGGAAAATTCGATAGAAGGTTCTGTAAATTGAACCGAATTACTTCCCATCACAGCTACCTAACTGCTTAATTTAGTGTTGGCACCAGAACAAATTTGACGGCCGGGTCCAGTATTTTCACAGGGGGCATAAGTGACTTTACTTGGCACGATGATGGTAGAGATTGTACAGCAGCAGCAAACATGAAGTAAAAGACATGTTACCTGTGATGCCTTAATCCTTAATCCTTTTTAGCATCTTTAGGCCCCCTGGCGCCGATTAAAGCTTCCACGCTAGGCTTGAACGGACTAAGGCCTTCTCAGCACGTATACGGCTATTTTTAAAAGCTGTATTTTTTCTCCTCCATTATTAAAAAAAAAAAAAAAAACTCCACATGAAAATGCTAAAACGCGCTGTCAAGAGCATGACAAAGCAAGCAACAGGCAGTGATATAATTCTAACCGTGTTGGCCAATCAGGAGCCTTAATATAAGTTCTGCTGGGCTAAAACAGCTAATGTAATAGTGAACGGTGCATACTCTGATGTCAAAGTAAGTAGATGACTCCGCACACTTTGACGTCAAACAAAGTAGATAATGGTGCACACTCTGATGTTACAAGCCAAAAACTCAATTTCTATTGACCTAAAACCTCGTTTGCGTGTGGATGAAAAGCCAAAACGCATAGAAAAGGCTAGATTTTTAAAAATATTCGTGTAAGTGTGGACAAGGCCTAAAGGCACATAAAAGGAAACGTAGCATCCTACTTTAATTTACCATGGCTGTAGTTTCCCTTGGCCTAGTGTGATGTCATTAACAGCAAAGCCCAAATCAAGAGAATCAGTAGAAGAGACATGTGAGCAGTAATGCACAACTGGACTTTTCTCTATGATGGTGATATACAAAGATCTTTGGACAGGTGCAATGTATCGGCGATTAAGCAATTTAAATTATTAACATTATTAACAAGTGGCTTCCTTAGAAACAATTTATCTACAGTTTTTTGCCCAATTTTGAAAGGTTTTGGTTACTAAAGTAGAAGGCTCTCCACATGATAAGTCCCACTTGTCCTTGATGTTTCTCAACGAACCGCGTTAGCATTTAGCATTCGCAGCAATAACACAGCGCAACACGTCCCTACCATTTAATACATGTACTCCAGTGAAAACATGTTTTTTTCTTAAATGTCTGTATTCTTGGGCTGCAATGATGAAGGAATTTTTAGTGTTATATGCGAATGACTTAATTTATCCTGATTTTAGTGCTATATAAATAAGTTTTATTGTTAGGCTAGTATTAAGGAATATTACTGCATTTAAAATATGAGCGCCCCCCCTGCAGTTCAGGGTCATACACATAAAAAACATCACCAAACATTACTTTAAAATATAACGACTCCGAAATTGATTAAATTATAAAAATATAATAAAAGTTTTGATCATTTTTAAATCATTTTCCGATCATAATGCCATTAAAAGAAATATTTATAATATTTATAATATTTCAACATGGGTGCTAGTCGCAAGGAGCACTTCTAGCGTGTCTGCATGAACAGCAAAGAATCCTCCGCTGAATATGCTGACACTGGTGTTGGTATCCCCGTTAGGGATCAATAATCGATTTCCAATCTCATAATCTATTATGCCCAAAACAAGCTAATCTGGGCAAACATACTGTAGCAAAACCTACGCCTGTTTACTCATTGCCAGTTCAGTCATCCGTGTAAAGTCATATATGGATTTCACATGTAAACTTAGTATACACACCAATGAATATATCAAATGCTATTTAACTTCATGTAATATTCACGTCACTAAAGAGGGGGTGACCTATTAAAAGAAACAAACGAGTAATATCAGTTTTTTATACCCTATGGTTTTTATTTTCAAGTATGGTTTCTAAATGCTTTCGAAATTAAAAAATAATTTCTAAGTTGTTGGTCTGGTAGTGCGTTATGACTCGTACACCACCGGTTTTAACTGTCGATGGAAAGCCGATACAGCTGTTTGTTATTACGCAATGTAACTAATTTAAATGTTTGTAAGTCTACGGACACAAAGAGCAGCACAGATTTTTAAAACTAGAAGTGCATTTAAATAAAGAACAAAAATAGTACGACCGAGATCGAGTTAATAAAAAAAATAAAAAGAATCTTTGTTGACGCAGTACGTAACCCTTGACGACGATTGAGGGTGGAAAGTAAATTGGAAAGGACGGTATTGCAGTCCGCTGCTGGACGGTTTCGGTTGTTGGATCTCTCTTTCGGATTTCGGTGAGGAGTGAACGACGTTATTAAATTAATTAACAATATGCGTATTTCAAAAGCTGTTTCAAGCCATGTACGGAAAATAGCACACTTCTACAATGCGTTTTAGTTAGATTCGTACGTGTGATGTGATTGCTTGCACACCATTGTATAAAATACCGATTGTTAAACTTTTTTCATAATGAAACAGACTCGATGATAAAAGTCAGAGTCTGCTTGAAACTGGAGCTGTCAAACAGAATCGGAATCCCCTGGGTCGCTGCTCACTTCAGCGGCGGTGTTGAGAGGGTGGTATGTCAGTCTCAGAAAGTCTCAGGTTTGCGTGAATTGCCACCAATTTCTCCATTTGTGCATTTGTGGGTCTGTTGTAGACTTTTGTGTGCTAATTGACATTAAAGACCAGTTACACTCAGACGCAGCTGATGTTTGGAGGATTTGTAAGGTTATTGCTGCAACTAGTAACAGGGTCTTGGCTGAGAAAAGATTATTCCACCAGGATGTTACCATGAATTTATATTATCAGAGAATAAACTTTACAAAAAAATCAGTGACATCAATTAGCTAGCAAGATTGCTACCTAGCTAAATTATTTTAATTCACCTGTTAGCTTGTTTGAATCATGGCTTACTTTAGGGGAAGTTGATTAATTTTCTTAAAATAATGTATCCACTTTTACAATTTAATTTTATATTCCAAACAATAACAAAAAATATGAACTTACCACAGCTTGAGGTTCAAGGTTTGTTTATTGTTTATTTATAACATGTTGTCACATGTAGACAGAAGTAAATTAGAAATAAATTTTAAAAAGACTCAATAAGAGTTGCAGATAGGCACGGTAATAAATAGGGCAGCTAACTAAAAATTGACGAAGACCTGTCAATAAATAATAAATAGGATAATGTAACATAAATTAAGGAACAGAGCAGCATTATTAAAAAAACAGAGCAGTACAGATTGCAGTAGCAGCATGCGGAAGGGCGGGGAGGTGAGTCAGTGAGGGAGGGAGTTCCATAGTCTCAGCCTTGGGGAAGGGGCTGACTTTAAGCCTTGATGTTCTGGCTTTGATGCTCCGCAGCCTTCTGCCTGAGGGGAGGGGGGCGAGCAGCCCATGTGCCGGGTGGGTGTGGTCCTTTACGATCCAGGACGCCCTGCATCTGCATCTACACAGATGGAAGACTGCGGTGTGTGATCTTCTGAGCAGATTTCACCACCCTCTGCAGTGCCTTCCTGTCTGCAGCAGAGCAGTTCCCACACCAAACAGTAATACAGGAAGTGAGGACGCCCTCCACTACACCCCTGTAGAATGCTCTCAGGACCGGGATGCTGAGGCCCACATGCTTCAGCCTCTGGAGAAAATAAAGGCGTTGCAGGGCCTTCTTTATGATCCTGGCTATGTTGCTGTACCATGTCAAGTCATTGGAGATGTGTACCCCCAGGTACATGTAACTGCGGACCATTTGACCTCTCCTACGACCTCTCCACCTGAAGTCCACCAGCATCTCCTTAGTCTTCCTGACATTGACGCAGAGGTTATTTGCGCCGTACCAGTCCTCTGGTCCTTCCACCTCCTGCTTGTCCTCAGACTCATCGCTGTGGAAGATCAATCCCACCACAACCTTGTCACCCGCAAACTTCATGATACGATTGCCCGGGTATCTTGCTGGGTCATATGTTAGTAGCGCGTACAGTAGCGTGTACATCCCTGAGGGGTGTTGACGCAGGCATGTGCACATATAAGCAGTGGGAAGTAGAAACCGAAAGTAGTTACAACACTGCATTGTGCATAATGACCACCAGCTGGCAG
Source organism: Petrocephalus sullivani (assembly GCA_026780845.1). Taxonomy (NCBI): domain Eukaryota; kingdom Metazoa; phylum Chordata; class Actinopteri; order Osteoglossiformes; family Mormyridae; genus Petrocephalus; species Petrocephalus sullivani. The sequence continues at coordinate 13,340,858 of JAODKM010000058.1, forward strand.
TGCATTATAAATTCTCCATAATCCCATATTTCCATGGAAACTTTCCAGATATTTTTCATCCCTTTATGACACTACTCATAGCTAGCAATGCAAGCAGCCCATCAGCGTGATCGCCTAGGGTGCCATACATAGAAGAGTAACAAATGCCTGTAGTTACATTACATGTCATTAGATATTTACATTAGTTATATGAACTTATACAGTACTGTGCAAAAGTCTTAGGCAAAGAAAATGCTGTTTAAATTACTTTCATGTTAGAGTGGAACTATGGTTTTTCTCTGTCAAAGTGTGTCAGCTTAGCCATTTCAAAACCTCTCCTAAAGTCACCCCAGTATTTGCAGCAAACATCCCATGTATACCCATGTATTTTTTTACTCGACCATTAGTATGCTGGTATTTAGGGTATTCAATACCACATTGAGTTATTAACTAATGAACTTAAGTGAGGTGGTGGTGAAATGTAATGAATACATGGAATGCCTGGTATGCCCCTGAGGAGAGGTTTGGGATCTGAAGCGGTGTTCATCTAGCCACCCGGCAAGATATCAGCGACTTCTGGGAGAACAGAAGATATTCCTTTTAGTTTTTATTGTGTTACTCTTAAATTTTCATATGCTGTAATGATCAACTGTGTTTTTATTTGGAGGAAATACACACATACTACGTATAAAAATTGCTTTAAATATTTCCTTTGACTGCATAAGACTTTTGCACAGTACTGTAAATCAGATTGTTCTGCTGCTCTGGTGCTATACAGAAGAACCAGGGCTGCCCCTTTAGCCCCTGAGCACTGTTGGAGGAAGTTGAGTATCAAGAGTCTCAGTCACAGAGTACGCGACTGGCTGGTTGAAACAAAATCTTGGTCTGGATTTGTACTTTCTGGACCTGAACTTTTGTGAGTAATTTCCCCCACACTGCGTCTGAGCGAAGACAAGCGGTTAGAAGATGTATGTAAGGATGAATTGTAAGGAGCAGTGGATGAAATGAGCTGTAAAACGTATAAATATAATTTTTTTTTTATAGCTCGTGATGTGTGCAGCCCGTGAGCCAGGAGGAGGGCGAAAAAGTCAACATTACAGTGTGCAGGTCGTACCATCCGGGCCCTTATCCACTGTCCTGGAGGGTGAGGCCACCGTGGGGAAGGTGACGGGGGCAGGTGCCCCATTTAACTTCAGCGTGGAATCTGCATGGGGATGCAGGAGTGGGATGGAACCCCGACTGTGGGATGACCAGGCAGGGTCCCTATCCAAGGGCCCCCCAGAGAAGGAGCAGCCACTGGTCAAACCCGGGGAGGGCCAGGACCACCAGACGGGCCTGACCCGGAGAGAGCAGCTGAAGATGATGAGGGAATTCGAGCGGCTTGTCCTGAGGAAACCGGACCTGAGGGAGAGGAACAAGGCAGCAGGAAGGCATGAGAGGAAGCTGGATCAGGTGCAGGGAGATGCCACAGAGCTGAGTACTTACCAGTGTTGCCAGATCTTAAATGTTGAAGTAGCGTACCAGCAACTTAAAATTATCGTATTTTGAGAAAAATTATCGTACACACGCAATTTCCATTCTGACGTTGCTCAGAAAATCTGCTTCAATAACACTCGTAACTGCAACTCTGCCATGCCGATCCGCGCTTAAACCAGTCATCATTGGGTGCGTTCGACTTCATGCAACCGCTGACAGCGCTGGCTTAAAGCGATGCATTCTGGTCTTGACGCAATGCATGATGGTTGGTGTTTGGCCAATCAGAAACGACCAGAATGACCAGAATGCATCGCTTTAAGCCAGCGCTGTAAGCGGCTGCATGAAGTCAAACACACCCATTGTTTACTTTGCGCGTCACCACGTGTTACATCGTGCGTTGATTGTCTGTAAAAGCACATGACACGACTGCGCATAAACAAGCCAGTCTGCGCAGCCGGATGAAGACAGAGATCTGTACATTATGGGATTTTTGGAATTATTGATCGTACATCGTACAGAGGGTAAAATTATTGTACAAATACCATAATTATCGTATGTCTGGCAACACTGGTACTTACCCATAATTCCATGACAGTGGGCCGCAGGTAGGGCGGTGCATAAGGGGGTGACAGTTAATGAATACTGAGGTGCTTTGAGAGGCTGGTTAAAGATTATATCTGTTCCATCCTCTCTATGAGCATTGATCAGCTTCAGCTTGCCTATCCTCCTAATAGATCCACCGACGATGCTGTCTCCTACGTCCTCTACCCTACTCTTACCCACTTGGACAGTGGCAAGGGGAATTATGAGAGACCACTGTCAAATAAAATAGTCAAATTCTACCAAAGACACATTTGTGATTGACCTGCTTTCCAATAACTCAGAGAAGGCCTACATAGAGGTGTTGGACAAACCGACGTAGTGGTATCAGGCTACTCTCTCAACACCTGTAAGACTAAGGAGATAGTGGTGTGCTAAGGAGATAGTGGTGTGCGATAGGCGTAAGCAGTCCATCATCTTAGGCAGAGCAGCCTGGTTTGCTAATTGCTCTGACCTGGACCTCAAAGCCCAGCAGGAGGTGATACATTCAACTGAACGCATAAGCAAGGCTGATCTGCCCTCCCCGCAGGGCAGATGCCTCAGTCCGTGCAGGAGTGGAGCAGCCGAAACCAGCAGGGACACAATTCGGCCAAACACCTCCCTCTGTACCAGGCGGAGGTCCAGAAAGCTCTCCTGCTGACTCCCAGTGAGAGCTGCGATGTTCAGAAGGAGCTTCTTCTGCCAGGCCATCAGACTACGTAACACTAATTAACACTAATTAACAGGTGTAATTAAATAGCCGCTCACTATTATGCACCAGCCGCTTCTGGGGCCATTTCTTGCACCTTTCTGGTTTTTATTTTCTCTAATTACTAATTTAACTTTACTGTCCCTTATTGATTACATATTTATTATACTGTAATGCAGTCATCGCTTTTCGTTATTCCTATTATGGCAGAGCTGACCACCTTGCATTTCACTGCAGGTTACAGTTGGACTTCATACCTCGAATCCTTGAATCCTAGTAAGACAGACATGCTAAGCAGTATCACATCAGTGAAAACCTCACTGAGTAAACTTATAAAACCATAAAAGTTACATAGAATCTCGTGCTAGCCAGCTTTAAGATGTGTACAAGATGTATATTTATCACACATATTGTGAGAGGATCGTGTGAGTGATGAATCAACTGTACAATACATATTATAATTAGGTCATATCACATAAATGTTACAGCAGGGCACTAATCCTTATCTTTCGAATCTGAAGATGTGATGAGATTTCTCATCCCATCCAGGCTGTACTCCTGCTTTGTGCTCTGTCCTGCATGGGATCAGCTCCAGGCCACAAGTCACCCTTGACTAGAAAAAGTGGTTAGAAGATGGATGGATAAAAATTTCTTGCAGGGGTGGGAAATTAGTCTTTAAGGCCTGCAGGTATTGTTAGTTTCCGACTCTAAACAGCTTAACTGAACTCATTATGCACACAGTGAGCCATCTGCTGTCTTAGGTGTAAATCAAGTGCTAAATGGCAGTGAGCTCTCTAATTAATCTTGCAGTTGTGCAGCCCAAGAGAACAGAGAGCGTGTGCCTTTGGTCTGTGCAACTACATAACAATCCACTAGAGGGCAGCATACTATCTACCCATCTTCCAACCACTCATCCTGGTCTGCGTTTTAGGGGGTTCTGGAGCCAGTCCCTTTAGGAATCTATGATTATAACTCAGACTAGCTTTAGATTACCATCATCGCCTATGTTTGTATCTTTCCCAGGAGCTCAGGAAGATGTCTTCTGACAGCGCTCCCTGCAAAGCTCGCTTGCGCATATTCAGCCAGGTTTTTCACAACCTCTGCCAGGGGTCTCGGATCTTGGGTGGCATTCTAAAAGAAATCAAGGTGCGTAAGAAAACGCTACCTGTCACAAAACAGGAGGATGCCTGTAGCTGAAAGGCAGTCGTGGCTGCAAGAGCTAACAAGATATAATGAGGCTTAAAGGTCAGTGTTCTTGCTTGCGGAAGAATTGGACGAGGCAGAGGTGGAGAAATCTTACCAGTTTACACTGAAATGTATCGTGAGCATTGAAATCTGCAATGTACACTTAGAAGAAACAATTATAGGAAGGTTATTGTTGAATAAAACAGAGAAAGTACTGGTGGAGGACAAACGCTGCAGTTTCATCACCTCCTCTCTTGTGGTGTCCTTTACAGACGGAGTATGACCTTTATTTGAACTCTGTCCTCGAATCCCAGGAAGAGTTTGATGATGTGGTAATAAATCTGTATTTTCTATTTGTGATCAAAGAGAGAACACTTTTCCACATCTCTCACATTCCTTTGATGTGAGGCTATGATGCTATAGGACAGGGGTAGGGAACCTGATCCATGGAGAGCCGGTGTGGGTGCAGGCTTTTGGGATGACTTTTGAATCAGCCAATAAGACTGGGTCCCCAGGACAGGAGCTGACAACCAGTGCTTTATTATTGGCTGATTGAGAGGTCATCCCAAAAACCCACACCCACACTGGCTCTCCATGGATCAGGTTCCCTACCCCTGCTATAGGAGAATAGCTGAGGAGTAGTTTGACAAAATCTGAGACAATAGGCTGAACAGTAAGCTTGTAGGGATGCTTATGTTGACCTTCTTTAGAACCTTTCTGGAAGCTATCATTTATGGATGAAAAATGCTTTATTTTTTGGTTATTTTGTTGCAAATGAATGTGGTCTAAAGCCGGCGGCACCGTGCGTTCCTTGCCTGCGTGCAGCCGATGGAGTTCTTCCAAGATGGCGTAGGCGGCACCATCTTGGGAACACAAGACCTGGAGGAGGCCAGAGTGGAGCTGGCGAGGCTGGAGAAGGCGGCCTGGGAGGAACTGGAGGAGAACGAAAGGTGAGCGAGCGGTGAATGGGCTCAAGAGAAAACGTAGAACTTCACGACTGCAGGAGGTCCATTGTAACACTATATGCTTAACAAGAATACATATGGTTATCATCATCATTCCAGGCCTATAGTCATTATTACTGTTGTACCCGTAAATAGTTGTCATTACTATTACGTCTTAGGGCATTCATATATTAATGGAAAGTTCAACCAAATGTCACAGTCACGTGAATCACAGTAGCTGAACAGAATGAACTCTGGTGTGACCCAGTAATGTGATCTGTCATTGGCCTGTAAATGTGTGCCTCAGAGTCCGATGTGAGCTGCAGACAATGCTGGATCAGTCCCCCAAAGATGAAGGTAACTTCACTAGAGTGGATGAAACGTCACTGCTTTTTCTAGAAGTTCTGTACTTTTCTGCGTATCAGAATCATTGTTACCTGCTTTAAAGCTTTGTTTGTTGAGTCTGGTGGTTACTGAATATTACTGCTGGATGGTTTGCATAGAACAAAAACAGAAAGATCAATAGGGGTATAGAACCACGGGTGAATTTTAATTCACAGGTCATCACTTCTCATCTACACCTTGTTGTTGACCTGTTCTTTGATGACAGACATGACTCAACAAGAGGATGAACAGAAGCTGGGAGCAGGCCCAAGTTCCCCTGTAGACCAAGTTCAGCTTAAGAGCCAACAAATGTGCAATGTGGAGGAAGAGTTCCAGAACCTGGAGAGGGAGATCAGAGAAAGCAGAGTTTCCACTGTCACCACTGACGTGATGGAGCAAAGCATGGGAGATGTGGAGGTATAATGAATGGTTCACGTGCAATGCAAGTTCTGCTGTTCACCTATTTGGAATCAAGCAGACTGATCAGGCGAACACTGGAGGTAAACATCAGGGATGGTAGCAGTTACTTCTAGGACTTCTAGACCTGTCATGGGGGCAGTATTACATCAGCAAACTATATATACTATATATTGTAATATGAGTTAGATAGTATTACGGTGGCTCCAATACATAGCTCACAAAAAGGGCACAGCAGTACCATTTTGTTATTTTTAAGTGTAAGAACAGCAAAGTATCCTGATTTTTCATTTCACTTACTGAGCCTTTGTCCCAGGGTTGAGAACGTTAGCAGAGCAGCCAGTGAACTGTGGCCATGCAGCACTAAGGCTCTCATTTTCTGATAAGGAACACTGCAGATACGTGTCAATGTCCATTACCAGACCACTTAAAGCAGCAGCACTCATCAAATCAGTCACCCTCTTTATTAATTGCCTACAGCCTGAAATAATAAGACTGTTGGCATCAAATGAGCATCTCCTAAATAGCAGCAAGGTAAGCCATGCAAACTCGGCTTATTTGAAGTTAGTTACACACAAAATCGTCAGTATGGTGCGATGACAGTGCAAACCAAAGGATAAAGGGGGTGCTTGTCTGCATTTAAAGGATTTCGAAGGCAAGATCGCCGCAGCTTTCCAAAGGGCTAAAGCCACCGGTAAAATGAAGCGGTAGGTGGTGCGGCCGTGATGAGCAGAGCTCCTGGAAGTCATTTGTGGTGTGGAGCACATGATTGATGGGGACTGACTCAGCTCTCATCGTACTTCAGACAGCTGTGGGACATGATATGGGCCGCCCTGAGACATGATGATGACACGACCGACGAAAGTGCTAACCAGTGAACTACCGAAGAAGTGTGTGCTATGATTTTATTTGGAATATTATCTACTAGCATACATTTCCTTGTCACATGCCCCATCTTACCCTCCATGAAAAGGACAAACACTCCTGTATATTTCTGCTCAGCAGTTGGGGTTAGGGTCCTTGCTCAAAGGCTCAACAGTGATAGCATCACTCTGCTGGACATGGGATTTATATCCATAACCAACCTGACACAGTCCCCTAGCCTGTAATAATCATGTTAATCTTTAACACCCCACAATTGTATGATTACTGGAATTTCAGCTCCAGGAATTTCAGTTTTCTAATAGATACATCCTGTTTGTATTCTTGGTAACTAGGAATCACAGCAGATAGTGTTAGATTGTGTATATCCATCCATCCATACAGCGGCTACACTTCAGCAGCGCATGGCACTGGGCACGGCCTTCAGGTTGAAGCTCCTGACTTCCTTGGATCATGTTGATGGACAAAGAAAATGACTTGCATATGTGAAAGAGTAAGAATGTATGACATTTCCCAAGAGCATTGTTCAGATAATACATTCCACTGGGCCAACCCAAGGTGTCACAACATAAAGACTAGACCATTTTTGGTTGATGTTAACCGACTTATGCTACTGTACTCCTCAAACTTCTTTTGTCTTTACTTGACCCAGGCAGACCATTTTAAATTATTGTATTTCCTTTACTCCAGTAACACATATTTGTCATGTCAGCCATAAACACAGTATATAGGGAAATGAAACATTGTACCTCCAGGACCAAGGTGCACAGAAAAAAACCGAAACAGAACAAAAGGAGAAAAACAACACAAGGCTACACGAGTGTAATTTACAGGACAAGACAACATGCAGTGCAGTAGACAAAGTAGTAACTTGTTAAGGTGACTCAAAAACGGTTTGATCGTTTTCAAACTTTGTAGAGGCATTGTATGGGTGACGAACTAAAATTGATTAAATGCTGAGAGAGATCACCCCAAAATTGAAGCAGTACTGCATAGTGACAGCAAAAAAATTTCGTTTCAGTTAAATAAATAAACTGTCTGCAGCCCCACTTCCAGTGCTCAGTATGTACTGTACCAGTAGTGCATCTGTTACAGTTCTTACCGTACAGTTGTTACCGTCATAGTGAAAGTGATTACGAAAGAGGGGTGATTACATGGACAGGTGAGCATAGGTCACTCTCATCATAAGACTAGAAATCAAACATGAAGTCTTCTCCTTATCAATGAAAAGGAACAAAGTTTCTCAGTGTTCTTCAGGAGGGTGGGAGGGTGAGGATGGGGGCTACCCCGCTGTGGTTGCTATTACACAAGGCAAAGACTTGAATGACAACATGTACACACAGTAGACAGAGAGTTTGGGTGCTGATTGACTAGCTAGAGGGATACTGGGGAATGTAAGTATAGGGGGATGGAGGTTATCAATGGCAGCAGAGACTGTATGTGGGATAGAGCAAACCAGATGCCACTCACAGGGGGCCAGGGTCCATCACTGAGTAATCCCATTCATAAGACCCCTTATCATAAGCACAACCGGGCAGGTCACAGGATATTTTGCCACTGGCTGTAATGAGTTAAGCTGATCAGAGGCTAGATCTGAGTAGCATCTGACTCAACTGCTGCTTTATGAGATAAGTAACAGAATCCACAGTGGGTGAAGTTCAAGATTCTAGCACTCAGAGAAGGAAGAGGAGGAAGGCAGGGTGAGGGCTAGGTCGGGAGGCAAGCACTATGGGATTGTTGTCAAATGTTTTAGGCCTTAAAGGCAGGAAGATAATGTGCGCGTGTGTTTTGCTGTTTGGCATGTACTCTGAGTTCAGTTGAGGGTGAGAAGATGAATGTGAAACCATGTGTGCATGTGGTTGCTCTTCTGCATTGACAGTAGCTTCCGCCACGGGTGATAGGGTCACATAGAGGCAAGTGGGCGAGCAAAACGAGGGGGAGCAGGAAACCTGCGGTCGGGTCTGGGTTTGTCAAGAGGGGTATGGCTGGTTGTGGTGAAGACGAGAAAGGTGCAGGACTGAAGAAAAATAATCCAGGGCTACTGGAAATGTTTGTTGCTTAAAAGAAAGATTTCTTATATTATTATATTTTCATTATGATAAACTATGCTAATGCAACAGATTTTCTATGCATATGAGGCATGAGCTTAATGAGCAATAGTAGCGATAGTATTAAGCTAATGGGTACTTTGAATAAAGGGGAGCGGTTTGTGATAAACCTCGTACAAGGACATGGGAGGTGTTAAGTAATGCAAAATGCATTGTGATTAGAATAGTTGTTGGAGGGAAGTAAAGTCACTTTATTATGGGATAGGGGTAACCATGGTGATTGTATAACCAATGCAAACACATGCAAGAAAATATGCCTCTTGGGGCAATTCTGATTTGTGCACCCTTTGAAGTATTAACCAATCACTGGTAACAAGCATTTTGATAGGTGTACTGCGTTGCTTCACATAAGCAGCCAATCGTGTTGTTTTGAAGAAGCTCTAAAAAGGTATATAAACTCCTGTATGTTTGGGTGTGTTACCACCTTGGGACGGGAACACTGTCACTTTTTGCTTTTTTCTCTGACTATTAAAGAAATCTCAACCTTGAATCATTTTTGGAGAACTTCAACAAGCTTTTTAGTAAGGAATAGGGGTTGGTCAAATAATGACAGTGAACAGTGAATTTGAATGTCCACACGAGAGAAACAAGAGTGGTGAAGGAGTGGGGATAAAATAGGGAGAAAATATGCCAGAAAGGATAGAAAGGCCGTGGTTCATGGTAACCCCTAGTCTGCTAGAGATAGGCTGTGACCTTTGCTCCTCCACAGCGCCAAACCCTCTTGTTTGCCTTCTCCAGTCACTGGTCAAAGTCTGAGCAGCAGTGCTGGGAGTCTATATCACATCTGCCCGTGTCTCGCCGGCTCCTTACCTCTGCCCCCTGCCAACAAGGCGGCTCGCTCCTCTTCCCGCTGCTGGGCCTCTCCTATCCGCGTCACTCCTACGCTAGCAAATCCTGCACCTCACTCTCTATGTGGGCCATGCCGTGTGGAACCTGCATCTGGATCCTCTTCTGCTGCGGGCCGGCTTTAGTCCTCGGCCTGGCGGCCGATGCCCGCGAGACGCCCACCCAAATGCCCGGCACCCGTCGCCTGGAGCCCGACGACTCCAGCTGGGGGCTGAATGCCATCCGTGAGAGCTTCCAGGCTGTCAACGGCTACTTCGATTCTATGGTGGAGCTGATGGGAGGTCATAATGGCGTGTGCCAGTACCGCTGTCAATACGGTAGGAAAACGGGGGATGCTAACGAACACATTCAAACATTATTACTGACTGCGAAAGGAGATCAGTCAGATTTTCATAAGGCTACTGTGAGTCTACAAATTCAATAGCAGCTAGCTTTTTTTAGGCCAGGTGTACATAAGGCAGTATTTAAAGCATCAGTACTAGCCAATACGGCTAATTATTATAGGATTCCAGCTAATACGACTCCGGAGACAAAATCTTATGTGTGGCTTGTTGTTTGTCAAAGCCCTGTTTATATAGTTAAAATACACACACTTAGGGGGTCCGTTAAAAAAACATTTTCACTGAAACTGCCTACATTATCAATGTGTATTGTTAACCGCTTAACAGTATGGACATTGCACACACACAATGTGGTTATTTGAATTCCGTTCATTTCCGATGCTGGGAAGAGTGTCTAAGAACTGAAGGAACATAGATATTTCCCTAGCATCCGTCAGACTAAATCTCACGTTCGCACATTACAGTGACGAACGGCTCTCCTTTTAGCCACTCATAAAAAGCTTGGGCTCACAGCACGAATCCAGCCTTGGGGAAACACCGCGGTGCATGAGCCTCCACCAGTGGAAGGTCAGAGGTGTTAGGGGAGCCAATGGCTGTGGAGGGTGTAGCTGGAGACACCGCACCGAGGATCACGCCACATGGACGGCCAAACACAAACAAATAGGCCCAAGCTGGCAGGCCGGGAACTCACACTGATCCACAGAGCGAATGCAACTGCATACATAAGTCTTTGGTCCCCTCTCCTCGTAACAGAGCTTTCCTACCAGTGTGAGTTTAAGGTTCCACAAGCCGCTGACTGCAAATTCAATGAAACGACGGCAGCAAGAACAATAGCAGTAGCTATTAAACTAATCAGTAACATGAAGTTATTATAATCAACTATTAAACTGAAAATGAATTAAATGAATTAGACATTACATTGTCCCGCTTGTTACAATAGGGTGATCAATAGTGACACAGAATGCTGTAATATCTAGTCAGGGAGGCAGGCAGGCACATATGCATACACACAGACAGACAGACAGACACACGGGTAAGCAATAGGCAACCAATAATGCTGGTGCTATGAAATTCCAAATATTATCATCAGGAATAGAAAGACACTTTGGTCTGAACATTCCCCTTTTTCCATTTTCCTCTTTTAGTGTAACTCTAGTAAAGCTACTGTACCCAACTGGCTAATTACCCACCATCAGTCCCTCCAGAAATAAGTCTGGCCCGAGCCCAACTGCGGCAGACGAACCGGTGACAAAATCTGGCATCAATATGGTGAGCTAATGAGAAGCTTTTCGTCCTTCAGGGAAAGCTCCACTGCCGCGGCCGGACTACAAGACCCCCGAGCCCAATGGGTGTAGCTCATCAATACTTGGTTTCCAGGTACCAGAAAGTGTATGTATATCTGCCTCACCTTCAAACATGATGCATTGGCGATATAAGCTAACAACAGACCGGCTAAAGGGTGTAGCTTTTGGGACTGTAGGGTCATGGGCAGTATTGTGGGAGTTGTGTGTATCTTTAGTGCGGCGAGGGGATTTG
>JAODKM010000058.1:13352343-13365207 GCA_026780845.1 Petrocephalus sullivani
GTGTAGCTTTTGGGACTGTAGGGTCATGGGCAGTATTGTGGGAGTTGTGTGTATCTTTAGTGCGGCGAGGGGATTTGGGGCTGATTTGGTTCCTAACAGTGTTATAACCAAACCTATGCCCTTTTGCACGGTAATCCACCAATTCAACACCCACGGACGCAGTGCGGACCCTGTTCTGCCCTGGTGTATGTAACCCAGCATCCTTGTGCTTCCCCAGCTGGATGTAGGAATCCCAGCCATGACGAAGTGCTGCAACCAGCTGGATCTGTGCTACGACATCTGTGGCTCCAATAAGTACCGCTGCGACTCCAAGTTCCGGTGGTGCCTTCACGGAATCTGCTCCGACCTCAAAAGGAGCCTGGGCTTCGTGTCAAAGGTCGAAGGTCAGCCGTCGTCCCAATGACACAAAACCTTCTCCTTGTAAATGTTCACGCACCAGAGCACACGTGTCACACTGGGGCATCTAACCAAAGTCCTCTCTCCTCCGCCGTATTTACACGCAGCCTGCGAGACGGTGGCTGACACCCTGTATAACACAGTGTGGACGCTTGGCTGCAGACCCTACATGAACAGCCAGAGGGCAGCGTGCTACTGTGAAGGGGAGGAGAAGGATGAGCTGTAAGTCGATTCCCAACAGGCCCTCGCTGCTCAGAGAAGATAAGAAGAACCAAAGCAAGGAAAAGACAGGTGCCAAATGACATGCTGCAGGGCAACGGCGTTCACAGCCCAGATCAACACGGCCCACAGACTGCAGAGAATGAGAATCACACCAAACCTCAGATCCTCAGAACCTTTGTGAAGAACGCCGACCTGACAAATGAAGAAATGGCTTTGGTTAATTTGGCGACCAAGCAGTATGGCCGCTTCTGTCACTGAGTGTGGCCTAAACGGCTGTTCACTGACAAACCCCAGGCACTGCGCTTCCCCCAGGAGCGCCCTTTAGTTGCAGCCTAATCCAGAGAGATTTAAGGATATGCCGTATTCAGGGCACATTCAATGCACTCAACCAGAGTAATATCGAATTACAGCGCGCACGCGTGTGTATATGTGTGTGCGTATGGGGGGGGGGGGGGGATATTAAATTAGTTTATTTAAGTTCTCAGCATTTACCGGCTGAATATGCAAATGATATTTTTATTTGTGCTGTTATAAGTTTTAAATGTAGCGTATGAAGTCCTAAAGTCCTTTAGTGGATTAGAGTTTATAATACGAACCATTATAGTAGTTTATTCTGTATAATACATGGAGGATCTTTCTGTTGCATGGTATTAAATTGTATAAGAGTGTATTACTCAACAGTTTTAGAAAGCAGTATTAGTTTTTATTAATTATTGTGTGGATTTTCTCCCTCCATGAGTACAATTAGGATTATGGTTTGGTTATACAAGTTCAATATTTAATAACATTAAAAAATATGAAACGCAGAACAACACCACAGATTTTTTTTTTGGGGGGGGGGGGGCAAAATTAAAAGAAATACATCATGTTATGCTGAAAATAGCAGCCGTTCTCTGGCATTTTTGTGTCCCCTGCAAAAGCATACCTTGTCAAAGCACATCACTGTCATGCTGCAATCTGCCACCCAGCAAAACTACGTTTTAATAATGACACATTTTACCATTTTGATAATGATTTTCCATCTTGCGAAACACCCAGAGTCCTCCAGCCCCACCAAGGCTCTGTATGAAACAGAAGCACCAAATCTGTCAAACTGCTAGTTTAGCTGAAGCAGTGAGTGATGCTCAGCCCCTCGCACAGGCCTGACCAAGCCCTTTCTTTACTGATCAGCCATTCAATTAAATCTATAGCAAATCAGGGTTATATGTGTATAGTAATAACATATATAGTAGTAGTGAAATACTGATTGCAAAGTTTTGTTACAAACAACATTAAAACTAGACAGAAAAAAGTGAAGACTAACTTCCACAAGGTTGCTAATAATGGGCTAATATACAGACTGCTTATGACTTACAACATAAAATAGGGAGACAGAATAACTGTGACTGAGACTCCTGCAGGCTCAGTGTTTGTGTGTGTGTGTGGTGGGGGGGTATGTTTAGAGGAAATTGTAGCAAACCTGAAAACACAAACATTGTGGGGACACACCATCTTCATATAGAAGATAAAAAAAATTATAGAAAATGTAAAAAAAAAAAAAAAAAAAAAAACACCTTTGTTCAAATTTTCTTTGGGGAAACACTTCAGATATATCTATGTGTAACATGTACATATGCCTGCCTGCCTGTCCTTCTCTTTACACCTGTCTTAATATTAAGTGTCAATGGCCAAAGCTTAAATACGCAAGAAAGCCGGAGTCTAACTGAGATCTCCTTGCTTGGCCTAGAGTAAGCAGCTTCCATCACGGGTCCGGTAGGATCCGGATTGGGCCGCCTGTCAGGACGTGCTGGTCCAGGTGCTCTTCAGTCCAGAGCTGCCGCCGCATCCGTCTCCGACAGCCTTGGGAGCAGCGGGAGCCATCTTCCCTTTGGCCGCACACCAGCACTCGGCAATGCAGGAAAACCTCCTGTCAAAATACATACACAGACAGGCAGACAGACAGACAGGGAGGGAGGCAGGCAAACAGAAAGACAGACAGACAGGGAGGGAGGCAGGCAGACAAGCAGACGTGGTCAGACACACAGACAGGCAGGCAGACCGACAGACGTGGTCAGACACAGTCCAGCAGACATACGGACAGTGAGAATGCGCGACCGCATGTGCAGACAAAGTTATGTATGAAGTGATCTGTGTCACTCGCCTCATTGTCCTTGCCCACGAACTTGAAGACTGGCACCTGAAAGTGCTTGGAAAGCTGGTCTCTAGACGAGTACTGCTTCACCGATTCATCTGAAATACAGCTGCAGGAACGCGGAAGAGAAATGGAAAGGGAGAACGGGGGTCACCTTGGCATTTTCTCACAGGATTGGCACTCTGTGCACAGCAGAGCACTGCTGGGTGAATAGCCCGTCATGGCTTTGCTGGATGGCTACGTTTGCGTGTGAGAACAGGTTAGATTTAAGCCTCTGAGGTGTAAATAAGCAGCATTTTGTAACTATGTGCTATGTAGCATTCATCTTTCCTGTCAACCTAGGGGAAGCTGCCCAGCTAGACACCCTTTATTAATAAGCCCCGGGATAAAATGCAGTCTAATCACCCCAGAAGACACACTGGAGTATTTCATAATTAATACTTAGGCTCTGTCCTGTTTACTAACAGGTCAATCATTATTTTTAGCTTTTACCAATTAGAAAACACAAAAGAAGACCTTTTGAAACAGAACACGCGTTTCTGTCAGTAAGAACATCACTGGGGCCTGAGGCAGAGACCTTGTGTGAAAGCACAGGGTCATCCCAACCAATCACCTCACAGCATATGTATGCTGGCCAGTTCATTATAATTTTTAGTTAGTTCATTGAGTTTACAATGCGTCATGCAAGCAGCTAAGGCTATATTCATGGCAGAACATTAGGTTTTATAAAAGTTTATAATTATAAAAAAAAAATAACCCGAGAAGGTAAAAACATAAAACTGTCAGACAGCATTTATCTATGGAAGTGTATTAGGACCACCTAAAATTAAAACATTATAAATTTGAGATCAAAGCCAAAATAAAAGTTCACACAAATGGCTGAATCCTGTCAGTGACTATGAGGGGGTGAATCGTCTTACATGAGGACACCATATGAGTGCCTCACGTTCAGCTGCGTTCTGGGTTCAGTACACGCAACCTGCAGGCTCGCGGCCCAAAAATGACGATGCCAGGGGCTCGCGACCCCATTAGGGCTATATAGTGCATGCTTCCGAGTCCTGACTATACACCTTGCCGACTGGGGGGGCCTTTGGTAGGCTCATCGCAACCAACTGGTAGCAGTCATGGCTAAAATGGGCTATTTTTTTTTTTATATTTACGGATATTACCTGCCAATGTTCTGGTGCCTTAGTCGAGATTCTGCAGACTACAGGAAATTTTTGGACATTTTTTAAATAAAAAAAAAAAAAACTTTTTTATTTTTTAAAGAAAAGGTACACTGTCAGACCCACATAGACAGAGCCATGAATCTCATTGGCCCTACGGCTTTGACCCACGTTCCAGCGCTTTGGGCCCGGCCCAGCATGGCTCACCCATCTTTAATGAGGTAGTACTTGAGCGCCTGGTCAGCCGTGGGGCCCGGCGTGGCGAAGCAGCTCTCCACGAGTGCGGCCAGCCCGTCGACACGCTCCTGCGGCTCCACGCCGAAGAAGAGCGAGTCCCGCAGACGCAGGCGCGGCGGCGAGCTGTACGGCTCCAAGAAGTCGGCGTTCTTGAAGAGCTCCAGGCTGAAGGGGAAGACGCCGCGGCTGCGGCCCGCCAGCTCCAGGGCGGCGCTGCGCAGGCTGGCCTGGTATCCGTCCGACACCTCGTAGTGCCGCGGGAACTCGCAGGCCACGGGCAGCAGCAGCTTGCTGGTGCGGACGATGACGTCGCTGCTGCTGCTGGGACTCGAGCGCGGCAGGCCCGTCACCAGGTTGCTTCCCACGATCTTGTCATTTATCACCTGCGGTGCGTAAGTGTTATTATCATTATAATAAGTCAGTAACTGGTGAGCACTAGGACCGCTGCAGCCGGCAGGCCCTGACCTCCACCACGGTTCCACAGGTCTTCAGGCTGAAGCTCAGGGTGACGTGGGTCCCGTTGGAGACGCCGCGGCAGGACGAGTTGGACAGGAAGAGCTCCAGACCCCCCACCAGGCTCTTGGGCACGGACACCTGTATGGAGCTGGGGTGGCACTGCACTGGCACTGAAATGGCACGGTGTCGGGTGGATAAGCGTGGCCACACAGACATGCAGGCATACAGACACGCACACACATACATACAGATACACAGTCACACACAGACAGACATATACATACAGATACACAGTCACACACAGACAGACACACGCACGCACACACACACACACACACAGTCACATACAGACAGACACATACATCCATACATACACACACAGTCATATACAGACACACACACACACAGTCACATACAGACAGACACACACACAAGCAGTCACATACAGAAAGACACACACACACGCAGTCACATACAGACAGACACACACATGCACAGAGAGTCACACAGAGAGACAGACACATGCACACACAACAGACACATAAATACACACACACACACAGTCATATACAGACAGAGTCACATACAGACAGATACACGCACACAGTCACATGCAGACAGACAGACACACACACATCCAGGCATACCGACACATACATACACACACACACAGTCACATACAAAGAGAGAGACAGACACATACACACACACAGAGTCATATACAGACAGACAGACACAGTCACATACTGACAGACACATGCACACACAGTCACATACAGACAGACAGACACACACACACATGCAGGCATACAGACACATACATACACACACACAGTCACATACAGACAGACACATACATACACACACACAGTCACATACAGACAGACACATACATACACACACACAGTCACATACAAAGAGAGAGACAGACACATACACACACACAGAGTCATATACAGACAGACAGACACAGTCACATACAGACAGACAGACACACACACACATGCAGGCATACAGACACATACATACACACACACACAGTCACATACAGACAGACACATACATACACACACACACACACAGTCACATACAGACACACATACAGACACACAGAGAGACACACAGAGAGACACACGCCCACACACACAGTTCATATTCTATTCCTATTATTTTGGGGGAACTCTATATTAATTTCTATGGTCATAACTAATCCTAGCTATGATGACCCTAACCCTTACTCAACCAAACAATATACTTTAGACTCTTGGCTATTTTAGTTTTTTTGAATGCAGTCATGGTCATTTTTATAAAATTGTGAATTTATATTCTGAAGCCCTGAAAATGCCCCCACAACAAAAAAAATCACAGGTTTCCTACAAATATACCCTCCCCCCACTCCATTCATTTGTATGAGACCTAATCCCAATCACAACACCCTTAACCCCCACCCAGCCCTAAGCTTAAACATAAGTGACCAACCCAAATACCAGACTTTTGGCACTTTTACTTTTTTGATTCCATTCACAGATTTTTATAAAACTGAGGTTTTCCAATTGGGGACCTGAAAAGACGTCCCCAAAAGTAGGGACATTTCAGGTTTTACCGCACTTTGGGTACATTTTGGTCCTCAAATGTGATCTATGCAAAGCCCTCCCCCCACACACACGTTTGTATTCCTATCTTAGTGAGGGCCATCCCTCCATTTCTATGAGACAAACCCTAATCATGGCACCCTTAACCCCTAACCTCCTCGCCGCAAGGCCTCACCCTGGCAGGTGCGCCGGTCCTCCCCGAGCATCAGGCCACGGGGGCAGTGGCAGAGATAGGAGTCCTGCAGCATGGAGCAGCCGTGGCTGCACCCACCATTGCTGCTGTGGCAGCCCTCGATCTCTGAGGGCCAGAGGGGGGTCAGTGCTCCTGCACGTCACCTCAAGAGGGTCCCGGCGAAGGCCGGCGGGGTCCTGCGGGCGGCCTCACCTCTGCAGCTCCGGCCGTCGAGCCCCAGCGCCTTCCCCGGGCCGCACTCGCAGCTCCGGGACCCCTTGGTGTTCACACACACCTCTGCGCAGCCCCCGTTGTTCCTCTCACACTCGTTGACGTCTGGCCAGGACGGGAGAACGTCCCATATCAGGACCACCTCCCATCATGCAATTCATTCTCGATAACTCAATGTTCCCTTTACAGGGCAGCATACAGTTAAGTTAATTTAGCACAGAGTCACATAATGGGCAGGTTGTGAGCTCTAATCTCAGGAAGGGTCGTGCCCATTTCTCTGCATCATTATGTCACCAAATTACTTCCAGTGAAATAACCAGCTAAATATATTACTTTGGATAAGCATTATCCATGCAACTAAATGTACTCTCATTTAATGTGTGTCAATTAAACTCAGAATTTACTGTACTGCAGCTACATTTAATTACATGCCAAAAGTCACCCTAATATTAGGATACATCTTCAGATCCCTTCCACTTTTCGGGTATCTTGACCCACCACCCCTCCCTGCATTGTTACCCAGAGCCCCTACTGCCCAGGCTCACCCAAACAGGTCTGCCCATCGGGTCCCAGGGTGGTGCCACTGGGACACTGGCACTCGGCCGGCAGACAATTCGGACCCTGACACTCGACCTCGTCACAGATATCGTAGAAGTCTAGCGGAAAGGCAGACAAAAAGACGACGACTCATTAGTGGGCCTCGGGGGCCAGACTGCTGAACGGCACATGACAGCGATAAAGACCGGGCAGTAAACAGGAGAAAAACTGTACCCATCTCAAGCACAGAAAAATATAAATTTCAGGGAAATTCCGAAATTACCATATAACATGATATATTAGCTTCATTTCTTGACAGTAAGGGAAAAATTATGTTGATATTAGTATACTGACAAAATTTACATAATAATTAAATATTTGAATGCATTTGAAGTGGTAAAAGTAATGTGAGATGACTGAGGACTGTCTGGAGTAGCGATTCTCAAAGCCGTCCCCAGACAGCCCACATTTTCGCTCTCTCTCAATCCAAAAATGTGGCCTGGGTGGGACTCCCAGAGGACTGGTTTGCGAAACACTGGCCTAAAGGATAGGGAGGGGGGGGAGAATCCCCGGAAGAACTGTGTGCTTAATGTTTAATTACACACCCCGCCTTTATAAGTTTGCCATTCAGTGATGGTACACGCTGCCAAAGAGGCAACAGGCGGAAACAACGAAAGTGATGCAAGACAAACGTCAGGTCGCGCAGCTTGTGTGTCTCATGACGAAACGTCAGAAAAGAGATACACAACACAACCAAAGCCAAAGCCAAAACACCCCTTCACTTCGCTTTAGTGTCATGTGCTTATTGTGCTTCACCTTTGTAGGGCAGCATGATTTGATGGTGATACTACAGCTTAAGCCTGTCCTGTAAATGTAAATGAAATTTCACATCCAGAGAGCCTCCGCTCCCACCACCCCCAACCCCATGACCCAGTGCTGTATAAAGGCTTGGGGGATGAATGGATGGATGGATGGACTCAGAGAGGCGGGTCGGCGGGGACTCACGCCCACAGTAGACATGGAAACAGACAGTGGGGCGCGGCAGACGGTACACGTAGTAACCCCCGGGGCAGGCCTTGACATCCACGCTGGCATTCCACTGGCAGCAGTTGTCGTTGAAGCTGGCGCAGGCGGGCAGCGTGACGATGCCACTGCCGGGCAGGGGGTGGCTGCCATTGAGCCAGATGGGCGCATGTGTGCCGCAGTGGTTCTCTGCGACGCAGAAGGTGGGCATGGCGTCGCCCGCCATGCCCGTGAAGCGGTACCACTCTCCATCCATGTGGCTGTCGCACACGGGCACCCCCAAGGAGCCGTTCACGTGGTGCTCGGTGTTCCTCCATGGCTCGTTCAGGCTGATGTAGGCAGAACACGGGTCCAGGGCTGGCAAAGGACCAAAAGGGTCATAGATTATTCTGCCCATTTTGTTTCATCAGAGGAATGCTGGATCCACCTGCTGGCTTAAATAATGATTACATTCCTAAATGGATATTAAAGATGTCCTGTGATGGTCAACGGGAGTGAGCAAGCACTGGTTCCCTCAGTCTAATGTCTTTCATTACTTTCCCAAATTCAGTTTTTCGTCCTGTAGAGCCGGATGTTAAATATGATGAAATTGTGTCCCGTGTCCAAACAGTCCAAGTTGGTGTGTGAACCTTATGCTTGAAAATGAGGACACATTCATCGAGAGAGAAAGAGCAAAAGCACAGCTGAATATCACCAGAGGATTAAACAAACTGAATCAGACAGCGATCTACAGCCGCCCCCCCACCCCAAAGAGCAACCTCTCCTCATTAAGCTACTATTAGTACACAGAGACACATTAGGCAGGAATGAAGGACAATTTGATAATGGGAATGAAAAAAACTTAATCAGCCCAGTGATGGACTAGCGTTGCGCCCAGGGTGAACCCCAGCCGTGTGCTCGGAACTGCCAGCCACAGGCTCCTGCGCCCCCCCCCGCCCCATGACCCTGTGGAAGATAAGCAGCCAGAAGATGGATGGAGGAGTCGCTCACTGTCAGTGGCACGGCCATGAGAGACACGAGCCCTTCGGCTGAATGGAGGTGACGATGCCACGATGTCTGTGACAGGCAGCTGAACCAGAAAGCCATCAATCCATCTGGCTTAGGAGCCAGCATGCGTGAGCGAGAGGGAGGGAGAGCCACTGACTGATGCTCCAGTGTTCACTGCTTCCTTTAGAAGGTAGTTGTGGGCCGCAAAAAACCCTATATAAAGCCATCCCGAAGATTCTAGGGACACGTAGGAAGAGCTGGAGGTCCAGGTCAAGGCCCCAACATCAATGCTTGGAGTCTTCTGCTGTACATACACGAGTCCCGAACAACCATCTTTGACGCTCCCCTGACACGGAGACATGGGTGTGTCGCTATGTGCTGCCGAGATGCAGCGCTTTCGATGGGCGCAGGGCTGCTGAATGGTGATGTTCCATGAGCACCTGCCACCGGAGTCTGCACCAAAGCTACATGGCTACCCTAGGATTAGCGCACCATCGACACTTATACTAATACAGCATAATACAAACCGGATCGACAGATTAGTAAGTGTAAGGTACGCCTGGTCACTCCCTTGTATTAATGCTAGAAAAAGACTAATTTGACTGTTCAAATATACAACATACAACCCAAGCAAAACTCCATGGTAAATCTTACTGTTGACGCCTCCATATGCCTTATAACTGTGATGAACATTGTGGGAAATTCTTGAAATGATTCAATCCTGCCTTTCAGAGGTGAGCCACATCTGCCCAGCTGCATCCTGAGGTGGAACGCGGTTACTCACCCATGGCCTCCACACGAGGGGCGTCCTGCAGGAGCAGAGAAATGAGCAGAAGCAGCATGTTTCGAGCGAGATGGGCAGGGCAGCATCCACCGACGGCGAGCTTCTGCGTGTAAGACGGAGGAGAATCCGCTGGAACGTCTTAACGCGCTGCGAAAACTCTGGGTCACTTCAGGGAAGAGGGGTGGATATTAATATGGGGGACTCTTATCTCTCAGCAGGAAAGCAGAACTGGGATGGCGAGCGGGAACGAGGATGGGGGAAGGAACTGCGTTTAATTTGGTTCGCCGTCTGGCTACGGACATTTCTCGCCTTGACTTTCAACCCCCACCCTGCGCCAATATATGCGGACACCTCCATCACCCTCTGACAGGACCATCCTTCCATTGTTTGGGAGTGACATATCCAGGAACGAGTCGTGTAGGACACTTCCGCCACCCACCGCAGATACTGCAATCCTACCTTCTCTCTATGGCAATGAGAGACGACCTGAATGCTTTAATATCCCGTCTTTCTCAATCCTTTCAGTGCCCCCCAAGCCTCCACCAAAACGGCTGAGTTCTCGCAGCTCTGAGATGCAGCTCCCTCCATCTCCAGACCTCCATTTGCTCCAGAACCCCAAAATGCCTTCCTCTCTTGACTTTTATCACTCTCCTGTTATAGAACATCCAGGACATGGCAAGTAATGGAGGGCAGATTCAGCTGAGCACGGCCTGTCCGCAGCAGAGGTTAACCACAGTGCGAAGGCCCTATTAAGAATGCCCCAGGGGGGTATTCAACACTGCGGCGGAGTACAAGTCAAGCATGAACGTTTCTTAAACAAGTTTGTTCATTATTATAAAGAATAAATTTTAATAAGCCCTGCAGCTTCAATTTAGATGGCCCACAACAAAGCGGCAGCCAATTTAGTTTCACTTTAAATTAAATCAATTCCCTTAGCCAATGAAGGACATTAAATGAAAGTACCCGGAATGGGCCTAACTTTTCACATGACTGCTTAGCAGTGAGTCTCCTTACATCCTTACAATGCGAGCAGAGGATCGGGGGGGTGGCCACCGAGGTGGACCAACGAACAATTAGCAAGACAAAGCATTACGGAGAAAGGCCCTGGGTTCGGGAAGGAAGCGAGGTTGCTTATCGAAACCTTCCCTGCTTTAAATAGGCACATAACACACTGAGGGGATAAAGCCTTTCCTGTCATATCAGGACAGATTACCTGTCAAGCAGCAGGGCTGAAGTGGCATGTCCCCAAACCATGTGCATGTGTCAAGCTCCCACGAGTCATTAAAATAATAGACGTCAGGGCCGCCCGTTTTCGATAAGTGGACCTCTGCACAATGAGAGCGAGCCACGGAAGAGGTGGCGCTGAGGAACATGAGGTTGCCTGAAGATAAACATGAGCGAAGGGTTAAAGGGTTAAAGAAGGACTGTGGCCGGGCGGCTTTCTGGAACTGCAGACAGGTCCTATCTCAGGAGGATGTTGGTCAGATACAGGAAGCAGCAGAGGCCAAGGATGACTGGAGAAGCAGGTCAAACTAGGAGCTCTCCCCAGTAAACACAGAAGCCCTGGACCACCCTTAAGGTAAACATCATTCATACAAAACAATGCCTTAACACAAGAGATGGGAAAGAATCCCTGTTGTGTCTGACACTGAAGCTAAACTAATATCGAACACACTAGGGAGGCATTAGGTGCAAGCGTCAGGTGATGGACTGGCATCTTCCCCAAGGCGAGCTCTAGTCTGGGGCCCTGTGCTGCCTGGTACAGCCCTCTGTGTGTCTCTGACCAGAATACTCAGTTAGGTATCTCAAATAGTCAGCTGGGCGAGATTCAAATGGACAGCGCCGCGAACAAAATGCCACACAACAAAGTATTCCAAAAACTGGATAAGTATTTTATTGATAACTGAATTACATTTCTCTTTTATACATATTTCATAAATGATACAGGATTTTACATTGTTTAAATTTTGTTTTTCATTTCAATAAACATTACAGCATCCAATGCCAACAGAAGAAATGGAACGGAGATCCGAACGAAAAGCAAACGATCAAACCCTACATTCCCGTTTCGTTCGCTTTTTCGTTTTATCATCTCTGTGTACGTAAACAGGATTCAACTTCAACACGATGCACACAACAAAGCTTAAAACGGGAAACCTTAACTAAAAAAGGATGATAAAAGGATGGTAAAAGAAATCAGGGGGGAACGTGCACACTTCGGTTTGTACTGCATGCTCTCGGAAGGAGCTTCGCATTTGAATCCCGGGGCATAGTGGCGTCCGTGCCCACGGACGGACGGACAGATGGACGAGGAAGGGAGGACAAGTCTGGACAGGCTGCCCCCGCTTTAGCGCGACACACATCATCCAGATTGGAGGATGTCCGCTAACTGGCAGCCAGCTCTGGCTGGGACACCGTGTTATGTGTAATGTGAAGCAGCCCCAGTCCATGCCCTGCACAGGAGTCCATCTTTCTGCAGAGAAACGCTCCTAAAATCAACATTTGGTAACTCTATTATTAGGTTTTTCTAAATAATTTTTCTCCCCATGTAAACATACATTCATGCAACACCCGCTTTAGAATAAATCCCTATATTTTGATATATTCTCATAAAAAAAGAAGAAAGGAAAAATGAATGAAAACATGAATGAATGATGGAGATGTCAGTGAGGCAGGAGAACATCCTTCTGCCTCTGACCAATGGGAACAGGAGAATGGCTCTCCCCAGCAGGCTGGGGCCAACTGACAGCTGTTTGGGGCAAAAAGGGGCTTCGTTTCAGTCGACTAGGAGCAGGAGGACAGAGGGCCACGCACATTCTCAGCACACATCTGTATTCTCTCCCAACACGCAGACCAAACTTGCATTTCCCAAACTGCCTCATGTTTACACATCCTTCCAAACCAAAACAAAAGGCTCTGACAAACCAGCT
>JAODKM010000058.1:13365307-13376917 GCA_026780845.1 Petrocephalus sullivani
TTTAAAGGCCACGCCCCCCATGAACTGGGACACGGGAAAGAGGACGGAGTTTCCAAATTCCGGGAGCAGTGCCACGCTGATGTGACAGCCTTCCTTGTGGCGCAAAGAGAGCTTTGGTGACATGCACAGAAATATGAACAGGCAGACTGAATATGGAGCGCCCTCTAGCTGCCGGGGTACCCTGCGAGCGTGTCACTGGAACAATGAAGACAAGGACCAAACTTGCAACATTGCAGACACCTGCCAGCAAACACACCCCATTCAGCACAGATGGTCCCACTCCGGCACTAAAAGTTGTGCATTTAAGAGGGAGAGCTGAACTGCTTCCCTTCTAGAAGACCAACGGCAAGGCCACTCAGAATTCTCGTCACAGATTTCTCATTATGCCAGTACAGAAATTCCTCTGTGCATCTTAAATAAAAACCCCCAAACCTATTTAATCTAAAAATTCATAAATCTATTTAGCATATGAATGCATAACTATCTCCTTTTAGCGAAATTCGTCTGGATATCGTAAAAGTCACAGCTTCAATGTTGGCCAAAGCCTTCTGATTAATCTAATCCATTCTAATTTGATGTTGATTTGACACCAAGGGAGTGGGCCGGGGGGGGGGGGTCCATTTAATCAGAGACCCCTGTTATCAGGAATTCTTTGCTCTCAATATCACATCATCACAAGCCCGGTTAGCTACTAACATGCCGTAAACATTCCCAACCACTGCACCCTAGTTCCTATGTTCCGATTAAACGGACTGACTGAGCTTGCAGGTAAGGTTGGGGCATCCCTGCAGTTTTACTCGTAAAAATAAGGGTGAAACGTACACAGCCCCTTACTCCCCAGCCCCCTTCCAATAACCTGACAGCTGATATTCTTATTCCTAATGGCACTGATGCGTGCGTGTGACATCTTCACATGCCGGTCACACTGCGCCCTTGGATTTGGTGGCAGCGAGGCACTATGGGAAATATAGTTAAAGTAGCAATTGTCAAGACAGCCTGTGACAGCAGCACTTGTTGGTATTGGATGAACCTTGGAGTGGTGGGAATTTTAGCAGTATCCCTGAAAAGAAAAAGCTTAACACTGTCCACAGTGAAGCAGACAGGGTAGGCAAATTTTACTTTTAATATAATAAAATGTGCGCTGAAAGAGAGTCTGTATTGCAGGGCGGTTCCTTATGAATAAGGCCATGCTGACAAGATGCATGGGTGAGGCTTTGAAACGCTCTACTGTACGTGTGCGTGTCTGAATGAGAAAGAAAAGACGACCAGAATAAAATGAGTGTTTCATTACTTTGATATATATATATATTCTCTTAACAAAGTTATTATGGCTTTTAAAATAAAAAGTGCCAAAATTTTTTTTGGAATAAACACACAGTGATGTTTTACCGGCAGTACTCTCAGGACGCACACGAGAGAGGGTCCGTACAGGAAGTCAGAGACAGGAAGTCAGCGTTGCACTGGCAGCCTGCGTTGCCCCCGCGGCAGAGAGCCGGGGGCGTGACACATCCATCCCCGACCCCACCCTGGGGCGGACGCTGCGCTGCCAACGGGTGGCGAGGGGACTCAGTTGTTAGTTTGGCCACCTACTTCGTTCCACACTTTCAGCCCCAAAGCATGATGCCGTTGTGGACCCTTGATGCCCACAATACGATCACGTGAGCAGTCATGCGGGAGAGGCAATGGAGGAGGTCCAAAACAAGGGGCACAGCCATCCGTCCCCTGATGTGGGAGGAGCGGTGATGGGCATAACCCTCTGTGCCATACTCCTTTGCCCAAACGGGTCACATCCAGTGGAGACCCGAGACTTCCTGCTCGCTGCTACGCCGTTCCTCGGTCTTCTTTTGTCACGCCGTGAACAGTCACCTCGTCTCTTCTGCTCCTTGGTAAATCAATATCGTGTTCCTCTTTTGAGAAAAAAAAAAATGGCCAGTTTATGTTTTTCGGTACCTCCCCTCTTCCCGTGTTGTTTATTTTATTCTGTTTTCAGTCAAAAGATAAAAAAGCAGAATTCAAAGAAAAAGAAAAGAAGAAAAAAAAGAAACGAAAAAGAATCCCCTAGGTTCTGAAATTATGTCAGAGGTGGGAAGTGGGAGAGTGAGAAAAGAGAAGAGAGGGAAAGAACAAAGAAAAATGATTCGGGGGAGGAGGGTTAGGGTCCCTTCCCATCAATCCTTGCTGCTGGCCATGACCTGCTGGACGGGGAGCTGCAGCTGTAGAGGGTCTCGCAGGCGCTTCAGGTCTAACTCCGCCTGCATGAGGAGAGGAGAGCGAGGGAGGGGCCAGGGGGAGGAGAGAGAGGCATAGGGTGAGGACAGACAGGATAGGGAGGGGACAAGAGCCGAAGGAGAGGTAAGTAAGAGACGAGAGAGGAGGGAGGAGACAACAGAGGAGGGAGGAGACAATAGAGGAGGAGGAGAGAGAGGGATGGGGAAGAGGGAAAAGATAAGGGAGATGGATAAAAGAGGCGGAAAGAGGCAGAGGTGAGAGAAGATGGAGGAGAGTGTCAAGCAGCAGAATGACAGGAGAGGAACGAGGGCAAAGCGAAAGGAGGAAAAAGAGTGGAATAATACAGGAAGATTAGAAGTAATAAACAGCAACTTACTCCAGATTTACTGACATCCTTTCTCTACGGCCAGTGAACTGCTCACTACTCGTATTAGTACGTACTCGTACGTACAGGCCGTATTATAGCACTCAGGCGCTCTCTCACATACCCAGTAACACGGTAAAGCACAGCCCTGGCGATTCCCTGGCTCCTCACCAGCCAAAGATGTTAGCAAAGACAAGGACGGCGCAATTATGGCAGTAAAGCTATACCAAAAAAGATTTCTAACGTCTTATCAATTTACGGCAGGACAACGGTGCCCGACAGGGAGATCTGGGGAGATCTCTGGCAACCCTGTGAAAAACCTTAAAATGAATAAGGCAGACTGTGGTACAGGAGAATGAAGGGTTGACAGGTTAATGCTGAACACTACCACTCAACTGAGAATGACCTCCTGTCTGTCTTAGCCTGGCCTAAATTCACACAGAGGTGTCTCCAGGACAGGCTTTAAGAGCTCAGTCAGCTTCCCTTTATCATGCTAGAGATAACAGATCGCACATTTCTGGCATCCTGGCACGCGGGGAATGGGATTCTAGGTCAGGGGACAAAAAAAAAACCTCCCAACGTAAAAATACCTGAACATTGGCACATAACTTAAATTACAACATTTTAAAAAATGATTGCTTTTATCATGTCTTCAGATGAATTTACCAGGTAACAAAAAAAAACTACCAAAAGTGAGTGTGTGACCAATATATGCCTGGTTGATGAACTATATTTTTAAATTTGGAACTAGCCAATGGGGCTGGGACACACATTGTCGCTGCACAGGGTAATGCGTGAGGCGGGAAGCAGTAGCTCATTCATCCATCGCTAAGTGGGCTATAGCTGGGTAAAGGATCAAAACTTTACGGATGTAATTACATGGATGAGTATGGCAGCCTGGGTACATCGACAGGAAAACAAGCTCTTTGGGTGCTCATTTAGGGTTCCAGGGTTTTCCAGAATAAACAGAGCAGGAGAGAGCAGAGCCGAGTAAAGGCTGGTAAAGGCGGCATGAAACGATACCCTGTAATTGGCTGGCTGTGTCCTAATTCATATAAATGAAAGCATTAGACGCAGCTGAGAGGGGCTAATTGCAAAGGCTAAACGGAGGTGGGGAACTTGGGCCAGCGCACGCACGCACGCACGCACACACGCGCACACACACACACACACACACACACACACACACACACGTTTGTGAGGATTTAGTGAGGACCGTCCACTCATTTCTATGGGAAAAACCCATATCCCAATCACAACACCCTTAACCCCTACCCAGCCCTAACCTTAACCATAAGTAATTAAACAAAATACAAGACGTTTGGCATTTTTAGTTTTTTGACTGCATTTACAGATTTTTATAAAATGAAGTCTGAAGTAGTGAGGACTGAAAAAATGGTGAGGTTCTTTTCTCCTCACAAGTATAGCAAATCTGGTATGTACACACACACACGCAGAACAGAAAATCCCAGATTTACCACGAAATCCAGACTGCTTTAGTACAGAATAAAATTGGCCATTTGACGTTTTTGCTGTGTAGCCAGAGTAAGGACCACATAATGTCAGGGCGATGGATAGGGATGGGCAACATCAAGGAGCCCAACAAGAAGTTCATGTACTTCAAAGTGACAAAGATGGACGCTTGTCAGCGGGACCCAATCTCCAGAGCAGCCTGAACAAATCCTTAGACATTCCTAATAGGAGAGGCCTAAATCAAGAAATCAGCTGTCTCGATTTCTTGTCTCTTATTAGGATTTGGCGAATATCCAGGGGTCAATAGAATTCATGAATATAAAACGGGGTGGCGTGTTGCTCTGGATATGAGAAGAGGTGCGAACACTCTCTCCTGTCCAAAAAGTCAGAAAGAGGGCGAACCTTAAACAGAAGAGAGTGGAACCCTGCAGCAGGAAGGACCAGAGGGAAGCGCCTTCCATCCCTGTGGTAGAAAGCCCAGGCTAGGGGGCTCCGTCAACTCGGGAGGAGCCACTGCTTTATTTTCAGGGTTTTAACTCTTCATGACACCTACGTTTTAATGCCACATGTACACATGTACATGTACAGCACAGGACAAAAGTCTTAGGCAGTCCAATGAAATGTTTAAAGCTATTTATCTAGGAAGTAAGGGTATATGTGCTCAGAACATATACACAAGTTAACATTAAGAGTAACAAAAACTATCAGAAATTTCCTCCACTCTGCAAAAATTGACTGGTACCTTGTTGGATGGGTAGATGAACACTGCTTCAGTTTCCAAACCTCTCCTCAGGGGCAACCTTCCATGTATTTGTTACATTTTACATTCAGCTCGATTTATTAATTAACTGAACTAGTTTAAAAAAGGTCATATGAGGTGGGGAAGAGCTCCAGTCAAACCAACATACACGGGGTCTATTGGTCAATCGCTGGAATTACTGGGGTAACTTTCGGAGAGCTTTGAAAATGACTAAGCTAACTCACTGACAAACAATATTATAGTTTTACACTAACAAGATCATTTTCATAAACTGCCTAAAACTTTTGCATTGTACTTTATATAGGGAAGTACCTAAAAGTGTTTCTGTTTACGTCACAGGATTTCTCAAGACCTGCTCTTCTCAAGACCTGCCTGCATCGCAACCTGCCATGCCAGATCATTTCTGCCGGTACGCATTATAAAAACAGAATTTTTTTGTTTCCAGAATAATCCACAGGTCTCTTTTGTTATTATTTTACACAAGCTGAATTACTGGTGCATTTCATCATAACATGCTGTAATTTAACCAGAGTTGTTAAGACCCTCCGCAGGACATGTAGCATAAAATGGATGAATCCAGATTATTCCACACTTCACCTGAAGAGTAGCACTTTGGACTCTGGGGGGAGACCCAGAGACAGACTGAGTGACAATTGTGCTATTAGCCACCATGTTATAGCCACAGTTTGGTGTACCTCAGCAATTGCGTCCTTTAACTTGTTATACTTTTCGACATCAAAGCGGGTCCTCTTTAGTCCCTTGTGGAAGAATAACAGGTACTGCCGGTCTCTGGCGTCAGGGTAGATGTATTCCTGGTAGAGTAAAACAGATGGGAGCACTGAAATGCTGCAGCTTAGGTCAGTGTAAAGACGGGAGGCCTGCCAGCCAACTACAGCCACTCACCTGACGCGTCAGCACAAAGTATGCATACATGGCCATGGCGGTGCCATAGGTGATGAAGTAGGTGACTGGCTCCATGATATCCCAGGAATACTCCCACCAGGTCAGGCGGGCCAGGATGCCAAACTGTGTGGCCATGTATGCCATGCCCCCCCACAGCACCCAGGTGGTCCGGCGCTCCGCCTTCCGGCTCAGCTCCTCCTTTATCTGTCGTCCAATCAGAGCAACTCACATTAACTCTGTCTGACACTGAAACCTAAAACAACAGTCAGCCAGCACCCGATGCGACATCTACCCAATGCGACATCTCCATAGCCCCACTGCAAATTACTCTAAGGGGTCAAGAACAACCAGGATGTGGCACCTTCTCTAGGGGGCGGAGTTGTGAATTCAAGTCTTCCAGTCGCCCAATCAGCTCTCGCTCTTTAGTCAGCTGATGCTCCTCGATGCGTAGGGTAGTGTAGAGCTGCTGGACTAAGAACTTCACGTCGTTCAGCCTCTCCGCCTCTTCGTGCGCTAGGAGCTCTGAGACATACACGCATGCAGTTCACATATGCACGCACGTAAAGAACTGCTAGTAAATAATGCTCTGACACACAACTTGTTTCCAAAACATAAGTAAATTCATGAGAAAAGCTCTGGAAGGCCTCTAAGGCACCAGCACGGCTCACCTCTCCGGGGCGGTCGCACCACGTGCGTGGTGTCGTTGATGAGCAGCTTGAAGTCCTCCAGCAGCAAGATGTCGATTCCCGTGGAGGAGGCTACCCTAACACCCTCTGAAAAAGGGGGGACAGGGCAGGCTGTTGCTTGGAAGTTCACAGCTATGGCAGCGCATAGCTAAACTAGCAGAGAACAGCAACTAATAGACTCAATTATTACTGAAAAGGCCCTTTCATGCGTAGCAGGCTAACTGGCGGCATGTTGCCAGCTGCTAGTGCGAATGTGCTTCAGCAAGCGCTTGAGCAGACTGCATTACCCATGGAGTAGACGGCGACGCGGTCGATGCCCCGGTCCTCGGCTTGAAGCTGCTGCAGGAACACGCCCACGGAGTCGCTGAGCGGCTTCAGGGTGAACTGGCAACGTTCCCGCCGCGAAGGCAGGCAGACCGATATCACGGGGAGCCCGTTCTGATATATTACCGTCACCTCTGAAGGAGGAGCAGGGAAAGAGAAGGAGGAAGGCAAGGGAAAATGGGCCAGAATCGTTACAGAGCCCAAGCTGAACCATGCTGCAATATAAAGTGTGACCAGCAGGTGGTGCTGCAACAGTTGTACATTAGGACCCTTGCGAAGGACCGGCTTCGTACATGTGATCAAAGCCAACCCCATGGCCCCGAGTCATGCACTAGCTACCACGACACCCCACAAACCCACATCTTAATGTAACCAATCTGCTCATCCTGTAGCTGCACCTCCATCCTTTAAATCAACCTGGGTCATCAAATGATGAATGTGGCTAGAGTACCATCCCTTGCCAGGGTGATTAGTCTGGCGCAGTTATCACTTAGAAGAGGACAAGATGCAGAAGAAAAGCCCAGTGAACATACCTGGTCAAGCAGAATGATCTCAAACCATCAAAACAAAAATTCCATTTGCTGGAATTCTGCCAGATTGCCCGACGTCCCCCAGGACACAAATTGCTCGGACTGAACAGTAACAGCGGCAAGTGATTCTGGCTCCTGCTTGCTTTCCTCCATCTGCCAAACAGCTATGAGCGGTGGGCGGTATGGAATAGGAAACCGCAGAAATAAGCGATTGTGTCACCCTGCTCTTCATTTCAAGTCGAGGACACAAAAAAGGAGACACTTGTGTCATCAAGAAATCTGGGAATCCCACCCGCCCCCGGCCCCCGGCACCTCCAAGCTCCTCTGCATTTATTCTGTATCCCAAATGCTTTGGCTACCGTTTCATCCAAACCCGTGTGCCTGTAATAGTATCATTTATCAGGCGTAATCGGCTGTTATGGCTGTGCCACCTTAAAGGGCTGTGCACTCACGGGCTGCCAGCATCGCGGCGGCAGCCTCTCCAACCTCCTGGGCGGTGGGAAGGGTTGACCAATCACAGGCCCGACCGGCTGACCAATCACAAGCCCGACCGGCTGACCAATCACAGGCCCGAAAGCCTCAATGCCGCAGAAAGCCCAAGACGCTCTCTCTATTCACCTGTACAACACACAGTCTATCCATAAACTAAACACACACAGTGGAAGGGGCTCAACTCCCAACTAAAGC
Organism: Petrocephalus sullivani; assembly: GCA_026780845.1. Taxonomy (NCBI): domain Eukaryota; kingdom Metazoa; phylum Chordata; class Actinopteri; order Osteoglossiformes; family Mormyridae; genus Petrocephalus; species Petrocephalus sullivani. The sequence goes on from JAODKM010000058.1 coordinate 13,373,264, forward strand.
ACCTTTGAAACAGGAAGATGCATTTCAACACCACTCCTAATGAAAATACAGGCAATCCCCTGGTTATACACGAGATCCCTTCCTTAAGTTTGTCTTTAAGTCAAATTTGTAATTAAAATTAGTTTAAAATGATAATACAGTACATAATACAGTAGTTATGTACTGATAAGGACATTTCCAATTATTGTCCAATTATTTCGAAAACTGACACTGCTACCAATTGTTTGGGAGGTTCTGCTTAAATGAGTAAAAAAAAATATGAAATAGTATTTAGTTTTTGGTAAGAAAACTCGGACATACAACAACAGTCCCAGAGCACTACATTTTATAGTTTTATTTATTTAATAAAAATTTTATTTTATCGATTTTATCATCATACATTATATATTTATAACAGAGAAGGGCTGAACATAAAGTGTGATAAACACCATAATTGTGCAGAGTAATATCTTTCGATTTTGTTTTTTCAGAAACTCTTCATGCTCATCACTTATGGTGAGCAATCACATTTGTCGTGTTTAAATGTTTATTAGCAGATCCTCCTCATAAAATTAACATAGCAATATCTGCAAAATGCATTTCTAATGTAGTTTTTTGGCTAACATTGAATTAATTCCACACAACCAGCATTTTTCTAACCGCTTAGTATGCGGGTGTGCAAAGCAGTAAGGGGAATAAGGGTCACCACTTTAACGGGAATTATTATGGTCCACAAAGGCCAGCTGTTGCTGTACTGCGACAATACCGCTAGCTGGCCGCACAAATCGGGGCGTCTCTGTTATCCAGTAATAATACAGTAACCACACATGCCACTGCACTGTGCCTCAAGCTCATGAAACTTCACAAGCGTCACAAAGCAGCATGTGCGTCCGTTATTACATTAATGTTATATTACTATATTAATATAAGAGTTTGTGGCAGTCAGTTCTTAACTACGAGCTGTCTGTAAGTTGGATAAGGGTTGGATAATGGATTTTTGTGCGATACACGAGTGTTGATAGGTGACACACTGAGATTCGGCTACTAGACAACGTCAAAAAAGGCTCAGCGATTCATTTAAAGGAAAAATATGCACTGAATAACACAAGGAGTGACAGATGCTTATTTCTGGAGCAGTGAACTGTCACTCCCAATTAACGAATCTCCACTGAGCACTGATCTCACTTCACACCGCAGGAAGGGGTAACCCCCCCCCACAGCGAACAGGCTCTCGGCCATACACTCCTCCTGGCCCACCGGCACGGGGGCCCTGCCTTCAAACACCCTGAATGGCTGCCAGGAAACTCCTGTGGAACGATCCGACCAATTAAATTGGAACAGAACTCTCATCAGCATCCAGTCAGAGAGGAGATCCCCTCCCTCCTGCAGGCAAGGGGAGGGGAGGGTGGCACAGAGCTCAGGCCCCCCATGTAAGTGCTCACTCTGGCTTGACATAGCCACCATAAGGGTGTTCTAATGGCCACCCTGACAAAAGTAGGCCAATTAGCAAAGAGTCAGGGCTTAGTTTAGCCTTGGTCTCACTTCGGAGGAAGGGAAAACGGCTTTATGTCGAGGCAGAGCGCACGACCCGCACAGCAGCCTGTGAGGAGGCTGCCTGTACCTGAAATGCTGCTTCTCATAACCAGTATGCACATGACCAGTAACCAGCAGGACAGCACAGGCGACCGAGTACAGCGCTCCAATGGCGGGGCCGAACTGCCAAGGGGTGAAAGGTCACATGGCTTTCATGGAATTCACAATAAAACCAAAATAATCTGACCATAACACGGAAGGCTTAAATAACAGGTACAGGTGGCACCAAGCTTGCGTTCATCTGAATGCTCTTTTTCCTTTGTGTCCTCAGGGTGGTGCAGTACAATGACTCACCTTCAGGTGGCGCTGCAGCAGAAGAACACAGCAGTCTCTGGGCCTGCCATGTAGGGATACTTTTCCAGCCCTGGAGTGGGAAGTAAGGAAGGAAGGAAGGAACGAGAGAGAAAAATTACATCAGCAATGTTTGGGAGGGAAGAAAACAAAAAAAACTCCTTGACAACGAGACACCAGGCATGCGCACACACACAGTAACAGTTTGTTTTATGCTTTTGCAGACTAATGTTACATATACACACACACAGCTTTCTTTATGAGACTAATATGTTACGTACACACACTATCACAGACACTCAACAACAATGGCTGAGTGGCATGTATCGTCTTGTTCACACAAACAAGGCCACACCCAACACGTGTACTGCTCGCCTGATCTTTTAAGGAAAAACGTGATGTGCGCACACACACACACACGGACAGAGAGGCACACACAGACACACACAGCTCTGGGACGTCCTCTCATGATTGCATCACGTAATGAATGACCAGAGGCTAACAGTCTGGAATGTCGACACGTCTCCGACTCCGACTCTGTGCACCTGGACTCACAATGAACACAACAGCCCCGCCCCGCCATTCCCATTGGCCATAACCGGGCGAAACACCGAGCGCCCCCTAGACAGCTCCGCATTTTCCCGGCCCGGCACTGCTCTGCTCAGCGGCGGCCCGCAGGCGCCCGGGAGAGCGACCCGGCAGCTTTCCGGCTCGCTCGGCTCGTGCCCTTGTGAAGCAGCCAGAGCGCTCAGCCCGCAGGCTATCCCACGGGATGCCGAGGGGGAGGCTGCTGGGGGGAGTGGGGTTACGGGACGCCAAGAGGAACTCACTGGGGAAAGCTCCAGCACCTCTGTCAACACACGGGAAGCTGGAAGATACGGAAGCGTCCTCGAAGCTTGCTGAGGTATCGGATGTGGCCAAAAGGAATAAGAATGAAAATGGCCGGCACGCGGATACTGCAGGCCAGCCACTCAGCCGGCTGGCTCTCCCAGGGGCTCCCAGGGGCTCTCCTTCCAGCCTTTCGAACAGCCGACAGTCCTCTTTATAGACCTTACTGTGCCCTGTCCCCACCTCCTCACACACCCCCACACCACCTGAGCAAAGCGATCCTCGATCTCTCACACATCCTCGGCCAATCAGCTCAAATACAGGAGCTGAAGGTAAGCAGGCCTGACCGATAAGGGGCCAAGGTTGCGATAAGCAATAAGATCACCTCCACACTGCACCCAATCCTTCTGACCAACCAGAACACCTACTACTGTCCTGAGGTCCTCCAACGGACTACATTTTCCCAACCAGCTGGTCCAACTGGAAAATTAATATTCCCCAGAGCTGCTGGCCTATCAGGGACGAGCTCCCGCCTAGCAGTGCCAGGTACTGGCTTTTCTTAACTGTCAGTCAGACACTGGCCTATCACATGCCAGCACCGGACTTCCTTATTCTTCAGTCCAGTTAAGCTCAAAGGAGCCTCAATGAAAAAGGTCAGTGACAGTGCATAGCTTCCCCGTTTCGGATTCCTTTTCTCTCTTAGAAGCAGTGGAGTAATCGATCCCTTTCTTAACACTGAAAGGATGGTTCTGCCCTCACTAAAAGGTTTACCTGCGTATTACATCATGCCTCTGTCACGCTTTCTCGCTCACTCTGACATCTGCATGTGCAGGGAGGAACACCATACCTCTTACTCTCTCTCGCACACTCTGACATCTGCATGTGCAGGGAGGAACACCATACCTCTCTCACTCTCCCTCGCTCACTCCCACATCTGCTCACGCACCCCTCTGCATGTGCAGG
>JAODKM010000058.1:13388051-13399255 GCA_026780845.1 Petrocephalus sullivani
CCCCCACTGGCATTCATACCGAGAAATCAGGCACTTCAGCAGACATGGAGGGGGTATCCTTCCATGTTAGTGCAGATGGCTCAGAGTGGGAATAGAGGAGGCCAACCTGGCACTGGTAACTATGGAGGGTCTACAGGAAGGGCGACTGCCACAGGGGGTAGTCATCAGGGGCCACCAGCCGCCATTACCACAAGTGCGCGCGCACACACACACACACACACACACACACACACACACACGCGCGCGCACACCTTCAGAACGGACTAATCAGCATCTTCCAAACATTTTTCAATACAATCACACTGCAGCTGAACCTCAGCAGATCGGCGATGTGGCCAAGGCCCGTGGCGGATCGGCGTCTTCCTCCCCCTGTCCCTGCCGTCCGGCGCCTTTCACACAGACGCCGCGCACCCCACACGCACGGCATGAGGAGCAGGCAGCTCACCTGGCTGGTGCTGCAAAGCTGGGAGAGCTACAAGCCGACGCGCATGTTCATTAAACATTGATAGCGAAGGCTGGCAGAGACACCGCGCATCTTCGGGGCCCCAGTTCTCTGCTAAGTAACTGCACAGCCGTCCTCAGCAGAGCCTGGCGACGCCTGGAGGACACAGCCAGAATGCTCCGCTCGATCCGAGGAGGGCAGTCACGGGGTCAAGGCGGGGGTGAGGGTAGGGGGGTGGCAGCCATGACCCAGGCTGGGCGTTAATGGGGAGAAAGGCGACTTGAGCAAAGGGAATGTCACAGAGCAGGATGTCCATCAAAAGGACCTGAGGTAGAGGCGACCCTACCTGGGTGGCAGGGGGGCACGAACCAGCCGAAATGCACAGACAGCAGCATCAGACTGGGGTCAGCCTGTATTAGAGTATAAACACCTCCAGGCATCTTACGGTAACATTTAAAAGGGTGAGCAACAACTGCAGAGTGTAACAGCCGCACAACCTCTGGCCCTTTAGGAAAGTTTCACCTTACAAGCCGCCGTCCAAAACAGAAGCACTTTCGCTTCCTGGCCAAGCCACAGAGCAGCATCACCGAGGACAGTGGACACTGACATGGGCTCCCCCCATCCTACAGAAAGACCCCTTAGAAGGGCGAAGGCAGCAGGCTGGCCCAGTTATACGTGCAGCAGCGCAGCAGCCTGCAAGAAGCCCTCCATTGTTTTCCGTTACGGCTGTAATGAGACACACGAGCTGCCATCGTGTCAGTGCTTCAGTCAGTCTAATTCCGTACACAGCGTGCTGGTTTAGGCAGCATTACTCTCCCAGCACAGAAAATCGTTTCATAAATATGTTACCGTCTTCCTTTATACATGAAGTCTTGCACAGCACTGCTATAATGTTATTCCAACATAACACCGCAACTAGTAACACCAAAAATAAAGCATTTGTATTTGGACATACTGCTTAATCAGGACCACTTGGCTGGAACAATATCCTACGCATGATGTTTCATAGTGTGATGATAACCAACACCATGAGAGGTGGCATCTTCCACCGAAAGCTGCATAATCACATGCCACCCTGCGTAACTGGGGAGATGACAGCTACCTCAATCTATCATGACCATTTGTTACCGTCCTATTAATTATTTTAATTACCAAAATGATGACACGGCTAATTAGCTGGGAAAGTATGGTTACCACGATTCATGACTGTTACATTTCTGGACAGCAGCACGTCGTAAGAGAGCAGATGACATCCAGCAATTCGGGAATGTGTTCCCAAGCCTGGCTGACACAATCTCCCCCGGGTCCCACTCCTGACTTGCCTTCTCGCCTCCCCCATCCTCGGCCCCCTGTGCCCAGCCCGCTGCGGCGAGCTCGATTCACGGTCCCAGCGTGCCGCTCTCCCTCCCAGACTGTCTGCCAGCTGCAGCGCCGGCCGATCGACGGCCCAGGCCACAGTAACTGCGGGCCCTCATGGATACCGATCAGAACAAAGCAACAGCCGGAGCAGGAATGGAAAGACCTGAAAGGCGGAATCCAAAGACACAGCTCCTGTGACGCTGGTAAATCCAGCCTGAGCGCATCTGAGAGAGAGAGAGGTGCAGCCAGACAGCAATTCAGGAGCCCAGCAGAAACGGCAGACTCCAGGAATGCTGGAGAGCCGGACCTCGGATCACCGGCACACGGAAGCCCTTCTGATGAGTACGAGTACGAACACAGAGCTTTTCACGTCCCCCGCAGGGATTCAGAATGGAGTGGTTTTACGCACGCTGGGGCTCCTATAACCTGCTTCTTCTTTCTCCCAGCCCTGCCCATCCCCCACCCCGCCCCTCGCCACAGACACAAACACACTCCGTGTTTGCACTCGCTCCCTGGGTCGCTAAACGTCCCCTACCAGAAGGGCGCGTCACGCGTCGCCAAGACACACGCCCAGAGTTTTGCTGGTGCGTTCCTTCCCACGGCACCCCCAGAGGTGCGGATGTCTGTGGGCGGAACCCAGAAGGGGAGAAAAGGAACTTCAGGAGGTTCCGCGCCGATTGAATGCAGACAGTCATAGCTCAGTAACGCAAACATTCAAACCACATGCATAGGAAAGTGGCCTTTTGACATCAGACTGCCACACACTCACAAAGGCACACAAGCACCGCCCAGAATGAAAACAGACACGATCCCAAACAACCTGTCCTACTGATTAAAAGCTTTAAATGACGCTTAAAGCCCGGTGGTAAAAAAGCACAAACTCCCCCTGTTCCTAAGGGCTTCAAACAAAATGTCAGTAGTACATGCAGAGGGGAGAGGAACAGAATGTGTCCAATAGGGCCAATAGGAAATCAGTGGGCACTATTTATAGGTACGTGAAAGAGGCTGGGAAACGTCTGGTAACGAATCGCCAGGAAATACAGACAGACGGAGGACACGGGCAGCTCAAAGATCTAAGCGAGGCCAATCGATAGCGCTAACAGGCGCTGTAGACGCATGGCGGCAAAAAGGACAAGTGTCCAGACGGGCACAGCCGACGCCAGGCGGGGACCTCGGAAGGGCGAGGCACCCACCGGCGAGTGAGAAGGTCAGGGCCGATATTCTGAGGGGCTAAAGAGCCTCTATGACATGGCGTGAAGTCAAAGGGATCCCAGCAAGACTGAGCGTACAGACCAGAGATCAGTAGCTCCTCCCATGTGCACGAGAAAACGACAAAACGAACACACACAGGGGGGCCATGTGATTAGGGAAGCTCACTTGTGATTGGAAGGTTGCTGGTTCGAATCCCCAACCAGCAAGGTACCACCCCCAAGCACTGGTCCCTGGGTGCTAAATTAGCTGCCCACTGTTATGTCACATATGGGTTAAATGTCACACACGTAACACACGCGTGTAATCAGTGACAACGAATCACTTCCGCCATGTGCTCACCTGGGCTGACATGGGGCTGGAGGATGAGGAAAGAAGGGAAGCTCTGGGTCGCAGGCCATGCGTTCTCCTGGCAGGCTGATGGGCGAGAGGGAGAGACAGCGCCTCCTGCAGGGAGAGAGGTGCTTAGACAGGAGTCTGGTATATAATGTTATTATATGCATGCATAATTACATAGATCCTACCCTATCTGGTGTAAGAAACACGATCAAACAAAAACAGAGGGGAAAGTGTCACTGACTTGAACTAACACCAAAAATATAAGCAAACTAAAAACCAAAACAAATGTGTGGAAATTTTTTGCTCGTCTGTCGAAAATCAGCCGGAAAAACATTTCAAGTGTGAGCAAGCCTGTCAAACGCCTGAGCTGTTTAGTCTAAATGGAGATGTTCCGAACCTGCCGCATGTTTGAAGTGCAGCGCGTATGATGAAGAGGAAATGTCGCCCTATCTGGAATGCCACACTGAAACACGTCACCACTCTGACGCAGTGCGGTGCTAATCTCTTCCGTCTGGCCTATCCCACAATGCACTGCACCACTGCTAGGTTTCATTAAAAAAGGGAACAGATAGATGTAAATTAGACCCATAATAAGCTGGTGAGACCTTGCACCTTGGTAGGTAGCAGCGTCTTTGGTCAGTGCTGTTGAACTGGCCTGCACTGCAACTGCCACTCCTAGGTGATGGGGTCTGACACTATTTGTATGAGGGGAAACTCTACCCCCACATCTCATTTGATCCTTGCCCACTTCATACTCAAGCTCTCGTTAACGATTTATTACGCGTTAACGCCCCTCTAACTTTAACAATGTGGTAGCAGAACATTGTCCGGCTGCTTGACAGTTTCTTTGTGCGACATCAGCACTTAATCTGTGTGTGCCCGAAGGCCGAGTTACACCCGAAAAAAAGCGCGATACGCACCAACACTTTTAATCGAAGACACATCAGTTATGAATCGGCCCACAGATAGGGCATATAGGGGTATTGGTGGTGATATTGACTTTCTGCTGGCCAGTGCAGGTGACAGCGAGCAGGAACAGTGAAGGGGAAGGAGACTGGAGATCAGATAAGGGGCCAGGCTATTCAACCGAGGAGCATAACTAAATTTCTCCAAAGCCCATCAAAGTGGCTGAGAAGCCCACATTGAAAGGCCATGTCCAGTCACCGCAGCAAAGGACATGCTGCGCTGGAAAGACAATTAAGGGCAAATCCATTTTAAGGGTCAGGACACTCCAGAGTGGCCCCCATTCCACACACCGATCACCTAATGACACACTGGCATCCAGGTCTCCCTGAAAGTCACCATTCTTGCAAAGGAATCAAAGGAACCTGCAAGGGTAGGGCTGCAGGACGCCTCATCTCAGCATCATCAACGTGATGTGCGTACATGTAATGATCACATCACATGACGTGCGTTGGCAAATAAAGCAATTTCAGAGTGGCATGTCATGCTATAACTTATTTGCTGCTTTATACAAAAGGAAAACTCACGTGATTCTCTATCAAATAAATAAGAGTATTGTGTCTGATGTAGATCTACTTAAATTTAAGGGGTTGGTTACTAGGGAGTGATGTGCAAGCTCTGCGTGCACAGTGAACCACTAATCACAATCATTCTTGATAGAGCTGCACCATGTGCAATTGTGTTATACACATGCAGTTTTCACGTTGCGAGGACTGCGATAGCTGGCTTAATACATTAAGTTAAGCTAAAACAATTTAACTCCATGATAATAAACCTTCCAATTTAAATGATCGTTTCAAGATCAAGGAGCTTATGTTAAAAAATCTGTTTAAACTTTGCCTTCCCCTCCTTTTGCGTGAACTCTGCAACAACACTAACTTATCTGACAGACTATTAGTAGATAAGTTCTATTTGGCTATAGGTTTATTCCCGGCAAATCGAATCTCCTTTTTCTTGCTGTAGAAACGTCTCAGTAATAACTGCAAAAATGTTAAATATCGCGATGCGATTTTTTCAGTATCGTGCAGCACTATGCAAGGGTCGTTCAATGTCATACTTCTGTTCCAGGAGCACCCCCGGCAAAGCTGATCACAATCATAAGCCCCAACCCCCCATGCTCATAACAGAGAAGAAAAAACCAAATATAATCCATTACTGTTGGCTTTTCCTAGACCCACAATTTTACGTGATGAAGGTACTAATCATGTCTCACTGCCAACACAGCAGCATCGGACATGAGCCACCTCTGATGTAACGGATGGCAGGGCCGCATGATTAATCGTGTCAAATCGCGGTTACTATTGTTACCTCATTCTAGGACTGAACAATTATTCGTTTTAGATTGCGATATTGATCCATGCCCCCATGAGAGCTCATTCTTACATGACACTGGTTAAGCTGTGCTAGCATTAGCGGGGATATCCACTGCCCAACCCCATCAGACCAAGTGCTCCCTTTGCCACCCTAAGCTGCATCAGGAAATGGCAGGGCTGTTACACAGCGAGGCAGGAAGAGGGGGCAGAGAGAGAGGCATTAAAATAAAGCGCAGTTCAGCTCAGATAGACTGTAAGGAGAACACAAATATCTGCAGCTGCTTTTCAATACATTTACAGAGGAAGCCAAGTCGCTGAGAATCAGTGCGGGGAGATAGTCCAGTGGCGGAGAGCTGGTAAACCATGCTATCGTTTGGGTTTCCTCTTAAAACTGTACATCACAAAGACTAATGGCCAATTACAGTCAAGAAGAAATGGAACTGTAAAGTTAATAATCTTTTAATACTACGTATTGCACTGAAAGCTTTTCAGCTCTGCCCCTCCTCTGCCCATCAGGCTGAATGGCTACCACGCCACCCATCAATCAACAGGATTTCAAGGGATCGCCATGCCAGTCAATTAAAACAGGGCACACAACAATCCCTACATAGAAGAATCGGGAAAGACCGGAGTTAACAGCGGCACTGGACCAAACTACCCGGTCCCGTCCATCCGACGGCCCCGAGAGCCCAGAGTAACAGGCGACAGGGGACTAACAAAAAGCCCAGGGCGCACCTTTGCGGCACAAAACAGACTGTAATTGTTCAAGGCGGGGGCAGTGTGCTGCTTCTCCATTCATGCATAGCTGAGCCTGTCAAACACAAAACAGAGCAGATGGACAGGAGTGGGTGGGGGGAAGGTGCAGCCAGTGTTACCTGAGCTTCAAATTACTAAGCATTACATTTTTTGTGGTTGTTGGTTGGGAAAATAGTAATGTAAGCAAGATGTGGCTTAGTCTTGCAGGATGTTTCGCAGAAGCAGCCTGACTGGGCATGCTGGTTTCCAGTCTGCTGGCCTCCACAGGTGGCCTCTACCTAACCAGTGTAACAGCAGAGATCAAACCACTCCCTGGTGATGATGACAGCAGGCCAGCCGCCCTCACCTGCCTGACAACAAAGGCAAGCAGCCTCATCCGTGTGCAGGTCAAAGAGTTCATAATTACAAGTTCATAATATGTTTTTTTTTTAAAAACGGAGGAGGCTAAAAACAACATAAAAATATATAGAACATTTTGGAAATGCTAAATTGTAAAATTATACTAAAACTGTAGAGTTTAATTAAAAGTCTAATGAGGAAAACCAGACTATTATTTTTTCACCCACTGAAACTGGGCTACATCACATACTGACACAAAGTAAAAGCATCACCGTCTTCTGTCTAGGTATATAGCAGATGATTTCATTCAAAGTAAATGGTTTATGTCACACTTCATGCGTGTCAGTGGTTCTCAACCCCAGCCAGTCCACATTATTATTCTGTCACACCCCCCACACACCTAACTTTACTTTGCAACTAGTTATGATGCCTCATTACCTAGCTCAGGTATGCAGTTGGTGGAACAAAGTAAAAATGCTGACTGGTGAGGGGGGTGAAAAGTAAGTTTAGAACAACATTTTTTTTTATTGATAATTTCTGTATGTTGTTACACCAGAGATCCTCTTGGGAAATGCCCCCCACCATCTGCTGACCTGTATTGGCTATGACACGCCAGCAACTAACTACGGCTATGACACGACAGCAACTACGGCTATGAAACGCAAGCAACTAAGGTTATGACACGCAAGCAACTAAATAACAAATTTACTACATCTGGCTAGCCAGCCAGCATCCTCACCTAACCCCAGAACAAGCAGAGGTGAAGCAATAGCAATAGTCATCTGTGCGCCACTCAGACAGAGTCCCCATGAGAACCAAGGCGGATCACACCCTAGTTGCTGCACTATACCCTACCCAATCAGTTGTAGTCATAGAGTTACCCCCCCACACACACACACACGCGCGCGCGCAAACACAAAGGTACCTCTAACTTGGTGAGGGCTCTCTATTCATTTCTATGAGTATAACCTTAATCCCAACAATGACAAACCTTAACCTCTACCCAGCCCTAACCTGAACCATAAATAACCAAACAAATTAGAAGACTTTTGGCATTTTCACTTTTATGTATTCACAGAGTGGTGTCTGTCAGAGTCCACTGAAGTATGTAAAGACTGCATTAGCACACTGTAAAAGGCAGGTGTGTCACAATAATGGAGATTACCACACAACTGTCAAAATCTACACGCCCACAGCCCTCCCTTGGTCAGGCATGCTGCGACTATATGCCCATATGACTTCTCGACCTGCAACTTATCTTGATCGGTTGGGAAGTGACAAGTCTGAAAGGGACTGAACAGAGAAGAGGTACCTAACAAACCTCACCCAGTGACTGACCTGTGGGGGGAAAATAGCCCTTCTGCTTAAGAAGTAATTCAATACACCGGACTCGTTTCTTGGTTTCCTCTACAGGAATAGACAAGAGAGTGTCTTCAGTGAGAAAAAGAGGAACGGGAGTACCGTCAAGGACATTTATGGCCTGAGCCAGGCACACTGCATCATCCCGACACACGCACACGGCAGCAGCAGGAGGAGGGTGCGTGCGGCGCGCGCAGCACTGAATGAGGGCTCTCCCTTTCTAAATATAGAGCGGCACCTTGCAGCCGTGGAGCCACTGGAGGCACCTGCTTTCCAACGCGCAGGATCCACAAACCGCACAAGAACCGGAAACAACAATCCAGGTCTGATATATTCGCAAGACAAACAGACAACAGGATGCTGACCTCTAACCGCCAGTCCCGGGGGGGTTTGGATATCAATCATGGGGCTCAAGAGCCTTGCCTCGTATTGCTGCATTGAGCTTACACAATCCATTTTAGCTATGGATATCTAATTAAGTGAACCAGGTCAAGTAGCTGGCCTGGAAGTTCACCAGGAGGCACCCCAAGAAAACTCAGACGCCGACCTCATGGTCACATATCCTCGTTCTAAGCTTCTGCATGACATGACTCAGCTGAGCTGAGAGCCGGCAAGTAGGATGGACACCTTTTCCTTTTCGAGATTCAACGAGGCACATCTGCTTCCAAAAATGGCCGGCCTGCTTTAGAGCCAAATAAATCTTCCAAGAGTGGCACGATCATTGTATTCGGCCTAGCTAGATGCATTGTGGGTAAGAACAGAGGTCCACACATTTGACCAAGATGCAGCACATCTCCGAAAGATAAGCAGGGAACGGGTAAGAAGTCAGAGGCTCCCTGCAGGCTGCTAACACATTCTAAAGCTGCAGTGGTAACCGGGGTCATACGGAAAATGGAAATCGATTAGCAGCCATTAGCATCTGTCAAGCCTTGCACGTTTGAATAAATTATTACTACTGAACAATGGCCACTGAAGGCTGGTGACAGAGTGAACGGTGGCCGACAACCATCTGCTGTGGGGAAGGGCTGATGCTGCTGACCACGCAAAGCTTGGAAGGGGCCCCCCTGCAATACTCTTGCTGTTCGAGCAGTAAGCGCTAGGGGCACCAGGATCTCCTGAGAGATGCCAATTGTGCAACATTGTCCCTGACCCTGACATGCCCTCTGTCCGCATATACGAGTATTTCTTTAATTACCGCTCGCTAAATGTTCGGCGCGCCATGCTAACACCCTTTACCTACCGCTTGCTAAACACTCGGGGCTCTATGCAAGGCACCCTTTACCTACCGCTTGCTAAACACTCGGGGCTCCATGCTAACAACCTTTACCTACCGCTGGCTAAACACTCGGGGCTCTATGCTAACACCCTTTACCTACCGCTTGCTAAACACTCGGAGCTCTATGCTAACACCCTTTACCTACCGCTTGCTAAACACTCGGGGCTCTATGCTAACACCCTTTACCTACCGCTTGCTAAACACTCTGGGCTCTATGCTAACACCCTTTACCTACCGCTTGCTAAACACTCTGGGCTCTATGCTAACACCCTTTACCTACCGCTTGCTAAACACTCGGGGCTCCGTGCTAACACCCTTTACCTACCGCTTGCTAAACACTCGGGGCTCCATGCCAACATCCTTTACCTGCCGCTCGCTAAATGTTCGGGGCTCCGTGCTAACACCCTTTTACCCACTGCTTGCTAAACATTCAGGGTTCTGTGCCAAGCTTTGGGACATTGTGCTAAAGCCTCAGAGAGGACACAGGCATCATGTACCCCCCCGCCCCCCACCACATTTCTTAGGGTTTTCCACAGGCAGTACGTAAGCACAAGGGCATTCCCTGCCATTATTCACTTCTGCAATATTTTTTCTGGTTTCCCTGGCTACAAAACTCCCTGGGGGGAGGGGGGGCAGTCCTTCAGAAGGGAAGCCCAGCTCGAGGTGGAAACAGGATAAATGTGGCTCTCTCTAACAGGCTCGGAAGTGCTAGGGCTTCGGCTTGGTCGGGGGAACAGATTATTATTGTATGGGAGCACCTCTACGGCAACCAAGATGATGACCCATTGGTTCCCGGGCACTAGAATTGACCTCCCTCCCCCCTCAATCTGACTTTACCTGCTCAGTAGCCTCACATCCCCACCCCAGAGGACAGTGGGAGAACAGCCCCCCGTCTCACAGTATGCAGGGAGAGTGGTACAAATTGGCACTCGCACCACATTAGTCAGGGTTCTGTTACACAAGGCTTGGGGGGGGGATAGTGGCTGCCGGCTGTCTGATCAGAGAGAGGAAGAGGATGAGAAATCTGCAGGACCACCCTCCTCAGAGATCAGACGGTGCTTGCTGGACAGCATCTGTAATGTTGGGGAGTAAAGCTGATCAACAAATCAGGCTTGCTGGCTGAGGGTGAGAGGCATTATGGCTGCACAGTATTAGTGCATCGAGTGAGGATGTGTAAGCTAGCATTCTGAAATGCAGAGGAATAGAGACACACGTTTTATACACACACACCCACAAAGGCACAGAGTGCCCAGACAGACATGCGTGCACATGCGGTCCTAACATCATGCTGCCACATCTTACACAGACACACAGTTCAGGGAGGATGGCCAGTGTGCGGTGAAGTGATGCCAATCGTACTGAGATGGTGTCAAAAAAGTCTTTGGAGATGAGAGTAGAGGGGATAAAAGGAGGGATTCCGCAATAAAAGGATTCAGCACACATCTATACCCCCAGGAGCACACCATCAGTATCCATCTTACAGTATCCGTCTTATCCTGACCAGGGTGGCGTGGACACATTCAATACTCAACAAAGAATGCATATTCACTCTACATTCCAGGAGTGTGCACACTGACAGACGGAGACGGAGGCATGATGTCACACCATCAGCCACTGAGAGTTATCCACGCAAACGGCAAACCGGCTGCGGAGGGCGTGGCATCACGAAGCAAAGGATTTGATCGGGCTTCAAACTAGAGTCTTTGTTTACTCTGCTAATCTTTCATTCAATGAAAAGGAGAGTGTGTGTGTGTGTGTGGGGGGGGGGGGGGGCCGGGTTATCCCCAGGCGAAGACCGGGGGGGTGGGTCCGTACCCCCAGATGTCTACTGGGGCGGGCGGGGAGCGAA
>JAODKM010000058.1:13402229-13423012 GCA_026780845.1 Petrocephalus sullivani
CCCCCCCCCCCCCCCCCCCCCCCGCCCCCCCCCCCCCCACCTCTATCAACTGAAAGCTCACCGCAGCAGAAATTACAGAGCAGCGACCAGCGCTTAATCTATTCATAAAACAGGGTTATTTATGCAGGCGTGGGTGGGTAGGGTGTGTGTGTTTCAGCGGAGGGCTATTTAATGGCACACGGACGTGCTTTCCAGGTGTCCAGAAGGGCTGCCGCAGGGAAGTTCCGACAGCGTTTGCTGCAGTCGCTAACAAGACCACACTGGCCACAGCCCCAGCCAGGCCGCCCTCACGGTGAGGTCAGCTCTCCCACGCGGTGATGCAGCGTAGCAATAGCATGTCACGTCCTGGGGAATCCCTTTACCCTGCCAGCCATGCATGCAGCTTCTCACACAGCTAAGCGACAGCAGCCGCAGTCACCCTGGCCGTGCTCCCCCCTGAGAACGCTCACATCGGGCCTCCAGCTGCCTGCAATGCTGCAGTGATCCCTGATCCGAGGACGCTGGCCAGCCCAGCCTGACTAAACCTCCCCGTTGGAAAACCCTCTATGCTAACCTCTCGATGCTAGCAAATTTCCACTTGCAAATCAGGGAAGCAAATAAGACAAAAAAAGAGGGAAAAAAATTGTCATGAGTAGGACATGACACTTCGGTTACTCCCACCTTTGCCAGAACACCCAGGTACCTCTGGCCCTGCCATCACCATGGAAATCACTATGCCAACACAACCCTTCCTTCCGAAACATGGGACCTTCTCTATTTTTAGCTGTGAGCTGAGCAACAGGAATGTAGGAAAATAGCCACAACTTTTCCAAAGAATGCATCATGTTCCCACTGTTATCTAGGGCTCCAAGAAGAGTCCCACTACAGGAAGACAAGTATATGTGCAGAACCTTTCAAACACAATGCTAATTCAAAGTGTTCTACACATAAGGGCATAATAAAGAAAACAGAGATCATTTATTAGAAAAATTAAGAAATAAAAGCAGGGTCCAGTGCTTAAACTGAGAAACGAAATCAGAGTAGAGGCGGGGGCTCATCTAAGACCTTCAGCGAGCTGGTTCCAGCTGTGTGTAGAATAGCAGCTAAAATGCCACATAGCCGTCTATGACCCTACAAGGCAACTTGTTCCTAAAGACTCAAGGGACTGACTGCGTCTGTATTCTTCGCGCATGCCAGAAATGTATTTTTGGCGGAAGCCAGGGAGGAATTTATAGACAAGCAGCAGAACTTTAAAATGAAAATCTGTTAATAACAGGAAATTGGCATAGGAATTTAAGGAGTACAGTAACATGCTAGGTTCACTTAGTCCTCGCTAGAATTCTAGTGGCAGCATCCTGAAAGCTCGGCAGCGGTTCCACCACGCTGGAGGTAAACGCATGGGTCTCTTCAAATCCAGCCTGGAAAATCATCTTGCTATGGCAGCTGCGATGGTCTGAATCCATTTGAACATCAGGATATCTGACATGGATTTTAGTCTTTAGAACCTTGAATCTGAGGTGAGTAGTAACTTTAAGAGTTTGCTTTTTACTCCCAAACTGAAATACATTTTTGGCACACAGACCAAACGTTCACTACAATTGTGAAAAGCACTGCGGCTCTGGATGGTTGAGATAAGAGGACTATTAACGTAACACAGCGTAACGTAACTTAACAGACTTCCTTTTCTGCACAGTGAGCAACGTGGAATGCAAGCATGCCTTTCCCTGGCCTGCAGAAAAGGTCTGAGCAACAGGACCAAGCATTAGATCTCAGGTATTGCCATTGTGCAGGAGGGTCTCCAGACAGCTGGTTCCCCAGCTTGCAGGGAGCCTTAAAGGAGACTTCACCCACAAAACACCTTCACATAAAACTTTTCTAAGCCTCTGAAGAAACTGGTATTTGAAAGGTGAACGAGGCTTCGGCTTCCCATAAAACCTCATACCCCTTTAGAGAGACGCATTGTTACTGGAAGCCTTTTGGAAATAACTATTTCCCGTGGTCAATATAAAATATTTGTATGCGTTGCCCTGCAGGACACACTATTAATACTGTAAAGATTCCCATAGCTTATATTTGCACTGGAAGGGTTAAACCCTTAAGTCCTTACTTTTACCAGCCATAATTACACACACTGACTGAAATTTTCCTCATTTACATAGTTTTATTTTTTACTGGAATTATTAAATTTTATAATTTTACCCTACTTACACTACCTGCCAATTTAGTGTGTGATGTCCAATCGGTAATCATCCCACCCAGTCTAATGCTCTGTTCTACCCGGGACAGTCTGCAGACCCTCCTCCACAACCCCATTCTGAAAAAGTGGTTGGAAGACTGACAGATTGTTGCATACGCTCCTTTGTACCTGCAATCCACTTTTCCAAAGAAGATGGGTTCGCTAAGGGTCGCCCACCCACTTAGCTTAAGTTCTGCTGACCAAGTGGATGTCATACATTCCCCTCCAAAGCAATTATCCCGATGTCTCTTTTAAAGAGCTGGACCGGCGTGTAATCCGCAATTTTTAAATTCGGTTGGCCTCACATGATGCCATAAAGTGCAACGCAAACCTTTTGCTTCCAGCGCCTGCAACGCCGAAGCCGGACGGCGCACGCCGTGGGGGTTGCTTTCGGTGAATTTACTAGCACCTCAAAGCAAGCATCATTGCTGCGGGCGGGGAGCAGGGGCATCAGCCAAACTGTGAACCTATTTGCTGCGATGGTGCAACTCATGGAGAGCAGGTCGTAAAATATTACAGCCGGTCCCCGTTATCAGTAAGTCCGTCAGAAGGTCTGGCCTGAGCTTTGCTTGAATTTTGTGGGACATTTTATTTTAATTCAACAAAATTTCCAAATCACCATTTTGGAAATTTTGGATTAAATTTGGCATGTGATTTACAGAGCTCATAAATGTTTTTTTTTTTTTAATTGTCCCTATAACATACAATTCATCTTTTGCATAAGACTAAGTTTCTTTTCTCAAGGTGGAACTCATCTCGCAAACTACATTTACCCTTTTAGTAAATGTGATTATAAAAAAAACAGTGATGGTCTTAGAATAAGTTAGTTTATTATATTATTAATTCAAAAAAAAAAACTCGCATATAAAAGTGACCTCTCACTTCATTATCTCCCCTGCATGAGATAAGGCACTAAGTACTCAGAAATAAATAAATAGAACTCCCCCCCCAGTGCGGTTTAGGAATAGTCAGGTACAGTTCTAAATCCCAAACTCTGGCTTGGCACTGAACAGCTTTTGTTTTCCATATCAGTTAGCAGCCCACTGATTTCAGTGGCCTGTGCGTGGAAAGCTGCCAGTTTATCTGGGGAAAACGGGGAACTCCCTGCTTATCTGCCTTCTGACGAGGACGGGGTGGGGAATGAGGAATGCCGGAAATAAGCCAACAGTCCTTCTAAGGGCATCTCTAGGCAAAACATTAACTGGTTTTCTTGCACCATCCCTTTGCAGAAGAGAGCCCTGTAATGTAGGCGTACAGTGTATATATGCCCGGAACTAGAGCGATTTGTTCACTTCCATTTTGTTAAAGCCCTTCAGTGCAAGAAGCCAAAGGGACGGTTTCCCAAGCATAAGGGCCAGCTGCTAGCTGGGGAAACAATCGCAGGCCGAACGGGAGACGGCCGGCAGTGCAGCAGCCAAAACAACGCCATGTTACCGGGTAGCGGAGCAGATGGCGGCGAGCGACTCGACCCAAAGACGGCGGAGGGGGAGCCGCCAAAAAGCTCCCTAATTGTCAGGAGCAGCAATGACAGAGCTGCAGCTTCTTTAAAGCCAATGCCAGTCATTCCATTTCAGTTCATGAAAGGCCATTTATTGACTGATAACATTTGGCATTTGAATTACACGCACCTTACTACATGGTTTATTTCTGGCATTCCTTAATCCCCACCCCGTCCTCGTCAAAAGGCAGTTCGCTGTATTTATTTATTTCTGAGTACTTAGTGCCTTACATCCTGCTCATTCTTCACAGCTTGTAGGGCATAATGCAGAGGTCAGCCTCGACCTCCTTCACATGGCTATGCAGCCACGCTAAGTACCTAGGTCTCTCCGTGCCATTCCGGCCCAGGAAAAAAACACTGCAGTCTTGCAGTCTTACTAAAGTCTATACTCACCTCATTGGGAGAGAGAAATTTCACAATGTAGCTTGTTCATCTGATCTTTAAAATAGCCATACAAAGATTAAGTAAGTAAACAGAAGCCAGTAGTGATGGCAACACAAACACAGACACCATGCCCACTTTCGGTAACCACAAGCGGACGTACTCCGCATACATGCCCGTGATTCACGCCTAGCCCAAGACAGAACCTACAGAACACAACCTGACTTCAGAACATCAGCAAATACCAAACGAGCAGAGTCCTATCGAAGCTGTCGTTTGACAGAGACGCAGACTCGTCTCCATGCACCACTGACAGGGAGATCTGAAGCCCGAGAGACAGGAACTAGAAGGTTCCAGGAGCCTCTGGCTTCTGATAAAAAGGCTCCTAAACGTAGCCCATGTGGCTGACGAACTTAATTACAGTTTTCTTTTCTTTGCAGAATGAAATATTAATGTGGTGCGCACATTTTTAATCACAAGTCTTAGAGCACACATGCTAATATTATTATTAGTCTAATAATAATGATGATGATGATAATAATAATAATAAACCCATGTAACTAATAGAAACCAAATGACCCAAGTTTAGTCTGAAAATTGATTTCTAACATTAACATCCCACAGCACCATATGAATACATCAACCACGACGATGAGAACCAGCCTGTCACTGCTGATGATGCACTATAAGGTGTAAATGCACAAGCCGCCATTCCCGGTGTGTTTACAAGCAGACAAAAAGCAGGCGCGACATCATTAGAACTGGCACCTGGCTTATCGCGCCACCTAGATGAACAGCATGTTACAGAATAAGCCTAAGGACCCACACCCACAGAAGAGAATGACTAAAATCAACACATACTAAAACTACGAAGACCCTGAGGGCAGGGACTGCGAAGAGTCCACCTTCCCCGGTGCTCTCGTGGGGACGCACACCAGCTACGCGCGAGTAAACCAATCGATTTCCTGCTCTCAAGCAGTAGTTAATTAAGGCAGGCCAGCCATACACTGCCTTTTATGCCTTCTTCTGAGAAAACGTCTTCATGAGAGGCAACATCTGATCCTGTCGACGCTGCACAGAGGGGCCTGACAGGTCGACGCGGTGCCGTCGGAAAGCTCTAGCCGGCCCAAGCCAGTGCAATACTCAGCCCCAGGACAAGGAAACTACCACGGGGAAATGAGACCCGGTAAATATGGCTGCCACAATTGGTCCCTTTTACTGCTGGGTGAGGATGAGGGGAAATAAAGAGAATAAACAAATTAGTGAAGGTGTAGCATTGCGTTAGCGGGGCTGGCATTGGTTTGCCAGCATCAAGCTACCCCAGGGATACTCTGCACAATGCATGTTTCTGTGCCAGTGTTGAATCAAACTCACCATAGGCTCACTGGACAGGCTCAAGGCATTCAAGGTAACTTTTTCTACTCCAAAACACCCCCCCCCCCAACAAACTATCACATCCCACTACACAACAATAAAACAGAAAGTTAACCCCCCCCAATGGAAAGGTGAAAGGCAGTAGGCAGAGCTGACGAAGGGCAGAGAGCTGTGCAGGCATGCAGCTAAACGACGTGCCTTCAAGGCCCACACAGCTGACTCTGCCAAGCCAGACACACCCAAGGCTTGAGGCAACTGATCCACTGAACACAGGGAACAAGGGGAAGCTAAGGGCTGTCTTAATGATGGGAGACCGTAGTTAACCACAGCGTCTCACCTGCTTCTCCGCGTGACACGGGGGGGGGGAAGCTGCCAGGCTCTAATTTGGTAAGCGGAGGACAAACCACGGCAGAACTTTTATTTTTAGGGGGTGCATTAACATCAGCTCCACTGTCCCCTCATAATAACTATTTATTACCAACAGCATGCATTTGGCTAATTATATTCTCCAGATGATTTATGGGAATGTTTATGAGTAATATTCCAGCAGTTAGTTGCAGGAATGCTGGGCATTTTTAAAGCTGGCATTTTTAATTATTTGCTCCCTGCATCCTAAACTGATGGCCATGCATTATGTTAATAAAAATCGATATTTCCAATTAAAACTGCTTTCCGCTCTCAGTTTATCACTTGGAAAAAAACTTAATTACCTCAACAGGAAAAGGAATGAGCTTCCAGAGCACAACGGGGCCCAACAGGTATCACCATCTCCTCGGATCCTCAGGTTAGAGCTTTAAAATGTACATGGTTTGCCCACTGCTAAAAGTAACAGCTGCAAATCTAGCAAGTGACAGGGCACTACAGCAGAATTAAGCCCTGCTTAAGTGAAACGAATAAATATGCACCCATTTTTAACATTACAGCATCCTTAGAAGTGCACACACAGATAAGTACACAAAGACATAACTCACAGATAGGAAGCATTTTATTTAAGGTTTTTCCTGCAAACATCAACAAATAGAAATAGCAGGTACACTGAACAATACAGGATTCCTTTGGAGCACAGGACTACATAAGGGGGTGGGGGGGGGGCAGACATTGCAGACAGTTACACACCGACAGAAATCCCTTACAAAATACCGTACTGCTGCAAGCACAGAAGAAAAATGTGGTATGATTTTTTGCATCGGAAAAAGGCGTGTACCAGCTACGGGTGCGTTACATCAATTATATTACCAGGGGTACAGCCGCAAAGAGCAGCGTTTCCCAATCCAGTCCTCGGGGACTCAGAGTCGGTCCACAATTTTGCTCCCTCCCAGCTCCCGGTCCGGGGACCGGATTGGGAAACACTGGTGTAGAAAGAAAATTCTGGACTCCCACATTCTCTGAGCTGAAAATGGGACAGAGGACATAATGTTGAGTTATGAGAAACGTGGAGATAACAGATTCCATCCCCAGATGCCGCATATCGCTGAGGTTTTATTATAGTCACCCTCCAACTGTCATCCACGAAAGTTTGCTGAAAGTTTGCTGAAGTTCATAAGAATGAATGCATTTTAATTCTAAATCCCATGGTAAAAAGATGAGGCATTGAGCTTTACATGGAAGGACTGCTAAGAAGAATGGCCCCCAAATTACTCTTAATATTACCTCATCAGGAATGAAGTGTGGGGGGGGGGGGGTAACAATGGGAGGCAATAATCTACTACATTTATGGCCACTCATTGACCACCTGTATCGCTGCATATTTCCCTGCACATTGTTTCTAAATATACCCTACAGACCCTACAGTGGACTTCTGGAGCTAAGATTAACTTTATTGATCCCTGGAGGAAATTCTGAATTCTGCATGGGTCCACTCCAAATGATGCAAAAAGAGCCTGAGGCTAACACTGCCTACAGGGGCTGCTTCCTCTCACATCACTTCTCCAGCAGGGCCTTGGTCCTATCTTAATACCAGTCTCACTTCTCTGGCAGGATCATCTAATCAAAGTCAAAGGGCAGGAGTCCATTGGGAAAAAGAGTAGGAATCGGCATGGGATAGAGTTGGGCCACAAGCTCCTGCAAGAGCATAGAAGTTTGGATCATGGGGAAGAGGAAACGGCAGAGGAATAGAAGTAGATCAGTGAATGGCACACACAGCAATCTCAGATCCATTGAAATTAACCCTTGACCCCTTCGAGGACTGAAGGAAGACATAGTGAACGACAGGGGAATGATTCTACAAATGAACATCTACATACATCTTCCTGAGGTTATAATATTTACATCATCAATATATTAGAACTGGTGGTTCTCAAGCTCACCTGCCCGTTTGCATCAATAAGGCATTGACCACCCCACCCCCCTTCCCCAAGTCCCCGGTCACAGGCTTATCCGGAGAGGCTGTCAGGTAACGTCTGCATTACGCTTCGTGTGGTCAATCAGCTGGCACTTATTAGGAAGGAGCATGGCACGCAGCTCGGTGCTCAAGTCCCACTGTCATGTGGTGCTAATGAACAGTACAGCAGCAATGACATGTGGATGCTTAATGGAGCCATCCACCTTCAAAGCCCTTTTGGCTCTGAGAACATCAGCATCAAACTCTGAAACAGCAACGACAAAGTGGTTTATCATTAACACAAACATTCCGAATGCATTATTCAAATACCTGCAACTTGATTAGTCAACTTTTCTCCTGATACTAAGGGAGAGAGATTATTTTATTTGCAAACTAGGGCTCTTTAAGAGCATTTCATGGCCTGTAAATTAAATCTCTCTCGCTCCCTCTGCCATTCCCCAGCCCTACTCTGGCTTAATCACCCTCGCTCCTCCGATGGTCGTTAGTGCCGGCGGAGACACTGAGATAAAAGGACCCCCCTGAAAGGCCGTCGAGAGGCTCAGCAGGAACCAGGGCTGATGAATAGTACCCTGGGAGTATGCTGGCTACCTGCATACTGTACGTGCTAGATACTCTACAGTCTTCAGCCAGTGGCTGATCCGGGTCAAGGTCATGGGGGCCTGGAACAGATTCCAGGCAGCATAGGGCACAAAGCTGGGGTACACACTGGACGCGATGCCAGTCCACTTTAGGGCACATATATACAGACATATACACCCTAATCCCAACAATTGCAACCTTAGCCGTAAGTAGCCTAATTAAACAACAACAGACTCAACCAGAGATTTTTATAAAATTGAGTTTCCCCTTGTGAGGACTGGAAAAATGGTCCGCACAATGTCAAAACAACAGCATTATATCACGTAGTGGGGATATTTTGTCCCCACAGCATAATGTATACATTGTATTTTTATTTACTCCTCTGTCACTGCTGACCGGTTGTTGGTTGTGATTGTATTGCCCAGGTTGTAGACTGGTTGTTTTGCTTAGTTTTGGAGTAGTATATGCTGTATGCTCATTGTTTATTTCTTTTTTTTTTTTCCTCTTTATTGTAAATAGTTTTTGGGAGCTTGGTAGGGAGTTGGGTGCCATTTTGTATGAGTTTGCTTTTCTCCTGTTTTTGGTTAGTTATGGAGTGAGGGTACTTTCCTTTAATTTATCTATCTTGTGTTTTTGAGGTAAGGTAGTTCCACTCCGAAATAGTTTGTTGGCTTGTTATTTTGGCCTTTTCCTCTCCTGAAGTTTGTTATGCTCCCATTATTTGTAAATGGCTGTCTTAATTAAAACAAACGTTCGTAGTTGAGGATTTTCTCTTTTCTTTTTATCATCAGATAAAAAGTTAGGTGCCCTAACTCCTAGACTGCTTAGTAGTGCAGGGTGCCGTAATACAACCCACATGCATTATGAGCAATCCCAATTAACCCAACGGCCCAGATGTCTTTGGAATGCTGGAGGAAACCCCCACAACAAGGGGAGAACATTAAGAACTCCACACACGCTACACATACAACCCTGGGGGCAACAGTGCTACCAAGCGAGCCCCCTCCAGTCACATGTGTTCTTCACAAAGCCTGAGAGCAGAGCACTAGGCAACCAAGCATGATGACCCCCCCCCCCTTGATAAAGAGCAAGCAGCTCTGGCTGATACACAGCTCCCTACTTTCTTCATCTTACACAAAAACACAGTGAGGTTCAACATTTTACATCCAGCCTCTCAAGCCATCTCAATGAATGATTCACAGCTCAGGATCCAGTTCTGGAAAGCAGACCGGCTGGCCAGACTGCTGCCGCCATGCTTGGAGGCCATGGAGATGCGACATCTGCGACAATCCCAATAGGAAGGTCTGGATTCACTCCCACGTGTGTGACATGATAAAACACTGCCCATATTAAAGATAAGAGGAGAAAGCAGCAATGAGCAGACAACGTTCACCCCTGCTTATTCATTCTGAAAGGCTACAGCTGATGCAGAAAAACTTGCTGCACTCCAAACCTAGGAAGAGTCATCCATCTTGGAGGCACGTGCCTCTGCTGGAACCTTTAAACTTAACAGTGGTGATTTAAACAAATTAGTGCCTTGTTTTAGTGCATAAACATGACAACATAAAGGGAATAAAACGAAGTCATGCAAAATAACATGATAAAAAGGCTCGTTTTTTTAATGTTCAGCTGGCGTTCTGGTCTGATTTCCATCCACGTAACATAATTGATTATCCAAAGCAGGGTCACAGGGAGCATGAATCCCAGTGGGATCCTGGTTGGGATGCCAGGCTAGTGTTGGGCACAGGCGTGCACGCACACACACACAAAAATCTAGGAACATGATTTCCATTCTTAAAAAAAAAAAAACTAATAAATGCATTTATTGGAAGACTGCAATGTAAACAGCTACTAAAGTATTTATTTGAAGAACAAATGTCAATATGCAAACCTTTGACCACTTACATGGCCGGTTGTATTTATATTGAGCTAGTTGTAAATAGAGATACATTTAAGTTTGCATTCGAGATAAGAAAAATAAAGAGGTCAGATTAACAATTCATTTACCATTTTGATTACATTTTATAGCACCCCTTTTGGTAGTAAAACCGTTACCAGGAAAGGGGTTAGCCCTGTCTCATTTATTTAAGACTTAGGAAGGAGGTAAAACTGCTGCTGCAACTAAAACTGTAAAGCACTATGGAGGCAGAGAGGATGCACTTAAAGGGGTGGACTGCGGTGACCAAATATCCCAGCAAACACAGAATGCTCCACACACCGTGTAGCAGGCAGGATTGCCATTCAGAAACCTCACAATAGCCCCGTACGGGATAAGCGATTAGGAAAGATGGCTGGGTGGATAGACAGAACTGTTACAGAGCCTGTGTGCTCAAGGCGTGGGAGACCTTCTGCTGATGAGAGAATGAACCAAACTCTTTAAGTGCTTCATGAAAAACATTCAGCTGTATGATTAGCCAATACTGAAAGCTGGAGAAATGATATTGGAAAAAAACCTATAATGGCTCTGCCTGGGAGCTGAAATACGCCATTTATTAGTGAGCCGGATAAATGTTGCTCATCAGGAAAAGCGATGGACGGATGGATAAATAATACGTAGTATCTCAACCAACTTCCATGTAGCAATTAAAATTCAGGTTCAGGTTAAATTAAAATTATTCAAAGTCCATGCTTTTGATGTGTTTTCTAACTTTCTCGCACCAGTCCTTATGTAAAATGGTACATTTAGAGCTTAGAAGTACCTGCTAAAATGAAATCTGTGTTGCGGACACAGAATCTACTTTAAGGTTGAGTTTAAAGTTTGGAAATGGATAAACGGAGAATATGGAAATCATGCTGATTCTATACCCTCTTTCTATAAAAAGCATCATTAATATACCTCAAAAGACGACAGCTATCTATCAAACACATGCATAAGTAGCAGCTATTCATTATAACACACAAAAAAACAAAGGCTAGTTCAATCACATATACTAATGGCCAGGCTAACATAGTATTGCAATCAGCAAGTTCACAACGGTCACATTTATCATTAACAGTACCCTCGACTGTAAAGTTACATGTGAGGGTCTCAAGCCTGAAAAACAACACCATCATCTTCAAGTAATCCACATTACTTCACTGGTCTTTATCCACCAAGTAGGCTTGGACCAATGAGGTTAATTAAACTCTAATGTGTTTTACTGGTGGTCATGTGGTACCACAGTCAACACATTATTCATAGGGGTGGCCAAGGGCAGGTGTAAAGTCAGCAAAATCAGGGAAACAGCACTCAAGAACCTTTAGAACCATAGGAGGCATGATGAGCAGAACCCACAGGGAATTATGATGGCATAACATTTTTTTTGCTAAAATTAGTAACATGGACCCCTTAAATTGTAGCAGACTAAGCTTAAGAGATCTGTGATACACAGTCATAGGCAGAAAGGAAAAAAATATCAAACTCAATCAGAGACATCACAAATATTTGTTTCCAAAAACACAGCACTGTTATTTACTCTGCATGTCCTACTTCAGCCCATTAATGTGCATTAGCATAAAACCCCATCATCTCACAAGCAGGGTAGACAGCTCCTGGGGCCATACAGTTCTATGAATGGGGTCTCAATGAACAACAAACTGGTTTCCTACACATGTCAGGTACTGTGGACAGGTACTTTGAGAACTGCACTTGCAAACACTAACCTAAGTGACAGCATACTAGTGCTGAGCTCCCCACAGGCCAATGTGGAAAACACACAAGGTGGATCCTTACTATTCGAAGGTCTATAAACAGCTGCACCAACCGGTGCCCAGAGAGCTTCGGGAAAATTTAAAGAAAAATTTGAATATCTGCAAAATTGTAGTGTTTGGTGCACTTATCTCCATGTGCTTAGGCCTGGTGCTTTGAGGAAGACGGTCGGCACACTTCCATAGCGGTTTTACAGCCAGAGCCTCATACCGGAAGAACCCCAACTTCAGCCACATAACGGTTCCAACAGTCCCAAGTGACGGCACCCCAAATTAAACAACAAGGACAGGGAGTCCTTAAAAACAACCGAAATGAAGGCAAGTATAAAGAATTTTTAAATTTTAAATGAGTTTAAACCCAAAACGCCAATCAGTCTGATGGATTTAATCTACAACATTCTTATGCTATTGACACAATGCATCCAAAGAGAGAAGGTAATGTATGTCTGGTGATCACAGTGGGCAGTTGACCTTTTAAAACACCACAGACCAGGCAACACAATACTCCAGGGGCTCCACCAGCAGTTACCTGGGCACAGCACACTGACAGCAGCTGACGTTGGAGGGACCTGCTCCTGATGAGCGCCATAGAGGACCGTGAACTACATGTACACCAAAACCTTACCACATGCCATCTTCGGTTATCGCAGTGCTGGGGTTCACTGCCAAGACATTATATTCCATCGTTCCCATCTGGAACCTTATTATAAATTCCCATCAAACCCCAAGCCTGCCATCTCACCCATCACTTAGAATCAATCTGCTTCCCACAGGCTGTCATCCTGCAGTATGGACCACATTCAATTACCACAGGGAAGGTATTAGAAGACCCTAATACCCAAGACCCAGCCTATAAACACCACTGATTTTGATTTTTCATTCCTTAATACACCCTCTTCCCGCAAAAAATAATCTGTAACTTACTAACGGGTCTAACGGGCTAAAATACAGGGGGGTGCAGTTAAGGCTGTGGTGTACTGGCACATGACAGCAACAAATTATGAATTTTAAAGTGTGTGAAGTTAAGTCATGCCTGGATGAGGCGGAGAGCAGACACTTCAGAGTTCCTTTCAGGCTATAGACACTGTGCAGGAAATCCTCCCACTGGCCCATTAACGGGGAGGCACGCTGGATCTACTGCATTCAAGATGCAGAAATTAGGTGAGATCTGTGCCTCTTCTGGGTAGCAGAAGCGTGTGTCTGCTTGTGTGGGGTCTGCATATACGCGGAAATGGAGGAGTTACTGCCGCACTGTCTCGCTCTCTCTCTCTCACACTCACACACACACACACACACACACACACACACACACACACACACATTGCAGAGGCAGGGCGCCACTCGGAAGCCCGGCGAGCTGGGAGGGAGGGGGGCGTTACGGACAACTTGGTCGTATAGGCTTCCAAAAAGAACCGAAGAGCTAGGGAGATAAAACGTAAGAGCCACGGCGGTGACCGTGCGTGGGTAAGGTGCTAATCGGGCAGACGCGGCGGCGGCCGCCCTCCAAGTCGCCCGATTTCCCGCGAAGTACAGGAAGTGCGCCGTGTTCCGTGCGACCGCGCCGCCTTAAAGTTCTCGGCGCGCTGTTGCATTCAAGGTGAAGATGGGGAATAAAATGACGCCGCGAGTGGCCATCCGCAGCGCGGCCGTGGGGCCGAGGGGAGCCCAGGGGGCTCCGTGCGGGGACGGGACAGCGGGCTGCCGGGCCGGGCCGAGCCGCGCTCTGCGCCGGTGCCCCGAAGCTGCAGCGCCAGCCTGCGTGTGACTGCGGACGCCGAGCGCCGGAGGGGCGGCCAGATTTACCGCGGCAACTTCCAGCCGCCAGCCGCCGGGCGTTCCGTCCTCCGCCAGTGCCCCCCTTCTCCCTACGCCGCCTCCTCCTCCTCCTCCTCCTCCTCCCCCCCTGTCCTCCTTACCGCTCCGCTCCGGAGCCTCGCCGGTCCCGTGTGCGCGCTGTGCCGCTGTGAGGAGACACCCAGTGCGGGGAAGCCGGCCGCCAGCGCTCCGCTGCTCCGGGACAACACGAGTACCGTCCTGCACACTTTCGCGGCCATCTCTGGAGTGAAGCCTGCGCCTGGGAAGACGAGTGCTGCGGGCGAGCCGAGTGGGTGAGAGAGAGAGAGGGAGGAGGAGAGAGAGGGAGGAGAGGGAGGAGAGGAGGCGGGCTGCTGGGCTGGGCTGGGCTCCCCTCCCGTCCACAAGCAAAGCCCGGCCAATGGTTCGGGGACGGGGCTGTGTGCCGCCGGCCCGCCCTGCGCACATGTGCGGGGAGACGCGTTCGGCGACGTGCGGCGGGGCCCCGGGGCGCGTCGGCACCGAGTGCCGGGCTCCCGCGTCGGGCTTAGCCACTTAACCGGACCGAAACACGCATAACGGCACTTTACGCGGCCGGCCAAGCGAGCTTCGAAAGGCGCTCTCTGATTGGAGGCGCGGTTCACATACTGGGTGTGTCCCCGTACTTGCCGTCCAATCGGAAGGGCTGGGACATACTCAGTCGCTCATTACATACTGTTCAGAGCAGCCAAGGCAAACTCTTACGCACGTCAGACGCCCTTTCAGCAGCGCAGGAAGTGTGGCGAAGAGACGCGCCCGTGGGGCAGACCATACGGACCACACCCTCCCGACGGCAGGGTGAAACGCCCGAGTGGCCCTGCAAGTGCACGGAAAAGTCTAGTGGGTCGGATCAGCTAGCAGTTCTGTCCTTCTGACCTCCCCAGTCCACCAGAATGAGGTTTAGCTGGGGCAGTGGTGGCCTAATGGTTAGGGAACTAACTGTGTAATTGGAAGGTTGCTGGTTTGAGTACCACTGAGGTACCCTGAGCAAGGTACTGCCCCTAAGGTAGTGCCCGGGGGTGTCACATGGGTTAAATGTAGAGGACACATTTTACCGTGGTGTGTCAACAATGACACTTCATGATATTCAGACTGAGAAATTGTGTTTAATTTGGGATGCAGCCTGACCATGGTTTTAAAGAGGTCATTACAGGCACAGGTGCAGAGCCTTTTCTGGTTATGAATAATGGTAGGAAGTGTAGAGCATTTGTTTTACTCAAAGTTTTTGCTCTTCCTGTAGTTTCTAATTATATACCTTTGAAATGATGAACTGAAATGTTATGTACACACCAACAAAACATGATGTGCGTGAATGTCTGCGCGTGAAGACCCTGCATCAGATTCCTGTTCATTAAACACCCCAGGCTTCCTGCATAACAGCAACCTTAAATGGCAAAGACGTAAATGAAGGCTTGCTCTTTATTTCATATGCAAACTGGGTCAGCAGATGCATTTAATTCACTTCCTGGGTTTATGTGTTACCTGCACTTGGTGACTATCAAACTTCATGGCCTGATGGTGTCAAACTCACAAGTATGTTATTTAAGCAGTCTTTTGCATTCAAGCGGTAAAATAAAGTATTTCTTGAACTTTAGGCACAAATATCAGTTATCTTTAGATAATATATTTTATGGATACGCATGTTTAGGTTTTGAAAGGCAGTGTATGAAGGTAACATGAATAATAATAATGATAATAATAATAATAATACTGACTCTGCACTTATCCACCTGTCGATCTCACGCTCCCTTATTATTATTATTATTATTATGATTATGAAAAATAAATGATAAGCATCAGAATTTCAAACAAAATCTTGCATACGTTTGACTCTAGAGACCCACTGTAGAAGTGCTTGGTCGTGATGGTCAGTGGTACTTAGTTTTTTAAATTTTCTTGAGCATTGGATCCAAAATGGCTGTGTCCCTGGCGTGGCCGGTATTTGCTGCTACTGATAAGATTGTGTGGGGGTCCCATGGGCACCTTAAGATATGAGAGCTTTGCTGTCACCAAGGAGACAGCCTTCTCCACACAAATACACTGCTGCCGTGTGCTGCTTGCGCCTTGAAAATGCACGGCAATGATACGTAAGTGGAACATGGCACAGGAATGCAAAACCACGAAAGGGTGTCATTAGTACATTTGTGGAATATGGGTGGCATGTTATATTAGCAAGTGTGGACTAAAATATGCTCGGAAAACACAGGCTGGCACAATAATTTATATACTGTGTAATTTATACTTCATACGTGATGCTCCAATATCATTCTAAATTTAGCCAAGTAACTGGTAGTTTAGCCAAATATCCTGAAATACAGCTCTGCTCTATAAAAACAAGATATGCACCTTTTTGTGAAAAGTTCCTGCTGTGGTCTGTTTGGCTGATCTGTTTAGCAAAATAATCTGCCTAGCAATACATGGACATTTCACTTATACTCTCATAAAATACCACATATTGCCTGTATAAACAAGACGGTCGCGTTATATTGTTCTCTTTTGCATGATTTGTTACACAAATGCTGATTATCTCAATTTCTGTACATCAGAACGGTGATGGAAATTGCATGAGTTTTCCTGGGTGGGATGGCAAAATCAATCAGTTTATTTGTACAGGCTGGAGTTCCTATTTAACAATAGTGTCCCTGTGCCCAGGTAACAAAACCACTATCCTGAAAAGGTCAGAGTCCACTGCACTCATCGTTACCTCCTCTAGGCTAAGCCGGCTGAACTGTATCCAGGCACGCCCACTTCTTAGGCAGAACTTTTCATTTTCATTCGGGGCTTGCATGCTACGCGTGTCACGTTCCTGTGGGAGAACACTGGATTTCAACCAGGTGCACAAAATAAGAAAATTACTGATTATAATTCAAACATTTTCCATCGATTTACGTTTTGTTTTTTTTCTGTGCCTATAACGCATTGCTGAACAAGTAATTAAGCAGCTTCTCAGTATGTTTGAAATGAATATTTTTCAGTTCATAATAGCTATTTTCCACAACCCAATATATATGATCAGGGAATCGTAAACCTCTTTGTGTACACAAATTTACATTACATTCAATTGTTCATTAAGTGAACTGAAGTAATTAACATACATAAAAAAGTGCCATATAAAAAGGCCCAGTCTGATTTTTGATGTTTGCATATACTTTTGACACTTTATGTTATCAGAACTTCAGGGAAATCAAACCAAAGAAATAAAAGAAAGTCCCATGTGAGAGAGTTTTCAACCTCAGACACTCCCACTGCAAATACTAATTAGAAGCAGAGAGTAAAACCACTTCCTGTAGCTGTAGACCAGTCTCACAAAGAACCATGGACTAATATCTCACAGTCTCAGTGGGGGGCAGATTAACTGGTCTAGATTCTTATTTCATTCACCATCTCCCACAAGCACTTACCTAGTACAGGGTTGTGACGAGCTTGGAGCTTGTCAGACATAGTACTGGGCATGATGCTGGGGACACTGCAGTGCACACAATCACACACCTTGGGTAATTTAGAGTAATCGGTTCACCCAACCTCATATGTTTGCACCATACACGCTGTCGTTCACTTCTTTGTGACTTCTTGAACAATTTTATACCTTGTTTTTAGGAGGGGTTTTGTCAAGGTCACTGCTGACAGTGAAATTCATGGATATCGAAGCCTTTTTTCATTTGGAGAGTGTGGCTTTGTGTCTCTCTTTCAAAGTTACTTTGATTTATATTGGTTGGGAATGACTGAAATCACGTTGGACTGTATACCATACCAACTTTAGAAGACCTGAAAATTGCATGATAATTTATGATGCATTCTTCCAGAAAAACAGGTTTTCAATTAGCTAAGAAGCAATCACATGAAACATACTGTATGTGTCAAGTTTCCAGTCCACGGCAGGCCATGTCCACAAGCTAGTGTTTTTTATGGACACCAAGTAAAGTAAACCACACATTTTTAGAATGTGGGATGGACCTGGAGTACCTGAAAGAAACTGAAACTGATTCTATACACATAGAACTAGGGCAGGAATCAACTCACTGCTTTAGAGGTCCATCCATCCATCCATCTTCTGCCGCTGGGGTCCGGGTCACAGGGGCCACAGTCTAAGCAGGGATGCCCAGACCTCCCTCTCCCCAGCCACCTCATCCAGCTCCATTGAGGGAATACCAAGGCATTACCCAGGCTCCCTACTTCCCTCATTCGTGAACAAGGCCTTGAGGTACTTAAACTCCTCCACTTGAGGGAGTACCTCATCCCCCACCAGGAGAGGGAAATTCATCCCTTTTCGTTCGAGAACCATGGCCTCAGACCTGGAGGTGCTGATCCTCATCCCAGCCACCTCAGGGAGATGTGACCCTGCCCGGACTGGGGAGACTGCAGCATCGCCTAGGAGCCAGGCCTGGGGAGGGAGTCCATTGGTGACTGCCTGGTGGCTAGGTAGCTACCCATGGGGCCCAGCCGGGCAAAGCCCAACAGGGTAACATGAATCCAGCCTCCTATGGGCCCACCACCTGCAGCAGGGGCTGTGGGAGTTGGCTGCAGTGTAGATCGGGTGGCAGGTGAAGGCAGGGGCCTCGGCGCCTTAGAGGTGTGAAACAATAATATTAACTCCAGTTGATTCGAATGCCATGCAAAACAAGCCAAAATACACTTTGGTGTCTCTTTTACCTTAGACCCTTGGGCCCAACTTACTTATGTGGACTCTTGCCTAAATCCATCCATCTTCCAACTGGTTATCCAGCTACCTGATAAATCGGGAAAAATACACAAATGAGCAGAACTGAATATTTACTACATTATTGAATCCTGATGTGATGGCCATCCATGTAGTATGTGTAGTTTTCTTGGGACTTGATAATCGTATTAATGGAACGTTCAATATGTAGGAGCCTGCAGGGGTGACTGGGCTCAGTGAGGGTCTCAGCAGTGAGACAGGGGTCATTCTCAGCCAGCTACACCATACCAAATGCTCTATCTTGCCAAACCAGTGAGTCAAGTGAAGCATTCAATGATAAACGCTGGGAAAAGTCTTTTACACATTGGCAGTAAAATTATTCTAGAATAGAAAGGCTCTTCACCTAGACTAGCCCTACTAAACACCTAACATGTGATTCTAGCTCCTATTAAATCCCATACATTTCTGTATGCTGCATTGCATCTGAATACAGAGTACTAAAATTGCTAGTAATCATGAGTACAGCACAAAATACTAATTACTTAAATTAATTTTGAGTTTAGGGATATGTTATGGTTTGCCAACTGTTTACTGCTCCAGCCCCCCCCCCATCCTGCCCCAGGTGTAGCTCACTGCACTGTGTGGGTGATGCAATATAAATGCTAATGATCAAACTGGGGTATTCCAAGGTCTTCTCTGTCTGCTGCTCCCATGAGCAAGTCTTATCACCTTATTTTTGCAGGTATCTATCAGCCTCTGACTGGAAAGTGACATCAGACAGATGTTCACACCCAAAAAGGCCATTTGTGTTACTTTCTAGCTAAAGCATGACTTTAATTATTCAACTAAATGCAGGGAAACCCTACCTTCAGTACTTGAATAGAATAATTATCTCATATTCCACATACAGTGTCTCCTATAAACTAAGATCCATACAAATATAAACCTCCACAGTCAAATAAACTGACTGTAATGAAATGCATTTTCGTACTTCACACAGCAAAGCCCAGTATTTGGCCTATTACACCACTGTGAAAAATGCTTGTTTGTAAATCCCTGCTAAAATGACCTTCCATCTAAAACATGTACGTGATGCACATACGTATGTGGTCACCCGGGCCTCATGCCTTCTCGAAATAGACCATCTCCAGTTACTGTGCTCTGTCTGACAGGCACCTGTTGCTGACTCATTGATGCTCCTTCTGCATGTCTCCGTTAAGCTGAATGCCTGGCTGATGCGGAGATCACATGTGGTTCTCAGCAGGAGACGCGGCCCGTTAGCTACAGAGCCCTGACAAGTCACAAGGGGGGGCCGCGGTTAGCACAGATCAAAAAGCCAAGGGTCTTTTTTTTCTTTTGAAAAATTTGTATATTCTGAAGCCTGCTGTGTGACCAGAGGAATTCAAGAAAGTGAAATGAATAAAAGGAAGATATTCTGCATGGCAATTAACGGATATCCTGGCCTCCGCTGTGAGCAGCCTGCTACTTATCTGTATGAGCAGTAAGGACCCCACACATGCTGATAACATAGAGTAGGGTTGCCCAACTCCAGTCCCGAAGGGCCAGAATCCAGCACAGTTTGCAGATTTTCCTGCTCAAACATACCTGTTAAACCTGGCAATTAGCAGATTAACATGTGTTTGAGCAGGGAAATCTGCAAACTGTGTTGGATTCTGGCCCTCCAGGACTGGAGTTAGGCACCCCTGACATAGAGTATTCGTATGCGCACATACACACACACAACTCACACGCAAACAGGTACAACCTGTGAAAAATACCATTGACCCATAGTGACATTATATACAACACATGCATATGGAGACTAATTGAGAAGGAGGCTTCACCACTATCTCTCCAAGGTTCATATAATGGAGGCAGCTGAGCCACCAACAACAGTGGCATTCAGATGCCTGACAGCTCAGGGCCATGTCCTTTCACGCCTATCTGCCAGCTGCCAGAGCTGGATTCTCTACCTGGGAATGAGAGCGAGGAACAGAACGAACATAAATTATGTATTAGGTGGGGGCGCAATACCTGTATATGAAAGCGTCTCGTCCAATGCACTTCACTGAGGCCTAATGCACGAGACAAGCACCACATGTGTCACTGTACTGTTAGCACCTGGATAAAGGCACACACACGCTCAACAGGGCATCTTATATATGCACCAATACGGGCACACACACGCTCAACAGGGCATCTTATATATGCACCAATA
>JAODKM010000058.1:13442926-13456995 GCA_026780845.1 Petrocephalus sullivani
CCTCCCCCCCGCCGCCACACCTTGCTGCTTGTACAAACAAAACCCACCCAGGTAATAACCGCCTTAATCCTGTTCCTGTCACGTACATTCCTCTTCTTATTTCACTGGGGTTTAGAGTTCGTTTAACTTGTTTGTTCCCCTCTTCTGAACACTTTGAAACCACTAATTCCATCTGCTTTGGGTGCGAGGGTCACAGCCATGATATTAATGTATGAAATGTGGCTCAGTGACTAGCAGGCTGGCCTAACCTCCTCAGGGCTGGGGCTAGAGTTCGACTTCCACAATGTTCTCCCCTGGTTTGCTGCCGTGGCCCAGTGCTGTCAGGTTAGGCCATTATGGGTGTGCACACACACCCTACAATGGACTGGCTGACCATTCATGGTGTCCCCTGCCACATGTGCCACTATGCTACTGTGGATAAGGTCCAGACTTCTGCAGCCTTCTTCTGGATCGGATTTAAGCTGGATGGATTTTACTTGGAGCTGATAGGGCTGATGGATTATATTTGATATACCCTTTTTATACACTAATTTGTGACTAAGACGCAGCTCTGGCGATATTCCACATCATTTCCCTTGTCAGCGTTTTCTGTTTTTAGATTTGGCTGAGATGTTTAAAATGTCTACAACAAGTTGCATAGGACGGAGGTACATTACTTAAGCCTGTAAATATTATTTGCTTTGGACGGTATTTTAACAGTGGTGAGAGATGGGGTGTGCATTCTATAAACTCGCTACCTGCCTTTGGCTGATTGGCAGTCATGATTGGCTGGTCACCTTGGCGGCCTTGCATGCCAGGCCAGTGACGTGGGGACCTCTCCGCCCCCGCGGTTCACGCCTGCCTCAGCCTTCTTGCGTCCTCCTTACCTCCTGCTCTTTAGTCCGTGTCACAGTGCCTCTTTCTGTAGCCGGAGTTTCTCACTGGGGGGGTTCTGTCCCTCCCACCTCACCCTTGCTGGAGGGTATTGGTCAAAGTGAGACTGTGGTTCTGCTCTTTGTGGAGCTCTCAGGTGAGCTGTAGTCCTGTTAATTGCGGCTGAGTGTTCAGGGCCTGTGGGCTGTTACTTTACACCCCGGCCTCTTACCTCTGTACAGATCTATGGCGACACCGATTTTTCTGTTAGCACTTACTGTTTGGCCGCCTCACTCTCTTTCCCCACTGCTGCGTCGTGTCAGAAGCCTCCTGGCTGCAGCTGTTCTCTGTCTGCACCTTATACTTTGAGGTCTTCCTAGTCTGCTCCTGCTGGCTCGCCGCAGACATCTGGAACTTTTGTACTATAAGTGCCGCCATCGAGCGTTTCTGTCCCTTTAAGCACATGGGCAGCTAATTAAGGCTTAATTTAGATACTGCATGCAGTAGTGCTATATGAACCAGCGCCGCTGTCAGCCAAAAGCAGCTCACATAAATCAGGGCTGGCATTCAAGCCCTGGATGTGATCCTCTGCAATGCAGTGTCTGCTGTTGGCTGCCCGTCGTGGGTTCCACCTCAGTGAGCCGGCCCTAGATCTCCCTTGAGAAGCCTGTGCTCTGTTTGGACAGCTTTTTGGAAGATTACCTACATTAGCATTAGGCTAGCCCTACACTAGCATTAGGCTAGCCCTACATTAGCATTATGCTAGCCCACATTAGCATTCTGCTAGCCCTACATTAGCATTATGCTAGCCCTGGCCTCCGGTTTTAGCCCAGTGTTCCACTGGTACGTTCTTCTGCTGTCTGAAGTCATGCAATTAATCTAACTGATGCCTCGGAGTTCCCCCTTGTATGTGCCACACGTGCCCTGCGATGACATGGCATCTTGCCCAAAATGTCCCCACCCCCTGCGACTCCATATTGGATTAGAGGTTATGGTAAATGAATGGAAAATGCTTATGCTTTAGGATGTTGGTTCAGTGTTTGATTTAAAGGTAAAGTGGTGCAGGAAGCCTTCTCCAGGATCATAGCAACCCCATGCTTTACATTTACACAGACTCGCGTGTCTAAGGGTGCATAGACCTCTCAGATTAGTATCGTGCCCCCTTAAGTGTGCATGACTGCGTCATGGCTGCGGCGATCCTGCTGCCTCACTTGTTTGACATGCACACTTAGTGATTTATTTCTGGGCCCGGCACTGAATTTATAGATGCTTTGCAACATAATTTATGATGTAGGAGATACTACATCATCCCGTCCAGGGTGTTCCCCGGCATTGTGTTCTATGCTGCCTGAGATTCTGTGACCCTGACCAGGATTCACGATTACTGCTTACAAGATGGATAGAAGAAACTACCTTCTTCCAATCTCTGAGTATTATTTAAATACCTTTTGTAATAATATGTACTCTTCTAGGTTTTGGGTGCGAATGAGGGTTTAGTGTTGTCCAGCAGTGTAATGGTTTAGTGCTGGCGTTACTTATGGGGAGGCTGAGGAAGTCATCCCGCACTGTCGATATTCAATTTGGCGTACTCCGGGCTCATTTCTGTAAAAGGCTAGAAGATAGGATCCATAATTTCTGCATCTGTTAAATGGCTCCTTAATCCACTGAGCGCGCTCAGACGTCTGTGGCAGGCCGTGCTGTGGAATTTCTATTAGGCAGAGTGATGCCTGCTTTTTCCATGTCAGTTTTTTTTTCCCCCAGTTGGTTAGTAGAATGAATAGACATTGAAAGCAGCCTGACAAGGAAACGTATGAGCTGTGATGTTGATGCTTGGTTCAGTTTTTATATGTCTGATGAGTATATCTTGTCAAACTCTTGTTGGCATATATATAGAGGGCAGCTTGCGAGCTAACCTAAGCATGAGCTGTCGCATGGCAGTTTTATTGTCCATGAAATGTTGCTGAAAAGTGACAGGGTGCGCCCGGGCTGTCCCGGCACGGGCAGAGGCTCGGAAGGGGAGGAGTTGATGGTGAGGTGGGGGGAAGCTGTGCCAGGACCTGCTGAAGAAAAGGCCTTCTGCTGGAGGTTAACCTGATTAATGAAAACCCCCTTATGGTTCCAGCATGTAGTTTTTCAGGTCAATTGCAGGTGTCCTTCAAAACGTTTTCATACTGAGCATCTTCTCACCACCTTCTGAACCCCAGGGGAACATGGCTGATGCTCTGGCTCCTTCTCCTGTCAGAGCTGCCCATGGAAGGTATTGCTCCTCCGACCTCCAGACTGTTTCATAATAAATTGTATTTGCCAGATCTTGCCTGGAGTGTCTTGTCACATAAAAGTTTCAGACATTATTCATAGTACTGTTTAACCTGCATTAATTAGAATATGAAACAGCTCTGGACCGAGACTGTATTTTCCTGTAATATCATTGCAGCCTCTTCTGTGAGATCTACCACTATTGTGCATTTATGTGTATTTA
The DNA here is from genome assembly GCA_026780845.1 of Petrocephalus sullivani. Classification (NCBI taxonomy): domain Eukaryota; kingdom Metazoa; phylum Chordata; class Actinopteri; order Osteoglossiformes; family Mormyridae; genus Petrocephalus; species Petrocephalus sullivani. The sequence continues at coordinate 13,446,258 of JAODKM010000058.1, forward strand.
TTATAAGGGCTGTTTTGCATTCATGTATATTTATTTTATTTTAAAGACAGAATATAGTCCTGTTTTAATTACTAATGTACTTTGGTCTTATGTTCAGTTTTTTTTTCAAATTAATATTGATCAATTTAGATCCAGCAATGATCAACTTATTAGTTTAATATACTACCTTTTATCGGAGTTCTTGGAAGGAAATAACATAGAAACATTGTACGGTATTTATTATTTAATTACTTATGCTAACCTCCTTTTCATCGCTGCCGAAAAAAATAAAATTCATATGTGTGCCGGTATTGGCCGCAGAGGATGGCAGCATTTATTTTTTTGGACTGTGATTTTTATATTTAAGGAAATGTGGAGATGGGTTGTGAATAATTGGGAAGAACAGGCATGTCTGGATGTTCCGGAGTCTGTTGTTCTGGGCTGCTGGGTAGCGGACTGAGTGAAGAGATGTCAGGCCTGGTCTGCCAGGCCAGCCCTGATCCCTCCACTGCAGAGCCTGGCGGCAGAAATGAAGGCGTCTTCATTTTTAACATTCAGTCACTTTTTTAACTATAATATTTCCAGCTACTTTAAATTCTTTACATGTTCTTTCCTGTCATTTGTCCTATGAAAAATGTGCTTTGGTAGTATATAGCATGATATCTGCTGATGTCTTTTTTATGCATATGTATGGACTGACAAGTAGTGTCCCACATGCACTGAACACCTGTGTGACTAAGTGAGATTTTGCCCTGGAGTCAAGTGACTGCAGGTTTTTTTTTTTTGTTTTAGTAATATGCAAATTGTGACGAAAATATGCAAGAACGGTGACAAATGTTTGGTCTGCAGTTGTCGGGCCATCAGGCTAGAATAGTTTGTAACATGAAGAGGCCCTTTTACAAGAAGATCTTGACCTTGTGGGTGGTTCCGGGACAGTGGTGACTGAACAGGAAGTCGGGTTGGTATGCGGGACGGCGGCAGCTGTGCTGTTCCACCACGGTCCTGACACCCGCGTACTGCCCTCCTACACAGACACATAATGTCTTGGTAAGCTGTCATTTGTTTCCACTTTGGGATGTGGCAATGAGGGTCTCCGCTCACAGGCAAGGGTATCGCTTTCTCGCTTAGGCCCGCGCTCGCTGGCTCCTCCAGCCAATGAGGTATTGGATACCTGATGCATTGGGACAGGTGCTGTGGAGGTCTACAAGGGCTGCTGGATGAGGGGGCGCCGCATAAACCAGAACCAGATCCGATCGAGTTCTGGAACGTTGGCAAGGGGAGTGTGGCTTGGTGCCTAAGGCTTTCAATAGCACGTTTACATCAGTTTTTTCTGAACTATGGGTCGCTCACACTAAGGGTTCAAAGTGACGGGACAGGTGACAAGTGGGAATATATCCTGATAAATTATGTTAATGGACACCGCCTTCTAAATCCCCAGATTAAAATGTCTAAAATTAAATATTAATTAGTGAAATTAGGTAGGCTTGTTGTAACCCAAACTGTAACTCAAAGGTGAAAGGTCTTCAACCTGAACTGATTGATGCTTTGATGATTGGGGGGGGGGGTAATTTACATAGAAAATTAACAGTTTTTAGAGATTAAAGTTAATAATTAAAATAGTTCAGTCTGCAGCTCAGGTCAGTTCCATGGCCCTGGGTGAGCGTGAGATTTCCTGTTATCTTGTCAGCTATGGGAAGTGGGATCTCCCCAGTGTCCCGATGCCGCGCTAAGACCTTTGCTGCCACGGGGCTGACGGAATGTCAGTACCATGGGGGTGCCCAGTGCTGCCCGTCAGATGTGACGGCCTCAGGGGGGCGCCGTCGCCTACAAAGAAGGCAAGCGGAAAGCCTGAGACGTTTTAGAGGCTATCGGGGATATGATCTTAACTGTTTCTATAAATCAAAACGACGCCTTTCTCGGAAGGTAGAAGCAAGCTGAAGGTTGCATCCAAGGGTAAATGGAAATGGTTATTTGTTCAGCCTGTGCCACGGCGTGGGAATAAGGCGACTGCTGGAGAGCCGAGAGACAGGAGGATGCCTGGTTGCGGAATGCAGGCCGAAATTAGCACGTGGAGACATGCAGCGACACATTGCCACTCCAAGGTCCCCCCCCCCATCAGGCCATGAATGTGTCGGATTGAACAACGCTCGGCCGCTGGGGTGGCAGTGGAGTGGAACACGCATACAAGCGGGCTAAGCACGCTAGGCAGCCCGGGGGAACTTCTCGTCCACCCGGGTGGCGCCTGCCAGCTCGCGTGGCTCACTCCCCCGCTGCACGCCCACCACCAGCCGCGTCGCGGCGACCAAATGACCCCTTTCGTTTTTCTGGATGAGTGATTCTCTGGCTGCTGGCAGTAGATGTATGAATAAGTGATAAGGCCAACTTAAAACCAGCCTCTTTTATTAGTTTCCTCTCGGAGTGCTTCCTGAAGCAGCTGGCGCAAGGGATCCTGCGCCCGCATGCATAATTCACGTCGCATTTCTTCGTAGTCAGCCATTGGCTAGCTCGCACGAGTTATCCATCAGTTTATTAAATATGATGGATTGGAACTCATGTACAAACCCCCTATACTAAACTATCATATTAGCGTCTTTGTCTAGGTGCATTATTCTGATTATTATTATTTTTTTTGCGAGGAGGAGTTGGGGTGGGTCCTGGGGGGTGTGCAATTGCTTATTAAATGTGTGCATGTCAAACGATGAGTAAACTTCTGTGGTGTGGGTATGGGTGGTGGGGGGCTCAGGAGGTGTCCTAATAACTTGAGTCAACAACAAAATAATAATAATTTATTATTATTATTATTATAATTTTTACTTTGACTTGCGTACGTAATTTTAAATTGGTCTCATTTGAATAAGGTTCAAGTTGTACTTAGTCTGGAATTTGTCCCCCGTAATGTTCTTTTAGACGTTGAGGTCAGTGTTAATTAGCAGCTGACCTTTGGCCTTGGCAGGTCGGAGTGATGTCATGAGTAGAGAATGTTGGGAGTGACAGCTCCCAGTCAGATGTCCCAAGTGGTCCAGCTCTGGGGTGTTCATCTGATGTTGGGCAGGTTGTGGTCCGGTCAAAGGGAGCATGAGGAAGGATGCCAGTGCTTTGCTGGCCCCGGCCCCCTGTCTCAGGTCCAAGCGTCAGCATCTCCTGGCTGTGAAATGATGATTAGAGCCAACAAACAGTGGAAAAAGAGGCGTCTCAGTCGGCTCTGGAACCATGATAATCTGTTCCGTGAGTCAGCAGATCAATGATAGACGACAGCAGCTCTGAAAGTGCCATAATGCCTTTTGTTAATGGCCATTATTTGTGATTTGCACAGTTTGGGTCTGACCAAAGTATATTATTGACAACTCATAAACACACCAAACAGTGCGATGTGCCAAAGTCAGGACCTGTGGCATGTTTGCAAACTTCTGTAAGGTGCCCTGATATGGGGAATATCCATGACAAAGCCTAACTGTCATCCCTTTCTCTCTCTCTCTCTCTCTCTCCCCCCCCCCCCTCATTTAGACTTGGGCCTGGATCAGTTCCTGGTGAAGCGGTATGATGGGAAGGTAAGCAGGTGGACCTGCCAGTTTAATGAGTGGGATTGTGGGTATTTTGATGTTTCATCAAACAATTTTGCCATCACTTTCCCGTAAATGTGTCCCGGACCTTGTGGGATTTTCTATCTGCCTTTTATCACCCAGGGATTAAAGTGAGCATATCGTCACTGATGCAGGGGGAAGAGATCCTGCATTTATAAGAGGGCTTATCTGCATACTGCCATTATGCTGCAACATCCTGTCCCTTCATCTTACTTGATGTTTAGCCATGATGTAGTACACGCATCTGATTTCGAAAGCAGTTGCATTTCACATCTAAACATACATTCCACCAAGGTGTTTAATATGCTGCTTGACTGTGGTTGGGGAGGAACTTCTGAAGCTCAGGCCTATATCTGGACCTTCTCTGGAGTACCTCCAGTGCTCTCAAATCATCCCCTGTTCAGCTGGGCTGTAAAGGGGTGACTCTGCCAGAGAGGTATGCCCTCTCCCCAGATGAGTCCTGCCACTCCCATAAATGTTAAGTTTGCCTCCATGTTGGGCATCTTTTCATCACTGCGACTGGATCCGCTGACTCTCTGTAGTTACGAATCGCGGCTATCAGAGAGGCAGACTGAGTTCGGCTGCTAATGGAGTTTGCACGAGCAAAACGCTCCCTGCTCAGACTGCTTCAGCCTTGAGCTGCACCGCAGCTACAGTTCAGGTCAGGAATAAATTGCGAGCCGCGATCGCACCTTGTCTCTTCCCATTTTTCTTCTTTGTTCCCTTTCCTCTTCTCGTAATCCGCGCCCAAGGACCTCAGACCCAGAGCCGCGTCTGCAAGCCTTCCTGTGTAGCTGGCACCTCCATAGTACAGCTCTATCTAACCCCCGAAGCTGTGGATCAAAGAGTTGGAAGCAGCCGACACATTATTATTTTCGTCGTTTCGCTCGTTGGCCCAAAGTCAACGGCGAGTCGTGAAGCCCCCCTCGGAGCGGTGCTATGAACAGGCTGCTCCTTCAGCCCTGTGCCAGCCTCCTGCCTCGGTTTATAAATGCACAATCTGCTCATTCCGCTGCCTTTCTTCCTGTCTCTCTCTCGCCGTCACTGCTCCCCGCCGGCCGGCCCGTTTGCGTCGTCGAGCTAGAAGCCCCGCTCGGTTTAACTGTAATTTTGGGTTGAGCGCCTGACCGAAGCCATAGAAGCTGTCCTCGTGGTTCTTGACGGGGCGGTTTGAGTGTTTCTCTGGCCGACTCGCAGGGTCGTGCTGGGATGCTCGCAAGAAACCTCACAGCCGCCTCGTGGGATTTATGAGCCGTGTGCCCTCATGTAAATCAGGCTCGCTAGCTCGGCTCTGCGGGCCCATTTGCATTCGTAGGAGCTCTCGGGAGATGCACCACCATCCTGTCCCGTCTCTGTCTGCCGGCCCGGCCGGAAGATCCCCCCCCCCCCCGCCCTGTATCTTTACACCTGCAAACTCGCCATTATTTCCCATCAGCATAATAAGGATGCCGTAATGAATTCCCCATGGGTATGCTAATTAGTCATTTGCGGTGAACTATGGGTCGAAGCAGTTGATTCCACTGCAGGTTGACGCCGTAGGGCAGAGTGTTTAACTTTGAGCAGACTGGTGCATTGTGGGTACACCCCCTTACCATGGGCAGGCCCATGGGACCTTTACCATGGGTCCCTAGCACATCGGGCCGTCTCACTTCCTTTTTCATCTTTTATCCCCATTACTTGCTTCATGATGCGTTTCCCCATCTGTTTCTCCTATTCTGTCTGAATGGCCCCCGCTTCCTGTCAGCCTCTAACAGCCCCTCTGTCCGTGCAGTCGCCGCGGCCGCCCTGTCCCCGGTGCCGAGTCCAGCGCCTCCTGATAATGTTGTGATGTTAGACTGTTGCCGTTCTTGCAGAGACGGCTGTTTGTCTGCCGTGCCTTTATGACGACGTTCCTCCCCCCCCCTTCTCCACGTAACCAATGACCTCATCCATTCTCTTCCCTCCCCCCCCCCAATATGCTCCTTTACTGCCTCCTCCCCCTATGCAGGACTTCTGGCAGGTATGGGGCGTGTGCCGAGTAGCATGCCTGTTTTTTACCTTTTGCGTGAGCCTGACTGATGCTCTGCGACTGGACTGACTGCACCTTGTCTTCTTCACCTTTCATGTCTTCCCCCCCCACCCCACCCCCTCCTCCAAAATCGTGTAAAACATCTACCCAATCTCCAGCCGCCACAAGGCTCGTCAGAATGTACTTTCTGATTATCCCAAGGGATAAAAATGGCAGTGGAAGGAGTGGTGATTAATTACCCCTTTCCCGTCCCTCTTCCATGTGGCCGGAGCGAGCACGTGCTCACCCTTGCCGGACCAAACGTGTGCCGAACGCCTCATTAAAAATGCATGAATCTGATCAGGAACCATCGGATTGGTAATAAAGGAGCAGCAGATTTATTCTGCACACTGTCAGTGGGGGGGCGGGGGGGCGGCTCGCTCGTATCCTCATCAGCAGAAAATGGACTCTGAACGATGCCATTTAAACGCTGGGCAGCGATGGGCAGCCTGAGGAATAATGATCGTGTGCATTTTCCGTCAGGGTGAGGGGGGGGGGGCATCTCACACTCCTGCTTTGGCAGTAAGGGATAGGAGTGAGGAGGAGTATTCCCAGGTTCCAGGTTTTTAAGGTTCTTTTTTTTTTCTTAAATATAGAGCACGCCCCATGTAGTTCCATCGTGTCCAGGGCGTCCCCTGCCCAGTATCCCATGCTCCCTTGGGACAGCCTGCAGGGCCACTGTGACCCTGTAGTACAGAAACAGTTGTAACAGTGAATGGATATTTTTGCAGGCAGGGAGTGTAATGGTCAGACCTTGCTCCCGATGATCGATGGCCGAGTGCTGAACTTTAGCTCATATCCCCCCCCCTCATACTCTCTGTTGAATAATTTAGGCCAGAGGCTTCCCTTTTCTGTTCCACGTACGGGCAGTGTGAAGCCGCGCAGAGGGGCGCTGAATTATTCAGGCCGGGAGGGCCGGTGCCAGCCATACCGCCAGATGTTTTTATTATGTGTTTAGGATGTTTTTCAACTGCTGTCGCGCAGCTCTACGGTCACAGAGGTAACTGAGTGGCCACAGGTGCGGCCCAGAATGCCCTTCGGTTCCAATAAGCGTGCCCGATATAGCACGTCCTCCGTCTTTCTTTTGTCCTCTGACATGCCTACCCTCCATGCTTGGTGCTGCCGCTTCCTCCCAGCATGCCCTGCTCTTTGCTTGCATCTACAGATGACAGTTCGCTGTGGTGATGGGAGGTGTCTTCCCCTCAAATTAGCATGTGCTGGCACCACAGGGCAGTAAAGGCACTCCAGGGCGTGGTACAGATTGCGTCACTGTAGGGAGACTGTCTCTCTCTCTCTCTCTCTCACTAATGGAGACCTGTGCCGCTTTGCTCTGTGATGTCACTATGTGCACACTGGAATGGCACCTGCTACAGCCCTGAGACCTGCTCTGACCTCAAGGGGCATCGGTGGCTTGCACCGGGATACGCACGTGGAATGCTGGGGGAATGATTGCCATGGAAAAGGGTCTTGAACTTTTTTATATTTTCCTTCCAATTTTATTTTTATTTTTTCCCCAACCACTGACCTTTAACCCCTTTGCAGGAATTCTTCAAGGACAGTCGTGGCCAAAATTTAAAACTTTCTCATTCTCTCTCTCTTTCACACACACTTACACATACATACACATACACACACACACACACACACACATACACAGTTGCCAGCGAGCATCACCTGCAAAGAGTTTTGGTTAATTGTCAAACCTGCTTTTTTGTGGCACCTCTTTCAAGACCATGGTGAACTGTAGATTGGCAGTAGATTGAGATTAATGATTTTTTTAGCCTGTGTTCTGCCGTGGGTTCAGCGCCGGATCTACTCAACGTTCTGTTCCGGGCCTGCAGCACAGATCTGTTTGCAGGCTCATAAAAATTGATTTTTTTTGCAGGCATTATATGTTTGAGTCTGAGTAATTTCCGCACTTGTGTAATGGCTGCTTGCTGAGTGGTGTGTAGCTGAAGGTATCAGTGGCGTGTGAGCTGTGTGCGCCTGTCTGACTGTGTGAGGCCTCTGTGTGATGGTGGGCGGCGGCCAATCCAATCACAGCTTTCATCTTCCTGGTCGGCCTCAAACTGTCAGCCTCTCCACACTGAGACATGTAAAATCTCCAGGGGCCGCTCCCCTGCCTGCCATCATTTTTGGGTCGTGCCATTGAAAATATATATTTTCTTCACCGGATAACATGTCCCATAACTGACAGAGTCGGGGCGTCAGGCATAAGCACTCTGTCATGACATCCCCACTATCTTCGTGACTCTCTTCATGGGCACTGGCAGCCAGTGAAGGCCTTTCCCCCGACAGCCCGAGTCACCGTCGGCGGCACAGAAATCTGCCGGCCGTATCTGGAGTTTGAGGCAGTGTGGGTGCAGGCTTGCTGGTGTCCTCGTGCAGCGGGAAACACTCGAAGGCAGACGTTTAATCTGTGATGCCCAGCAGCTGGGGGCCCGGCCTCCAGGGGGGGGGGGGTCCACGGCCGGTACTGCTGCCTGTGGTCCACTGAGGGACATCTCTTTGGCTTGTGCTGGACACACTTCAGCCCCCGGAATTGTCTGACAGGACGGGACTGCGGTCTGCGGGTAGGACAGGGTATCAGGGGCTCAGTGTGTTCTGCGGGTGGGAAAGGGTATCAGGGGCTCAGTGTGTTCTGCGGGTGGGACAGGGTATCAGGGGCTCAGTGTGTTCTGCGGGTGGGACGGGGTACCGGGGGGCTCAGTGTGTTCTGCGGGTGGGACGGGGTACCGGGGGCTCAGTGTGTCCCGCCATGGGGAGTCTCTGTCTGCCTCTCACACACACACACACACACACACACACACACCTTCATTTCTTCTCCCTGTCACAAACATGCCGGCTCCTTAGAGCCCGCCTCCCACCAGCCGATGCACTTGCACGCACAATGTGTTTGCACACGTGCACATATATATTCCCCCCCCCCCCCGCCCCCCAGAGCATGCATGCTGTCCTTCTGGTGTTCTAGTGCCACTGCCACCCACTGATGAATCCATTAACCCTCCATCCTGACCCACGTCACCTTTGCAGGTGCAGCAGTGTCTTGGGTTTTAGTGAATGGTTCAACGGTCTTGCCCCCCCCCCAAGAAGCCTTGTGTATCTCTGCCTCCTCCTTCCATCTCATATCTTGGTGGAGTAACTGGACTCTGTGCCTCATCCCTGCCGGCCCCATCAGCCTGCACACCTCCCCCCCCCCCCACTGCTGCTGCCCCAGCCGAACGAGCCTCTTCATCATCCTGTCTCCTGGATGCACCAGTTTAAAGGGCTGCCAGATGGGCGTTACTTAACCTTGAGCCTCACACTTATGCTTTTTAAAGTGACAGGACCACTTCTGCGGGCTGAGTTCTGAGGGGGGGGGTAATCGGGTTTGGCCGGCGTCCTCGTCCCTCCGAGTCCATCCCCTCCGGTGACCCCAGCAAAGCTCACTGCGGCAGTTAGTCGGCTGTCAGCTTATTTCTCTGGAAGCGAGTGTCCCATAGCGCCTCCCCCTGGTGTTGCGAGTGATGTGTCTCGTGCTGCCCCTCTCGTTCCCAGTGCCAGGGTGTCCCTCTTACTTTTCCATTTCTGGTTAGCATCCCAGTCGCACACGTGGTGCATGATCGATCGGTCCGTCGCAGAGCTGTCACACCTGTTACCATGTCACTCAGGAGGATCAACCCGCAGTCACCTCCCGGGGGGAGCAAGCTGCTCCCAAGGCCCGTGCCCCCCGTGCCCCTCCCGGTCCCGTCAGTCCCGTTTCCCCCTTTCCGGGTTCCCCGCCTTCCTGTGACCTGGCTTCCCCTTGACTCTGCCAGCAAAGGAATTCTTCAGGCCTGCCGTTCTGGTCCTGAAATAAAGACGTCACTCTGCCCCGTGGAGCATTCGGCCTGTTTCAGCATTAATCAATAATAAATACTATAGGGATTTTTCTTTGTGATTAGGCCAGTGGCTCATAGGCTGTGTATGGCTGTACGTTAGTATGTCTGTCCTTTGGCGAGGGTGTGATTTTGCCTGTGTGTGTGTGTGTGTGTATCTGTGGGGTGAGGCTCTGTAGACATGGCAGCAGAGGATGAATGAAGCTTTAACACTGTCTCTCTCCCTCCCTTCTTTCTGGTTTGGATCCACGGCAGAATGAGGTAACCCCAAAGGGGCACGGTCGCGCCGGGGCCCTGGCATGCCTTACGTGTGTGTGTCTGTGTGTGTGTACAAACCTGCTATATGAACCAGCCCTTCTCACTGTGAGTGTCTGCGAGACGTGGCCTGGTTCATGCACATGTCCAGGGTGTGTGTTGGGATGTGGCTACCTGTGGGCGTGTAGGTGGCGCGCGAGTGAGCGGCAGCGACACCTTGTGGCCTTCCTGTGCGTCTGTAGGCGTGTTCATCTGTCTTTTCCTTCCATCTGGGAAAGCCTGGGTTTCTTTTCTGTCCTCCCTGCTGGTCTGGTCCTTGTGAAGCAGCCTCTCGGCCGGTGCTTGCACGTCAGGCTGGGTATGACTGTGGTTCTTGCATGAACGCGTTTCGCCACCATACTTCCTGCATGTGTCATCATGGCCCTTTTCTCCCTGTAGGTTTGAGCCCATCAGGGCTTTCGTGTGGGGGGGTCAAAGACCCTTCCCCTGTCCCTCCCAAACCCTCTGACACCCCTTTCTTTTTGCTCACCTCTGCGTAAGCAGAAGATTGCTCAGGAGCGCGAGAAGTTTGCAGATGAAGACAGCATCTTCTACAAACTGGGGGAGTGTGGCCTCATCTCCTTCTCAGACTATATATTCCTCACTACGGTCCTCTCCAGTGAGTATCTCTGTACAGGCGTTGCTACACTGGTGAGGCTGAAACAGAGACCTCACAAGTGTAACAAATAATGGGAAAAAACATAAAAACTGAGGTCCGCGGCCAGACTTCACTACTTCACACTTCATTTTATAAAAATCTGTGAGTGCAATCAAAAAAGTAAAAGTGCAAGAAGTCTTTTGTTTGGTTACTTATGGTTAGGCCTGGGTAGGGGTTGAGGGTATCATGATTGGGTTTTTCCCATAGAAATGAATGGATGGTCCTCACTAAGATAGGAATACAAATGTGTGTGTGTGTGTGTGTGTGTGTGTGTGTGTGAGAGAGAGAGAGAGAGAGAGAGAGAGAGAGAGAGAGAGAGAGA
>JAODKM010000058.1:13479860-13502447 GCA_026780845.1 Petrocephalus sullivani
CAACATTTCTAAAGAATGCTTTCAGCACCTTGTTGAATCAATGCCACGTAGAATTAAGGCAGTTCTGAAGGCAAAAGAGGGGTCAAACACCGTATTAGTATGGTGTTCCTAATAATCCTTTAGGTGAATGTATATCGGATGATTGACCGTTTTTCTCTTTTCATGTCTTGGGCAGATAATCTAATTAACATTTGTTTACAGTAACTCATTCAAAATGCAGTACAGCTGTGTCAAACACTCATTCAAAAGTATGTTATTTTTTCCTTTTACTTTACATTGATTGCTCTCCTTTGCCTTGGGGTAACACATCTGGGTAGCTACCTGAGCCTACCAGAAATGAACCAACAAGGTGCAGCTGCGAAACTACAATAAGCAATATTTTATGTACTGTATTGCCCGGACAGTATTATAGCGTATCTGACTTCTACACAGTATAGAGTACTGTACCAGTTAAATTACTGCACTGTGTACAAGATACGCGTTTTAGTGCAGTACAGTACAGAAAATATAGCTCAATGTTTAGCTGCTGCATTGTTGGCTCGTTTTTGCCAGTTTCTTATAAGCTTCGATAAATCTATTTGTCACAGAGAAAATAACATTCTCATCATGTTTTCTGTGCACACAGCATTAGCCTCAGGTAGCTAGCCAGAATCATACGGGTTACCGCAAGGCAGAGCGGCTATCGAAGTTTAAAAAAAAGTAGTAGACTTAATTTTATCCGTATGCTGTCAAGTGAATGGAATGAAAACTGAACAGTCAGAATATAATAAAAATTAATTAATAAAATTGTGCATTTCTGGTTATTACCACAATGCATTTGTTTTGTCCAAGATAAGTTATTACTTGGTTAATTTTCAGTATGAGATCTTTTTATGTCACCTACATACGTATTCATACGTTTACTTTAAGGTACAAATGTGTTGTTTGTAGTAAGCAGAGCTGTTCGGCCCATGTACATTACAATGTAATAATTATAAATTATATACGGCAGACACACAGGTTTAGAGAATTACCCTCAGGCGCAGTAAAATGGATCCGGGGTGCGTCTGCCAAAAGCATAGTTGCTAACTACATTAGCAACTTACATAGTTAGAACCATGCAGCTGAATGAGTCCAACTACATTAGTTGCCAACAGGAGCTTTTAGGAAATGCACCCCCGGTCGATATGTCTTACAGAATGGTGCATTGGGGTCTCAGGAATAACTTACCGGGGCTTCAGAGTGCACTGGGTCCTGACAGAGAACATGCATGCACATTTTTATATTTACTATAATTTTCATATAATCTGCAGTCTGTGCAACAGCAGAGCAGGAAATTTTAGTAGCTCTGACCTAATAAACATCAGTCTCTTCAAATGTTTTTTTTATAAGACACCATAATACTTAGTAGCAGTATATTAGGCATTACAATAATTAAGTTCTATGGTCAGTTGCTATAGTTAAAAAACAGCAGTAAAAGATACGCATAACCCAAACATCTTGCATATGAAATCAGTAAATGCACTGGCATGTCAAATCACACAACCATCAAGAAAAGGGTTTCACAGAACTATTAAGACTATTAAGGTTTATTTGGAAATAACATTCATATTAGGGCTGGGCAATGTATCGAGTTCTCACGATGTATCGATATTTTTTCCTACAAGATATAGGATTACAATATCGTTTATATCGATACAGTTCATGCTCCTTTAAAATTGTATGCCTAGAGCCGCAATTCGCTTATTCATCCTCTCCCTGTCTGTCTCTCTCACAACTGCGGCCTGCCCTGCCCCTCTCCAAACACGCCCCCACCGCCCAGCCGTAGGTCCATGCAGCAAAAACATGGAGACAGACACCAGGCAGGCTAGCGAAGAGGACCTGGTTGGTAAAATAAAATTATGCAGGCTTTATTAATTTTTTATAAAGGTAGGAAGCTTTGATAAAATATTTCTGTTTATCAAGATCTGCTGTCTGTAGTTTTAACACTTCATCTGATAATGTCACAATGCCTACTTACACTACATTAGTTTGTGTTTTTTTTTTTTTGTTTCTTATTTTTTGGACTATCTGCTTTCAGTGTCAGCCCATAAAAATGACGATAGCATTTTCGGTAGGGTAGCACTGATAGATATATCTGTGGAAACGCACTAAGGTGGGACAACTCGACAAAGTAGTTCCCGAGATCCGGTCTTGGTCTCGAGCCCAGTTTGTCCTGATCTTGCCTTGGTCTTGGCCATAAGTCTCAAAATATTACAAAACATTATCTGAAACAACATGCAAATATACGTCTTTCCCCTCAGTATGTGGCATTTTTCCTGCCTCTGTCCTTTTGTAGGAGCATACTACAACGCACTACATCTCCCAGCTGCCTTGGTGGTTTAACGCTATTGGACATGCTTGAATTGGGTAATGGTCCGTTCCAGTTGTACTCGTAACTCGTAAATTACGAGTTCACGACCAGAAGTTGCAACTGGAACACCCCCCGAAGTAGGAATTTCAAGTCATGAACTGGGAGGAATCGACACAACCCCGACTTCAGAATTCAAGATGGCTGTGCCTTCTAATCAATAGAAGTTGTTGTAGTTATATATCTATCTTTGTGCCGACTGTCGGTAGGATGTCATTTGTTAAAGCACATGAAATTATGTTAAGAAATACTACTGTTACAAATAACGGTAAAAAAGTTAGCAACAATTCACATTGTTTTGCATGCTAAGGTACCAAAATTAGGATGCGATTTATTTTCTTTTTCACTGAAATATATTATGCACTTCACCAACTCATCTGAAACTAATATTTCAGACACCTTAGTCTATTCCTGATTTTTTGTGTCCCTCTGCGCAAACAGACACAGGTCACAAATAATGTAATAATATACCATCTTAGTTCTGAAAGTCCTTTTTTAAAATGTACATTTGTATAGAGTTGACGTGGCATAATGATGCATGTCTACACTTGAAAAGAAAAGTTCACATGCTTGTGTTCCGCGGAGCTCTCTTTAGCGGAGCATTTCTGCATTCCCATTGGTTTGCGAACGGCAGTGGCATTGTAGCCCACTGCCACCGAGAAAAACATCCAGACTGGCGAAGACATGTGGATGGTGCTGGAACTCATCTCCAGCCACTGCCTGTTTTAAAAGGCGCTACCTGCCAGCAAGCAATTTCACAAATTCAATTGGCCTACTTTATCTGATCTATTTCTCCGATTTAATTTAATCGGAGCAATAAAAATTCTAAATTTAACCTCACGTCGGCTGATAATTTATCTGGCCGATAAATATCGTGCCTCCCTAATTCAAATAGGGAAATTCAGATTAAAATATACCCAATTCAAATTCAGTTTCTAGTGGCACAAATATCAGCCCATAACTTTGCAAAGAGAAAAGGGAAGGTACTTACTTCAGCCAGAAGTTAAAGATATCCAGGAGGCCGTTTTCATTTTGATCCTGGGGTTTCTGTAGATTTACACAAGATATTACAGAGACGTTATTAAAATATCATTCCGCATTAACAGCTTACAGGTGATTTAACGAACCTCGTTTGACCATGAGTTTCGCGTTAGAATATCCAAATACACCAAGTAAAATCGACTATCAAGCGGCACCACTTACATTTATCATTTACATTACTATTGTTTATTTTCACGACATATGAAGTGGAATTAGAATGTCATTTAGTCTCAAATGCATTTGCTACGAATTAGCTAAGGAAGCTTTATGGATGCGCCAAACAAAGGGATAAACGCCGGCCAACATGCAAGTAAAACATAGACGTATACATCACTTCACCAATCTGGCATCTTCTCTTTGTCAAAATGACATTAAATCCTTCGTATTCATTTCAGAGACGTGTTTAGTCCAACTAGAAACTGTTAGGCAGTGTTAGGATATTTTACGAAACAGGCCGGCCCACACGTGTTCGTAATGCTCAACGTGCGATCCACGTTTCTCCAAACTTCGACGCCGGTAAGTAGGCACCCTTTGGGGGGGGGGACGCCGCCGCCGAAGCGGTTTCCAACAACCACGTTATCCTCGCTAGGAACTCACCACTTTGGCCTTCTTCATGAACTGCTGCGCAGCCTTGGTGAACTTATTCTCCAGGAGAAAGGAGTAGACATGCTGGTACAGATCGCTGGGGACGGCATTCAGCTCCGCCATCTTCGCCGCGCACGTACTGAAAAGGAGGCGCAGATGAAGCGGCGGGGCAGCTCACGTGCCCACTAGTCGCCGGCGCATGAGTGACGTCATTCCGTACGACGCAACGAGCCCAACCGTACTTCCGAGGCGCTAAAGCGTTTACATTCTGTAACGTTAGTATATCTAACATACAGACCATTCTAATTGCGTATAAGTAATTGATACCAAATACATGTTCTCAAAGATAATATATTTCCAAATTCCAAATTTACAGGGTACGGGGGCGTGGCTTATGCTAAAATTCTACACGTCATCAATCCCTGCCTCCCGCACAATGGCCGCTTCGTGAGACGGACTGACATGCTGGAAATCGTGCTGATTCGTCTTTGAGTTATTGTCATTGGCGCCTACATTTTAGAGCTCTGCGAGTAGTCATGCCAAGGTACGAGCTTACCTTGATATTGAAGGCGATGCAGAGGCCGGAGACCGTTGCTACTCTCCGACGGACGGTGGAGACCTTGATTGAGAGGGGCGCTGTTGTTCGTGACCTGGAGAGCCTGGGCGAGAGGGCTCTGCCCTACAAAATCTCGAAGCATGGCATCCGCCACACGCGGGGTGGCTACTTCTTGTTAGATTTCTACTCCCAGGCTGAAATCCTACCGGCGTTCCTGGATCACCTGAAGCGCGACGTTGATGTAGTGCGGCCCACAGTGCTGAGAAAAGAGACGGCCGAAGCGAGCGCACACTGCTGTATCCCAGAGCCCGAAAAACCCAAGGACGCGCTCCCACGACGCAAATGAGGACCAATCGACCTGCGAATCTGTACGTTTTAACTGTCAAGCCTCTGCGGCATTTTAGGATCCATCAGAAGGTCCTTATTTCTTTACCGCATCGTTATTATAATGTTGTTGATTAGAATTGACCATATCAAACACTGATCCTGTCTTTTATTTGTTTCTCCAGATCTGTGACAAACTTGGAAGGCTATCCACCTGAGCTGAACTTTTCTTCTGCGATTTTGTAAATATGTCAACATAATAAATGCCACTTTGTATATCATGGATTTAGTTATTGTTGTGCTGCCTATTACAAATGTACCTCATATGCCAGACTTCCAGCAAAAGCCCCTGAACATGAACTGTTGAATCTAAAATGCACTTGTTTTGATGTTTAAGATTTTTTTCCCTTAATTTTTAACTGCTTCCGGTCTGACAGTTTTGTATCATGTATTTAGTCTAAAGATATGCATAAAGATATAAATTGATTCATATGTTTTCATAAATGCTTATTCAATATGGGGTCACTGTGCCCCTTTGTGCCTATCCCAGGAAGCAGAGAACATCTTAGACAGAATAACAGTCCATTCATTTGCTTTATTTTTGTACATATGAGTTTAAGAGAACATTACAAAGGAAAAATGTGACTTACCCTAATATGGGATACACTTACATAAGTGGTGTGGATTAAAATGGGCGTTCTACTGGTCATGTGTCTGAAAAACACAGCCAGATGAATACACAATGCTTTGGCTGAAACCCACAGTACCCAGTGGCTGAAAGTTTTATGTCTTTATGCAATGTTCTATCCAAAGCATCTTAGTTTCAACCATTTGTACTGCTGGGTGTTTTATTGGTACAATAAAGTCTAAGAACCTTACATAAAGGGGATTATGAGTAAACAGATCATGCTCTCAGCCTCCTCACCACCAAAATAATGGCATTATTTGCCAGTGTTTTAATTATATTATTACAATTTTGACTGAAGTACCATTATAATTACCACCAGTTAGAAAACAAAGCCAGCACTTAAAATTCTTAAATGCACTAGTATAACACTGTCACAGAATTAAAATATTGTGAAACAATCCTTGCCCTACACAATCAGCAAATAAATCCTCTAGATGGATGAATTTGCAACACTCATGCGTTGTAATCTTATATTAGGTCTGTATTAGCAAATTCCTGGCAGCAGAGAAATGACAAAGTATAAACATTTCTTAGACGGGAGAGGATTCCAGAGGAGAAGGAGATTTGTGTTGTTATAGCTCATGCTTATGATGTTTGCCCATTTTCTTAGCAAAAATGTAATGCCCTGGCTCTTCACAAAAAGACATAAGCCTGTTTTGCTTTGTTGTGCACTGCCAAGTGGCCAAAGCAACCCACTTACTACTACTTACCTCTGATGAAATCAGACTTCAGATTACTTCAAACAATCACAACAGCTGTGCGATGATTAGTACAGAGATCTGGCTGAATAGCTTTGTTCCTGACGCTGCTATTGAATGGGCCGAGTGCGCTGTGTATGGATTGGACGCAGTGGAGGATTCATAAGGAAGTTTGTGTGTTTACATTAATAACAGCTGGGGCCTATATCACAAAGCTGAATTTTTGAGTTAGCAAGGTAACTTTAAGGATTTAAGGTAGTCTTGGCTAAATGTAAGTGAACAGAGTCCAAAGTTACCTAGGTAATCAACAAATCTCACTTTGTGATATAGGCCCCTGGTGTACAGCCAAGCACATTGTTGACAAACACTGCTCACCAGATTTGGAATTTTTAATTTTAAAGTACAGAGTTTTTCCACCAAGGGTATGGTTGAAAGTAATCATGAAAGTAATCATAGCTGCATATGCACCCAACATAGCCTCCAACACTGGTCTAATGGGAGGGACACATCTGAAAATGAGACCCCATATGATTTTTTCACATTTGAGAGGTCTGCTAGTCAAACTCTGATGCAGTTTCTTGGTTTATAACCTTTTGAAAAGTGCTGTGTAAATATCAAAGCATGGGGACATTTGCAACCGGCTGTATCAGTCAGAAATATGCTTTCTGAAAGCCGAAACATGACAAAGCTAGACACAGAGTATTTTTTTTTCCATTCTTTAAGGTGTGTTCTTAACAAGCATCGCCATCCGGACCAAACATTTTAATTTCGTTACATACTATGCCTATAAATTTGGGTCTGCTTGGAGGTTTAGTTCTTGACCTTCGGTCTCTTTAAATTTCATGTAAAAATTAGGCCGGATTAAATCAAGACCCCCTCCCCATTGTCAACTGGCTGTATCTTGGAAAGTATTGACCTTGCATTATAAACATTTTGCAGGGTGTTTCCTGACTAACATGGGTACACCTGGTAATTTTTCCAGAATTTTCCGAGTCTGAAGTGCGTGGGCCATTGGTTGATTTTACATAGAATGACCCAGTAAAAATATCTCCCAACCAAAACTGTGGATGGACAACTGTGCAGGCTCTGCTGAGAGAACAGGAGATGGCTTTCAGCTCAGGCAACACACAAACCTACAAAGCAGCACAAGGCAACCTTAAGAGGACTGTCAGAGAGGCCAAGTGTGAATACAAACAGCGCATTGAGGAACACAACAATATCCCATGAGGCAAGTGGAATGGGAGTAAAAGCAGAGAGACTTCCCTATGCACCTGTAAGCAGGTATGCTTGTTTACCAAAGTAAATATCAGCCAGGTTCATCTTGAGGTTATTGAGCCGGTCCAGTGAATAAAACAAATGAAAATTTAAGGAAGGAATATATGTAGTACTGGTAGAAGCATGCAAGCCATTCCAAAAAGTCTCAACATCAGTTCATTTCGGACGATTTGCTTCCTTAGTATATTCAACCATGCATTTATCTTTAACTTTCAAGTTTTATTGTCACCAGTGCAATATAAGAAATCACAGTGCAAGACAAACAGCGCAATAAAGGATCTGTGTTTAGGATAATCCGTATTTACGTTTCTACTTCTATTTGCTGAAGTGATTATTCACAGTTCGGCCATGCATTGTTTTTTTATTTGCCTGACTACTGTTTAAGCTTTAGAACATACTCCAAACCGACTCTTCCACCCACTTAAACGGCGGTCGATACAAATCGTACACGCATAGAGCAGCGGCAAGCACACGAGAGCGCGCTCGGTCACGCGGCGGAGCCGGGCGGCTCGGTCACGCGCGTCGGCTTCGCGGTCACCTGACAGTGACGCTGCGGCTATATAAGACGGAGTCAGCTGAGCCGCCGCTCCGCATTGCGGTGTCGACGCGGGGGCAGGAGGCGCTTGTTTTTGATTGATGCGCAAGAAATAAAACCCAAGTTCACGTACTACTGAGAGCGAGGAAGCCGCGACATGCTGTTTCTCACGCTTCTTTTTGTGTCGACAGGTAAATTTCCAGCTTTTTCCCCCGGTGTGTCTGGCGTAACGCAGGCGCGTTGCCGTCCGTTTCGCTTCCTTCGTAAATGTCCGCCGCCGCGTTAGCTTAGCCGCCGGATGCTAACACACGGCCCGCTCCGTCTCAGAAAGCCGGCTTTGGTAAGAATTCCGTTCTCGGCGTGCGCCGGCGGCTGCGGCCCTCGCCGCCGTTACGTTTGTTTACCGGTCGGTGCCCTAGCCCGCTTCGTCATCGCGGTGGCGGCGTCACCGCTCCGTCACCCCGACCCGCAGCATGCCTCGCCGTGATGCTAAAAAAACAAACGTAAGCTTCTCTAACCAGTTTAGCTGCGTCCTGCGATGGGCGTTTGGTCCCCCGTTTAGCTGCGATCCTTGTCAGACGCGCCGACGTCTAGGCCGCTCCTTCCTTATGTCACTAGAACGCGGTGCTATGCCTTAATATCCAGCCTTCAGGCTGCGCATGTATCGCCGGGCCGATTATGTCGCTGCTTGGGGGACACACTGGTCGTGGTGTGATTGACAAAGAATGGTACCCTTGAATTGGGTTAGTATGGCAGGTGCCTGGTTTTTGTGTACCGTTCGCTTATTCATAAGCTCTGTGGTAGCTGTTAATCCTGGTGCTGTTGTGCTTGGATGTATTTTACCGATCCGAGGGAGAAATTGTCGGTGAAGTGAGAACCAAATGATAGTCTTTATGTGAGTACTAGGTTTTTTAGATAAACCATACTTGAACTGTGGGCTATAGTGACTTTTGGGTGTTACTTCTGCGCCACCTCCGCTGCCCGGGGGCTTTCAGAGCGATTCAGTTCCCGTGAGAAGTGAGCGATCGTTGTCCTGAGTGTTCGTGCCAAATGCTGTTCGATTTGTCAGCTTTTTTTTTTCTTAATTGCCTTGTTCTATCTGGCTTGTTTTTGCTCCTGACGTTGCCTGTAGCTTAATGAGCGCACATTTGTGTTCCGACTATGACTAATTTTTTGCCTGTGGTATAAATGCTTTGTATATTGCAAATGTGTCCAAATGTTGTTAAAGTTCCTCGGAACACCAATTTCCTGGTTATCTTCCTCTAGTTATTCTTAAGGTGAAGTTGCAGCAAACGAAGATGCACATCATCTCGTCATCATTCTTTGCTGCCTCTGTGCTTGTCCAGTAAGAATTCAGTGTTATGGTACATATAGTATGTGTATAGTAAAACATGATAATCTGATCATAATTATGTTAATCTGTCAGCGTGAGTGATATGAAAACAAGGTATAAAGAGCTGACTGGCCAGCTGGATCCTGGCACCAGTAAAAGTAGGCTTTTTCACTTCCTCATTTTGTTTTGTTTCCTGACCTGAAATGTTTCATGCCTCTTAAAAATCCCCTTATAAAACTCACTTCCTCTTCAGAATTAAAAGAAATAAACACAATTTTCAGAAGGGGTCACACCTTATTTATACATGGGATTTTGGCAAATGGCGCGTAGCCCGGCTAGCAGGGTATTCTCCTAGCTGGTTATGTATGGCAAGCTGTTTTTGCTTTAATTTTTGAGGATATCACAAATTCAGTTCCAACTAGTTAAAATGCCAATTTCTAATATCAGAAATTCCATTTTAACTATGATTAAATTTTAATCACATCTAGGTACAATGCAATTCCTGATATCAGAAATTGGATACTCAACTAGTTGAAATTGTGTTCCTGATATCACAAATTGGCATTTTAACTAGTTAAAATTCCAACTTGGACTGAAATAAATGAGAATCGTTTTGACTCTCATTAGCTAAAGTGTAATTTCTGATATCAGGAATTGGCATTTCAACTAGTTATGGGCCTATTCATTTCAATGAAAGGCCCATATTGTTCTTCGAGACTAAATCGACATTTTCCGAAATTGCGCTTAGCGACAGAAATCTACGGTGCCAGTTTCACTGCCAAGTCGTATGGCTCACTTGGCCGGACGGTTTGACATATCGGGTGCCTCGGTACACCTTACGAACCACGCACAATTCAAGCTCAAAGTTGAGAAAAAAACTTTATTATAACTATTTATTTCTTTATTTATTTTTCTTCCGCAGATTTTCGGCACTTAATGCGACTCGTACCGTAGTGCATACCCAAGCAAACTATATATCTCAAGATTCTGCTTGATGGTGTGAGGTGTGCTATTACTTTTCTTTTTAGTTAGTGTTACCATGGCGACGCTATAAGGTTCAAACACTGAAAAAGTCCCATAGGAATACATAATGCATTTGAGACATTTTCTGGTACTTTCTGAGACCCAAAGATAAAATTTCAAGACATTCCCTAGTACAGGGGTATTGCATAATTTATAGGTGACCGCTATGGTAAATGGTTTCAGGTCCAAGTGGTCTTTTGGCAATCTCTTGCTTTCAGTGCTTTACTGCTGCTGCACTTACAATACCTGTTGTGGGTGAATTTTGGCTATTGGATTGTCATTCCAGTGCTAGGTATAGGTTATAATGAGCCTGAGCAACCTCTGAGTGTTCATGTATTGTGTCCTGTAAAGCGCTTCTGTGTGTTTGTGGTGTCAAAAAGCGAGTATGCTAGCCTGCATATCTAAACTTGGTTGCTTTAGCTTCAGTTTGGTTATGTCTGGTATTCTGTTTGCTAGGTTTCTGCGCAATGCTGATTGCCCACCAGTAGAAATGGTTTGCCTGATGCAGAGTAGATTTAGTCTACCTTGTGTGATCAGTTCATATGATCAGTTGTGCTTCTTTCTTCATCTCTGCACTGAATCCTAATGAACCACTTGTTTACTTGGCGCAATGTGAAGCTCATGGCTCAGTTATCAAGGGATTTTCCAAGCCCTCTATCTGTAGATCAAATGTGACTGAACTGGGGATGTTGGAGGAGGGTGATGGGTCAGTGAGATTTGTCAGCAGTACCTGAAAGGTTGCTGCTCAGCTTGTTTTTGAATCATATGGTCTTGTGATTCAGATACTGCCAGATAATGCATTGCTAAAGAGCCATTGGTGGTTGTGCAACTTTCAGATTTCTCAGCTATTTTTAAGTGTTGGAGAAGCAGAATGAAGAGTGCTTTGATTATCCTTATGTGAAAGATAAGGATTTCAACTCCTTTTTGACCCTTGTGCAACAGGTACTCTGATATTACAAATAATGGTTGCTTGTTGATCACATTTCTAAGTTCCTGGTTGTCGATGAATGTGCCTAACCATTATTTGAGGAGTATTGAGTTTAGGTGTTCTCTACTGGTGTCCTCCTTAGTGGCTAACTGAATTCTTCACTTTGTTTTGATAGTTTAGTTTTAATGTTAATGCAGTAGGACAGGGAAATATAAACAGTCATAAACGATAAGAATGAGAGTTTGATAAACTCTTCATGAACATAGGCTGTTGTGTGCCATCAGCCTGTTAGTTTCTGTAATGTAAGGCAGTTCCAGTATATCATGGTGCTTAAGAGTGCTCAGTCCCTGCCTAACACATGCACAGCAAAGTTGAGTTAGTGGAGCATGCTACTATTTTGGTAATATCTTGGAACGCTAGAGTGCTCTCTTGAAGGAAACTCAGGTGTCAGTGAAGAAAGCAGCAGTTCACCCACAATTTATATTAAATTTTTTTAATTAAATGAGATTGTGGATAAGGGGGAAATGTTGACATTACAGTACTTTGGCAATTTAAAAGCACCAGTCTGTAGCACGATGGCTGTGTACAGTAAACCTACTTGGTAATTCACTTGCAGCTTGGCAATGGAACCAATATTTTTCTGCCCCTCGACTGTAACGTTTTCCTTTGGTTTCATGCGTCTGTTTGTGGGTCAATGCAGTCACTTTGGGCCACTTCTGACTGGTGAGTGTGATTGGCATGTGATGAGCACGGCACCTCTGATTGGTGAGACTGTCACACAAGGAGGACTGTATGAATTTACAAAACTTCTCTCACGGTAGTTTTAAACCCTGGGTCAGACGTGTTGAATAATGCATATCCTAAATCGCAGCCCTTGCGATTTGCCAATTGCAATGCTTAAAATCGCGATTTCGATTTGAAATCGATAAATCGTTCTGCTCCAAATCATTGTCAGCATTTTCTAGTGTTGCCCCCTAGTATGGCTTATGTTCTATGATTTTATTAAAAATGGTTTTCAGTTGGCAGTCCATTCAGTTAGTCCTTATGTTCTGTCTCTAAGGGGAATTTTAAAAAACGGACTGATAATTACCTTTCGACTGATTATGCAAATGATCACAATTTAAATGTATTATTGCTTCTGTAATAGAAATTTTGCATTTCCTAGCAAAGTGTTCTTGGGTGTTAAGATGCCATGATCTTATACATGCTGATGACTTTGGTGTACAATGGGTGTCTTAGGGAATAACTTGAATTAGTTGGCATTTTTATTACTCTTGTGCAATGTAATATTTGTGCTTACCATAAAGTGGTAATGGCTTTAACATGAATCATTGGCTTTGTGGTAAAATATCAGCCTGATGGTATTTTTAGAATTGACCACAAACTGTCCCCCATGGCCTCAATTTGGAAATGAAAAGTACCTAGTCTGGAGTAAGAACTAAAGGGTTCTGGAATGGTCTCTGATATAAACTGCATTCGAGCAGACTTCCTTCAGTTTGAACGTGACAAAAGTCCCTGGTTCTAGAAAAAGATTTTGGTTTGAGTCTTCTGGTGGTGTGAAAGCGCCTAATTTGACACTGTACCATTTTATTCTGTCTTGCAGCTGCATCAAATGCAGCTTAGCAACCAATCGTGTTTGGACCTACATTAGCCTTATACCGAAAGGCCCTTGGATAGATCTCTAGAGAGGGACAGCTGGGTTTTAAAGCCTAATGCTTTCCCTTTAGACTGGTATGGAGACTAAGTATTAACTGGGTTATTCAATGTTCTTATATTGTGGCATGCTAGGACAGCAGTGCTGCAGTTCATGTTAACCCATAAAGTATTGTGAGCCTAAAGAAGTAGTGGTTTGACATTTTGCCTCTTCCTCTGTGGCTTTGATTTCTGCTTTATAGGCACTTGTTTGAGGAAGTAAATCAAGGAACATTTCCTCTTTACATTGTTAGCCCAGTGGTAGAAGGCCAGTTTAGGACATTAATGTTCTTTGTTGGTATGTACTGTGCCTTTTTATAGTTGGTCATGCATAAAGTAGGAACTGCTGCCGTTTGACATTTCAGACCCTATTGAAATCCAATGTGGGGTTTTACAGCCTTGCAAGTGTGTAGAAAAGGAATTTTTTTGGTAGTTGTAACATGCTTGTAAATTCCCATTTCTTCTGATTCTGTAACATCACTGCTGAACTAAAAATATATAATTTTTTTTTTTTTTTACAGCTGTGGCCACTCCCATTTTGGGTACTGAGCAGTGTGCACGTGGCCCCCCCTACTGGTGTCAGAATGTAAAGACTGCCTCAATCTGTGGCGCAGTTGTTCATTGTCAACAGAATGTCTGGAGCAAGCCCCAGATGGTGAGTTTAACATGTGCCATTAAAACTGTTCCTGTGTAGCATTTGAGTAGTAGGGCTGGGAATTGCCAACTAGCCTTTGAAACAATACTCATACTTGTGTCTGTACCAGTGTTACAGTTCATTGCATTGCAATATCATTATTGAATCCTGATGGTTAACACTCTATTAAAACGGAATAAAATTTTAAAACTCGTAAAATTTGAGTGCATTTTTAGCCTTCAACTAACGTGGATGAATCAGTGTCTTGAAGTTATGCACTTCAACTCTGTTGCTTAAACTGTGCATGTTTAGTTTTTTACAACTGCAAACACTGGGGGGGAAAAAACAATTAAACATTTGACTTGTGCTTTATTATTTTGGAGGTAGGTAAGAACAGTGAACTGTTGCAGCATTTGCTGTGCACTTAGCGTAGCACAAACAGCATGTTTTTAGTGAAATGCTGAAAAATGTTTGTAAAATAAATGGTACTGCAGTAAATCTATGTGCAGGTTAAAAAAATTGATGAATGAACAATAAATTGCAGAATCGATACGGCGCTATTCAACAGCGTATTGTTAACTAACTGCAAGCTTTGGTTAAGAGTCTGGACCTTCAGTTTGTGACTATTGACATGATTTCTCTTTGTAGAAATCTGTGCCATGTGACCTGTGCAAGGAAGTGGTTACTGTGGTTGGCCAGCTTCTCAAGGACAATGCCACTCAGGTTGGTGATGGATTGTATTGACTTTTAAATAAGTTTAAATAAGCTGCAGCTTTGTGATAAGAGAATCCTTTATTAGTCCAAGTGGGAAATTTGAGCTATATTCATTGAAGTTGGTTTAATTGTGCTTGTTTTGGTTTGCAAGTTATGGCATTTGTGCAAAAGAAGCTTATTGCCATTTTAGGCTGAGATCCTGGACTACTTGGAGAAGGCCTGCCAGCTGATCCCTGAGGAGAGCTTGTCCTCTGAGTGCAAGGAGATGGTGGATAACTACTACCCAGTCCTGATCAATATCATCACTGGAGAGCTGGTGAGGAACATGAAAGCCAGAGGCTTTCTTCACTCTCCTTTCTCACCCTTTGCTTGAGTTCATTGCACATCTGATGTTATTATATTGGCTCAAGTAAGAGGCTTGTAAGATTGTAAGTTGATTGTAAGAGGATTATGTGAGTCAAAACCTAGGTGTAAGCAATTTTGAGCTTGTAAATAACCTTAATCCAGGTTCTGAAACTGAAATGCATGTGGTATAGGGTTTGCCGGAGCTCTGACTTCTGCGTATCATCTTGTCCCCTCAGGATGACCCCACTATGGCTTGTGGTGCATTGGGTCTGTGTCGCTCTGAGCAGAAAGCACTGGCAGAGTCCCAGCTGCTGTCCAATGAGATCCCTCAAATAGACTTGTCGGAGGGTGTGTCCCCCTTCCTTCTCAATGTCCCTCAGCTGCTGTATCCCCAGGAAACCCCCAAACAGGAGACCCCAAAGCAGGTAAGAAGGCTGATCCTCTGAGCAGCAGGATTTTACTGAATGCACACTGCATTTTGCAGAAGGGACATGGGCAGTGATTTTTTTTTTTTTGGCAGAAGTGCGATTGGCTGATACATTTTTTTTTTTTCTTCCCCTGAATTCTTTAATGCAAAGCTTTTTCATGACCATCTTATTAAATGTTACCCAGTCAAATGGAACCAAGTGAAATGAATAATTTAATAAATAAAACTCCAAATACAACTGAAGTTTAATATATTCTTTCAAGTAGGTGCCGTAAGTAAAAAATAATATACATTAATATCTATTTTAACTGCACATTTTTTGTCTTGGCAACATATAACCTAAATGCCACTGCTTAAGCATTTAATAGCAAGTTTCTCTTTATAAATGGAATTGGAATCTGTTGTAAAACTGAATACTGCTTTGGGATCCGCTTGTAGCAGACTACGTTTAGATTAAACTAGATTAAACAACTCCGGTAGCTCAACATCCAAAAGGTAACACATGCTCGATATTCTGTTTTGGCCTGAGGTAATTTATAATTTCTGAAGCTTTTATCCTCGACTATGGAGAACGGCTGGTCCTCCAGTGCCATGAATTACATTTCCACGTAATTCCTTTGCTCTTTTCACTGCTTATATATAGATTTCTGGCTTGTAGATCGCTTTGAACATGCTCTGCTGGCTTCAGTTTTAGCAGCTTTCACTTTGCTAGCTTCTTCAAACAGCATGTGTAACCGGAGCGAGCGGGGTGCTGTGTTGTGGTTATTTTGGTTGGCCCGCTGGTTAAATGGTTAGCCGATCGTCAACTAGAACAGTCCAGTTTTATTCCTGGCAATTGCAGTAAAACACGTTTGCCGCTGATATACGTTGGGGTTAAACGGACACCTCTCCTCCTTCCATGCCTCCAGGCAGCTGGAAGGTGTCACTAGTGGGAGGGGGAAATATAATGGGGAAAACAATCAGCCTTACTGCCAGGTGTCAAGTTTCCGATAGATCTTTGGGTAATTTTATATAGGATGAAAGCAGATGCACATTCACTGTTATACATGTTTAGTAGGGTGATGAGTTTTTAAAGGTTTAATTAAATTTAATGTCTGTGTCCAATGTACCTGGACCTTACACTTATCGCAGGTAGTGCGTTTTGCGTCCGCTTCGCTCTCACTGAATTTCCAAATTACGGGCATTTTAGCACATCTGCAAGTGCGCGCACAGCTGTGCATATGACTTATTGCGCATGCGTGAGATCCGGTTGAAATTGGAAATGCGTGTGACTGATCGGCCAATTCCGATCGCTGACCGATCAATCAGTGAATCACTAGTTTTTGAAGACCTTGATGCAGCTGAACCAACAAGTTTAGCACTGTTGTTAACTCACTGCCATTTGTTAAATCATTAACTGTATATTTGGCTGGCTCGCAGGAGAATGGCGACGTCTGCCAGGACTGTGTTCAGTTTATCACTGATGCCCAGGCACAAGCGAAGACCAACAGCTCCTTCATTGACTCTCTGATTGCCCAGATTGAGAAGCAGTGTGACCTTCTGGGACCTGGGATTTCTGACATGGTAAGGATGTGGGCTGGAGGATGAAAGCCGAGAGCAGAAGGCAGAACACGGTGGTGCTGGATTGGGGTGTTGATTTTATTGGTCTGCTGCTTTTCAGTGCAAGCAGTATGTTGGACAGTACGGACCACTGGTGTTCCAGCAGCTCATGTCAATGGTAAGCAGGTGACCTTAGGTTTGTGTGAAATGTTAAATTAAACATCTGCAGGGCGTCATGTAGTAGGTAGTAGCACGTAGTAGTTTCTCTCTTCATTTGCCTTTATGTTTATCTGACCTGCCAAGGCAGAGAATTTCTCGGATTGTTGTGACATGCTCTCCCCATGCCGTGTCTGTCACCTGTCTGCTAATCTCATTATTTCTAATAGCTTATTTTTATCCTCTCTTCCGTTTTTGCCTTTCTGCTGTATCTTTTCCCTTCTGGATTTTTAACTTTGCTGCTCTCCAGGAAGAGGTAGGTGCTCTGGTTGACTTGCAGTCTTGCCCTGAGCTTTTGCCCTCTGCTGTAGTTGTGAACTGTCACTTGAGTGTTGTGTGCTAGTACTGCTAGTGCTTATTCTAACCCCGGTACCTTTAACACAAGGTATCTGTGCCATGTTGGAGTAGTGATGGGTGAAACAAAGCTTTGAATCAAGTGTGGAGATTATGCTTTAATTGACTGGGTTTTCACCTATGGGAGCCAGTAAGGGCTGGCTTAATCTGGTCAGCAATAAGTGGCACATGTGGGGGTCTCCCACCAGGGTTTTGAAGCTTTGTCTCCTATTACTGATGGCCCTGTAGAAACCTTAAAATAACAATGCTTTGTCTATAGAATTTGCACAGTGACTGTTGGATTTCCCCATAGCTGCTTTTGAGACTGGATTGAAGCTCACAAAATGTGTAACGCATAGCTCTGTGTATAGCTTTGTGTAGTGGATCTGTAGAACATGGCTGAACTAACTTCCTTATCTGAGTCACTGGGGAAGTCCAGGTTAAACATGGGTTGTCCATGTTTTTGGCATTCTGCCAGTTGAATGGCTAAGATGAGAGGTGATTAATAGCCCACCTTTTCAGGTGAGGGCGGGTGACCGTGCATGGCTTTCCTTAAACAACAAGGGAACTAACCAGTTTAGGTTTTTTGGGAATGATTCTGTGGGAATCATGCTGTAATGCATGCTGGGATATTGTGGACAGGGGATGAGGTGGGTGCCTCTTGGCTCATTCACTGATGCTGTCCCTTCCTCAATAGCAAGCAAAGGACATCTGCAGTCGTGCTGGATTCTGTTCTTCTGTTCCCATGGAGAAGTTGGCATCCGTGCTCATCCCTGCAGCCAAAGTCTTTCCTGCCATCAAGCTGGAGGAACCAACGAAAATCAGGCCTGTGGCACTCAGACCTGCAATGGTAACCTGAAAACGCCAGTTTCAAATGCTGCTTGAATGCAGATTAGTGTGCTGAAAAGTTGTCCTCAAAACAATCCTTTATGGTAGTAGAATAATGCCAGACTTGGGTGAGTTCCACTTATAGTGATATTGATGGGTGCCTGTTTGTGTTTTTAATCCCCTTCCCCCATCCCACCTGGCAGAAGAAGGTGCGTGCCCGTGAAAGTCCAGAATGTACCATCTGTGAGTTTGTGATGAAGGAGGTAGAGAGTCTCCTGCAGGATGACAGAACAGAGGTATACCCCGTTTACGGCTGTGACACTAATTGTTAATCTGCTGCTCGGAAAGGGCAGGCAACTAGGAGGTGTAGTTACATGTATCTCTGGTTTATACCTCTGCAGAAGGCCGTAGTCAATGCTGTAGAGAAGGTATGCTCCCTCCTTCCATCAACAATCTCTGCTCAGTGCAAGGACTTGATAGAGGCTTATGGGCAGGCCATTATTGAGCTGCTGGTCCAGGAAGCAGATCCAAAGACCATCTGTACTGTCCTGGGACTCTGCAGGGGTGCCACCCGTGCCTACATCCGTAAGTTTTTGTGCCTGCACTTCATGGTCTGCGATGGTATTATCTAGCAAATTCCAACATGTAAAGTGCCCCCCCCCCCCACCTACCTACTCCACCAGCGGTGATGGACAAAGCTCAGTTTGAAGCGGGAGGCTTCTGTGATGTGTGTAAGATGGCTGTGCGCTACATCGACGGGCTGCTGGAGCAAAATGCAACAGAAGCTGAGATTGAAGAAGCTGTAAAGAAAGTCTGCAGTTTCCTGCCCGATGCATATAAGCAGGAAGTGAGTACAATATTTTTCCTCCTTAAAGCTTTATGGGCCGAAGTCTAGCGTTTAGTCTGCAAAAGGCTGATGTTTGTGATCTGGTGAAGCAACTTGAAGCTAAAGGTTTGTTTTGCTCAGCTTTCTTTAATTCTTCCCCCTACAGTGTGATCAGCTGGTTGAGCAATATGAGCCAGAACTGGTCCAGCTACTGCTCCAGATGATGGATCCTGACTTTGTTTGCACGGTTGGTTTTGAACTCTCAAAAATGGACCTTTTGATCCACTAATGTGATTTACATATGCTGCTGCCTTGTACAGATGACCACGCAGGGTATTCAGACTGCAGGTTGTTGGATTAGTAAATTGTAGTGATGTAGTTAGTGTACTGCTTGGTTGGTGAAGAGTCTAAATGGTAAAGCGGTTTACCTGCATCCATCTGACCTCCCCCTTGTAGAAAGTGGGAGCGTGCCCTGGAGCTGTGAAGAGACTTCTAGGTACAGAGCAGTGCAGCTGGGGGCCAGCATTCTGGTGCAAGAATATGGACACAGCTGCTCGCTGCAATGTGAGTATTAAACCTACAGTTTTTAATGCAAGTTGAGTAGCCGAGGCATTTTTGTTGGTGAGAAACAGATTGGAGATTAAAGCAGGAAGTTTTGAAATGTAGTAGGCAACTTCCATCCCTGAACATCTGAGTAATGTTCTGAGCATGTGTAACTGATCCTGATGGTATGACCTTGCATGTCTCAATTTTTAGCCTAACTGTTGTGCTTTCTTCCCCTCAGGCTGTGGAGCACTGCAAACGTCATGTGTGGAACTAGGAGCATTAGAGAGCATCTGGGGAAATTAGGGAGAAACATAGAGCTGCTTTCGTAAATTTGGTTCCCTAAAGTTTTACAATGATCGCAATAAGATTTACTTTTTTAACATGCAGGTCTGTTTTGGAGACAAAGGGATCTTTTGGAATTATCGCAAGAGTTGTTTTGTGGATGAGTTGTACATGGTACTAAACTTCTGATGCACAGAACTACCATCTCACTGCATTTGGGATACCTGGTCATCTGGTGGAGGGGTGGGTGAATGTTGAGCGTTACACTGGTTTTGTAGAATTCCAACTCCAGACAAGTGACATTGAACAGCAGCTAGTGCCTTGATGGAAGAGTGAGGGGTTTATTTTTAATTGACTTGAGATGCTGCCCCCTGCAGTCATGGAGGAGCACCTGCTAGGCCAGTGTCTGCTTTTAATAAAAAGTCTAACCCTAATCTCATAGTAAGTTGTGTGATTTTTGTCTGTGAGCCTATGTCTAGTTCAACTGAACAGCATTTCAGTACTATTACTACTGCCCACTCCCAGCTGATCTATTCTTTAAAAATTTCTTTAATGGGATTTTGTGCTTAGATTTTTCGCTTCATTGTAAAGTGTTGTCTGATTTTTAATAAATTGAATTAAAATTGTCAAATTTATCAGTGTTGTGTTTTCTGTGCATTTCATGACTTCAGGTTTGCTACATAATGTGAAATTCAACATTCCGCTTTCCCTTAAGTGGAGGAATGAAACTGTTGGAAGCTAATTTTTTATTTTTTTTTTTAAACCCTGTTCACTTGGAAGCACAGTAGGAATTCAGAAGATAAGTCCATCAAATGACTGTATAGCAACTTTTGATGCATGAATCTCCAAAGACACTGCTGGTTATCTGGAGACCATCTTATAAGAGGGGTGGCAACTTCAAACTCCTGGTGCTACGTTTGGGTGGATTTTATTTAGATTTATTTGGGATTTACTTCTTAATGTAATTTCCAATAGTCTTCCAATTAACTTGTTTCACTAATGTCTGAATTATCTTGGCTAGATGGACCTTTGTTAACCTGATTTAGGATGGTATAATTTTAAGCAAAGAATGTACATTGTGTGGGTTATATAGGCACCTTTCTGAAGCCCCAACACATTTGGAAAACATTGCTGGACACATTCTCTAATTGGAAACCTGAAATACTTGAAAAACATCTGCTGGACAAAATGGGTAAGGCACCTGAGTTTGCCCAATACACCGAGTTTGCTGTAATTAGATTTTTATTGCTCTTCTGGTGGGCTCTATAAGTGTTCTGACCCCAAAAGATATCCTCACAAGCAAAATTAACTGGGGTATTGACACAGCATGGTGCTGAAAGACTTCCACAGGGTTGCTGACACATGCTGACTCCCCAAGACCATGCTGACTGCATGTTGTACACTTCCAAGCTTGGAAAAACCCAGCAGCAGACCTTACACAGGGCCTCTACTGAGGCCAATATAAACCAAGAATTGGGAGTCATTGTGCTGCTACTCCTTGGTCATTGTAATACAAATGCAACTCACCTCGTGTGGTCGGGCAGGGGGGATGCGTAGTATAGCGGCGTGCTGGATAGATGCAATGACATCTGCTTTATTTCTGTATTCTATTTTTCACAAAAGTGAAAATAAAGGTCTGGTGTTTATTACATTCTTTGTTGATATTTTCACTTCAAAGTAAAAAAATAATTTTTACCATGCTGGGGGAGGGGGACTTGGAGGGCCCCCAGAGTCCCTAGGATCACCTTTGGGTTACATCTTGTGTAATGTTTAATAATAGCCCACTGTGTGGCGGGTGAGTTGTCATGGCAGCCAGTACAGTGGACAGTGGCTGGGAGTTCTAAGTGTGTTAGGCATATATCAGTAAAAGCCGGTCTTGTGCTCTTTCTGCTCATTTGGCCTAATTACTATAGCATCGTTACCATGTCTGGTGCCCATGCCACAATATACACTCCTGGGCAGAAAAAATGGCCAAACCTAATCTGCACAACATTAAGCTTTGGTCCAATTTTTTGCCCAGGACTACAAATAATTAATCTTACAAGACATTAGGGAAACAATTACTGAGCTAAATATACTTATGATTGATAAAACACATAGCTATCAAGCTGAATATATACTGACAATCTAATAAAGCAAATCGGTTATACTACGAAGCTAAATGTAAACAATTTTAAATATTAATTTTAATAATCAATAAAAAACACCTTTTAAAAAACACTTGAAACTGCATAATCACAATGGCATCATCGGCCATTGGTCAGAGGAGGATGGAATTTGGACGGTGGATGGGATTTCACATGACAGATGCAGAGATGTTTTGTGGAGCTGAATGTAAAACATGCATGTAAACTGCAGGGCAATAAGCACAATTTGTAAATTATATGAAAATGACAGGTAACAACTATCAAATCCTTTTCAAAGGCACTGAAATCTTGGTTTCTTGCCCATTCCCCCCTATGCACATAATCTGAACTGTCAGATGTCACTGCAAAAATTCTCTTTAACAGCCAGTTCATTCATGCAAAGTATTTCTGACTCCACTAGATGGAGCCACCACACCAACTATCATGAATTTTCTGGTTCACTTGTACCACTTGGTTGAGTAATTTCCACTTAAATGTTGCAGTATTTAAACATCTTATGAACATATTGTTTGTGTTAACACAGAAAAAAACAATATAGGACTAGTACAACAATTATTACTATTATTACAAATAAACCACATCGGGTACATTCACCTTACATTATAAGTAGGGTTGCCACCTTTCATGCAAAAAAATAAAGGACGCCTACCATAGTGGGGACTTGCCACAACCACGATGTACCA
>JAODKM010000058.1:13503083-13549654 GCA_026780845.1 Petrocephalus sullivani
TGAATAAAAAAGGGACGTACAATTTTACTGTCAAAAACGGGACGATTCCGTATTTTAAGGGACGGGTGGCAACCCTAGTTAGAAGGGAAGTAATGGAATTGGCGCAGTTTGCAGTACAATGGGTTGAAATGGCAGTGGGGAATTAAAAATCATGAAGAACATGCTGCATAACTGCTCGTTATATGCAAATAACACGGTTATGAATTATAAATTGTCAAGCGCGCTCCATTTTATCAACATGCAGTCCTGAATGTTTTAGAGCTGCACCGATTTTTCAGACAGTTAGGTTACAGGCAGTCACTTAAATTCTGAGGTTGTGCATGTTATGGCTTGTTCCCCCTAGAGGGTGGCTTTCAGTAGGCTTAATAGGTGGTAGATGGCAAATAGCTTAGAAGTACTTAACATAAAACATAACATCCTCCAATCTCCAACAATGCCAGTCTGTTTGATAAATCGTAAACTAATCTGTGGAGCTGTAATAAAAGGTCGATTAAGCCTTTCAGGAGACAATGTGACCATTAACCGACAGTGAGATTATGTTAAAGAAGTGCTTTTGAAACACAAAAGCACTTCTGTAACACCAAAGTAACAGTACATTGCATTACTTGGCAGACAGGGCACCTATTCAAGGTTTATAAACTGGACGTGGATAATTACTGAAACAGTTTGTGCCTTGACCCACTTTTCCTGGAAGGTATCAGTTTATTTAAAGTGAATTAAAAAGCTTTTAGAACAAAACATATTAATGAGGAAGCAGCCTACAATTTTTGTTAGAATTGTTTAATTGTGTAAAACTAATAAATCTACAATGTCAAGCCAATGAGTAAGTCATATTTAACGTTGTATTTAGCTATTATGTGGAATGATCTGTCAATCAGAAACGATTTGCACTGTTTAAGACAATTTTTTCTCCCTGCTGTACCCTGATGAGTTTCTTTTTCACTGGAAGACAATATGACGGTAAACGATCAAAACACTAGACAGACAACTACGGCTTGTTTCATTTGCACAGAGAACTTGTCCACAAGAATTGTCCCTGAAGTCAACATTTTCTATACTGATTAAGGGTAAAGTTGAATTTACCTCCTAAAAATCTGAATCTAGTTACATTTGGTCCAAAAATACAGCTTACCAAATGCAAGGTTCACACAAGATTCTGATCACCATAAAAACATGTTAAGATCACCATAAAAATACATTTAAAAGTTATACAACAAAAGTTAAGAACCTGCACTGCTGTCCTAAATACTGTATGTTAAACTCACAGCAAAATGAATGTTGGGGCAGAGCACTGGGCCATCACCGCCACAAACTGTAGCTCAGCTGCAGAACAGAAACGGGTTGGTCTCTATAGGGATTGGAACAGCATCAGCACCAAGATTAGCCACTCTAGCTCTATTAGCTGCAGGGCTCGATGGGAATTGACACACACCCCAATCCAAGATCCCCTGTCAGATACAGTGGACGATCAGCACAGAGAAGGCCGACCCAGCAGCTAGGCCAAGCGTGAGAAAGAAGGACATGACCACGCCAGTGGGTTCCGCCAGGTCTCGGGGCACCACCTTAGGCCCATAGATCATGGGCAGGGTGCCCAGATAGCCGTTGCTGAGGCCCAGGAGTGACACGAATATAACAGGGTAGAGGTCATGGCCAAAAATGACCGTGTGCAAGTGGTCTCGGGGCTGGTAGTTGCAGAACATGAAAAGTGGGACTAAGACTGTCCGAGCCATGACCAGCACTGGCATCACCTGGCTGGTGGGACCTGGCACTTGGAGCCAGGCGGTGGCCTGTCGCCCGCAGAAGTCCGAGGCGCTGTACAGAAAGAAGCTGGTCAGTGGCACAAAGTAGGTGGTGGTCCACGGGCTGCCGGAGTCCTGGTGCACTGACTGAATCCCAGAAGACACAGCCGGGAAGACTATGATAGAGATGAAGAAAACGTAGAACACGCAGAAGCCCAGCACCCATGTCTTCTTCAAGATGGGCATCAGCGGCGGCACAGAGACCCCGTCTCTGGATCTCGCGGTTCCGTCGCCGACCTCTCCCAGCCTGTCAGACTGGACCCCAGTACTCCCACAGGCCGCTATGGACATGTAGTGCCTGGGGAGGAGGGAAACACAGACGCTCGCTGATAAACAACAGTCATTATGCTCGACCAGACATTTGTTTTACAACTTAATGCCATTCAGAGATACTGAATAGGAAAGCCTGCAGATATTAAAAGCACTTGGTAGTCACATAATGGCCGGTCAGTTCCTCCTAAAATGTGCATGGAAGATCTCTTAAGTACTTCCCCCTTGACAGACTTCTAGACGACTAAAGCTTTACAGCAGATTTTCTTCCCCCAATAAATATTTTTGCCCGGCATATATCCTCCAGCTAGCTAAGTGTTTAATCAATCAGTCTGTTTTAAATCAATAAAAAGTGCTGATCTGATCAAAGCATGATTCACTGAGCTGAACCTCTCATCTCCTCCAGAAGCTGATGAGTCACACTCATGAGAAACTGCTGGTTGACACACAGATGATGGTTTATTTCCAGATCTTCAGGCCATTCATATTTAATTATTATTTTTTATTATTATTATTTAATTATTATTAATTTACAAACATTCATTCTTCTTGAAATTTTGTGGACAAAGTGAATTTCAGGTGGGTTACAGCTTTTTAGTTTTCCGTCTGGCAGAAGTTGCAAGGCACTGGTGATAATCAATGCGACCACTGTGTTTTTCATTGGTATATTATTTTGGCCAGAATTATGGGATGATCTGTTGTCCTGGTAG
Organism: Petrocephalus sullivani; assembly: GCA_026780845.1. NCBI lineage: Eukaryota > Metazoa > Chordata > Actinopteri > Osteoglossiformes > Mormyridae > Petrocephalus > Petrocephalus sullivani. The sequence continues at coordinate 13,505,863 of JAODKM010000058.1, forward strand.
AAAAAACATTTTTCATAATTCTGCTATCGACCAGAAACAAGTTTGTAGTCCCACAGTTCATACTCCTAAGAGTCTTTTTTTTTCCCTTTGTGAAACGTAACTCAGATGTTCTGAACCATAACGACTTACAGTCAGTCTTCAGTCTACCTGAAGCACAGAGCAGACAGGCAGAGGGTTACACGCCGAACAGAAAGAGGCAGATGCAAGCACAAACAATTTCCTGTCAAGCCACTCTGTTGCTTGTATGACAGCCTGAAATGCATTGATTTTTTTTCATTTAAATGTTACCTTGAATGTCTTATCTGCTGCAAGTCAGCAGAATAAACAACAATAAGCTGAAAACATCCCTCATTAAAAAAATACCCATAATGCATTTCGGTCATGCAAAGTTAACATTATTCAAATTTAGTGCGATGGATTTCCCATCAGTGAACTTCACTGGGGGCTTACAACTTTTGCTGACTGATATAAATGACAACCTAAGAATTTTCACTATACACTCTCTTGTAAACATAAATGATGCATATTTCTAACTGCACAACAGGTCCACCAGACCCCTTTCTGTTACTTTCTTGGTGTGAATAGAGGAACTGCAGTCAGTTTCTCCTTCTTAAATACCTCAGTGCAGCCCTTGATATTTTTAATTACACATTTTTTAAATTTTAAATGAGGTGATAACTACAGGCTGAGTAGTGCACTATGCACAATAACACAACTACACATGAAACCTGTATTTTTGTGCATTGAGCCTAATCGATCCATCTTATCTAGGTAAGGGTCATGGTGTGCAAGCCTTCTATTAACATGACATCACGAAACTCGACATAAGTGTTAGGTTTCGACAGCTGCCGAGTTTCACTCAACTGTGGTTTTCCTGACCCCTTTAGATGTCACTGTGCCTCCTGACAATCTGTTCCTCTTATTTGTCTCAGTTTCCCAGATTCCCTGAATTTCCCTGTAGCCTGAAAATCTCAAGCTGAAAGAGTCTGGTGATCCAGCGTCCATGGTAGTTACTTTGGATTTCGGAATCTGACGGTCCCAGCCCACAGGATAGACTAATTCCCTAACATTTCCTCAAATGACCCCAGCCACTCCTTAAACATCTTATTTCACCACCAGACAATATGATTAAGGTAATCAGCTAATCTTCAAGCTCATAATAGGCCCAATCAGGTGTGCTGGCTGTGAAATATAACAAATTAATGGTGATTGTGCAAGAAAATGTTTGGAAACCACTGAATTACACTAATTCCTGTAAACCAGTAAATGCTGGAAAAAATGTGAAACTATACAAATGTTCATAGTCATTTACTGAAATGCAGAGAAGTGCGTGGAATTTACAGTCATTAGCTAAAGAACTGATGCTGCCGTTAGATATGGAGGAAGTTGGGTACTACAGAGTTTGGGCCTAGAATCACCATTACTGGTTGATTACTGGCATGTTCGGTCCACTCACCGTGAGTATGCCAGTCTGGGCAGAAGGAGGTACATGGCAATGCAGAGCAGCGTGAAGACATCTGCAGTCAGGAAGTAAGCCAGAGCGCTATCTGTCACATCCTTGGCGACTGCCAGGTCCACGATGGACGCCACTGCACTCAGAGTGCCCCCCATGGCTTGACCTGAAAAGTGCAAGGGACCAGAAGGAACGTAAACAACTACAGGTAGATTCGACATCAGGTGGCGATGTACAATGCAGATTCATGCGAAAGCTAGCCAACGGCCAGCCACGGTGTGCCCTAAATCTTTATACAGTAGATTTCCATCCACCCATCCCTGCTTATACAATCCCTGAATGGGATGCCAGTCCATGTCAGGACACTTATGTACCTACCAGATATGAGCGCCTGTGAGATCCTCATGGGGAAGTGACCGCTGATCCCAAAGACACTGCCTGAGAAGATGTTGGAGGCCCCGCTGACCAGCGCGACGCTGGCCAGAGTCCCAGCGAAGAACTGAACCTGGTGATGTGACACATCCACCACGACCAGGACCGTGGTTATGATGAAAATGGTGAGGATCACGCCCAGCGAGCTGAGGATCCGGAACCTCGAGGAGAGTCTGTCAACATACATGTGACCATGCTGAACGTGTCACTGTACAGCTCAGCCAATATTATACGCAGATACATCACATTTGTTTATATCACAAACAACCTATTCAACCTGACAAAACAGTATAGGTCTGTTAGATTGCATTTTCTCTTTAGACTAAATCTGTCCAACAAAGGGGATGGAAAAACAGGGCGATATTAACATGGTGTCCCCAAGCTGTGATGTCCTGATTGGTCTTAATCACTTTATTACTCGGAGCTGTATCAAGACCAACCAACAAGCATTCCTGGAAAAGGCGGAGTCATGTCCTTTCCCAGTGCAAGGACAGAATTTGCTGTTCAAATGGCTCACATAGACTGCTTGTTCACTGCTCAACACATTGATCCATATTAGTCTATATTCTAGCCCCAGTGTTGCTAATCTCAAATTCTACCGTTGTTTTAGTCAGTCTACTTAGTTGAGCACCATTTTGCACAGTTAACCATCCATCTTTCCACCTAACTAGTTTTAAAAAATTGGGGTGATTTTGTCTTCTTTCTCCTTGATGTATTATTTAAATCACACTCTTTGGCTTATCAAGCTTGCTCACAAAAATTACTAAACTTTTCACTTTGACCCTATGACATAATAAAATAGATAAAAGGTCAGGTAGTTTGCCTTAGTGTTCAGGGGCCAAAAATGGTAATGTACCTGTTGACCAGGAGGTAGTTGAGGACCAGACACAACACTGAGGGCACAGTGGAAGCAATGGACAGGTAGCTCTCGAAGTAGTCCTGCAAACACACACCACGGTTAAACAGCCCCGCCTAAAATTCCAGGCACTGCAGGACCACACACGTTGATAAATCAGATTACACAATACACCACATTTAACATACACATATTATGACAGGGAAGGTAACAAGAGAAGTTTCTCTTATCACAAGAAATCAGGCATCTGATGCTGATCTCTTTTCTGCAAGTCAGCATCAAACAACCGTAGACTGATATCAGGCGTCATTGAAATACGGGAGGTTTGGGATCCACATCAATATCAATGTCAGTGCCAATGATAGCTCCCCGCCTGAGCTCCAGCAGCACAACTGGTTAGTGCATGGTACTTATGCTGAAGTACGGCCCAGTGCGATGCCGAGGATGTAAATTTAAGCCTCACCTGAAGCACATTCATTTATAGAATTTCCTTCCTCCAGACAATAAAGATATTCAATTCTGGCAGGATGTCATACTCATGATGCAAGGTTACGTCTCATGGTGAAGTGCTACAAAGCAGTTTGACACCTAACAAGGACCTGCGCTCTAAAGCGCAAAAAAAAAAAAAACAGCGACTGACGAAACTGAAACAAACTGCACACGCTGCCTCCACCCTGCAAAAAAAGAGAAGTGGGATGAAAGGCCTCATGAAGACAAAATCACTGTCCTCCTGGGAATGTGCTGTCAGCACCACACTGCTACCTTCTTTAACTGAGAGGCACACAAAAGGAGATGGTGCCCTCAAATACAAGAGATCACATGACCGATCAAAAGTCTCCATTCCTATGCACTTTCCATGCCTGCTGAAACAGCATCTTAACCTCTCTCATGCTCTGAGACACAGGGAGAGGCTTTCGTGAATTAGGTTTGCTCCTGAGAACTGTATTGCCAAGCATGTCGGGCCACATGGTCTCTCAAAACAGAAAATAAAAACACATAGGGGGGATAGGGGGCCACCAAAACGACAGTGCAGGTTCCACCAAAACCTTCAGTTCGTAATATTTAGGGCAGAGATTTTCAAATAATTAGGGACGCACCGATCAATCGGCCAGCGATTGGTACTGGCCGATTTTCAGCCTGATCAGCCTGGGGTGCATTTCCCAAAAGCATAGTCCCTAACTACATTAGCAACTTACAGTTAGAACCATGCAACTGAATTAGTCCAACTACACTAGTTACTAACAAGAGCCTTTAGGAAATGCATCACTGATCGGTGATCGGCCGATCAGTTACACGATTTTAATCCGATTTTATGCATGAGCAATAAGTCATACGCACAGCCGCGCGCACACCCACATCCCAGTCGCGCATGCAAATACAGATCCACTAAAACGTCCGTAATTTGGGACAATTTAGGGCAAGGTCACTGTGTACACTGTGAGGGAAACAATGCAAAGACATTTAACACAACAAATTTAATTAGACATTTAAAAACTCATCGCCCCCGGGAACATGTGTAACAGAGTGAATGTACAGCTGCTTTTATCCCATATAAATTACCCAAAGATCTATCGGAAACTTTTATTTTGACACCTGGCAGTAAGGCCCATTATATTTCCCCCTCCCGCTAGTGACACCTTCCAGCTGCCTGGAGGCATGGAAGGGGGAGAGGTGTCTGTTTTCCCCCAACATATATCAGCGGTGAATGTATTTTTCTGTAAATTGCCAGGAATAAAACTGGGCGGAACGATCGGGTCACTCCTTTATTTAACTGGCGGGCCAGCCAACAGCAGCACAACGCAGCACCCCGCTCGCTCCGGTTACACATGCTCAGTTTGCTAAAGGTGAAACCAGCAGAGCATTTTCAGAGCATCTGGCCAGAAGTCTCTCCTGTCTTTTGCCAGTATAAGCAGTGAAAAGAGCAAAGGAATTACGAGGAAACTGATGTAATTCATGGCACTGGAGGACCAACCATTTTCCATAGCTGAGGATTGAGGCTTCAGAAATATTGTAGCGCCGGCAGGGATCATAATATCCCAGGATGCTTGCGGGTGAATTGTAAATAGCCCCTTGTTCTGTTGTTAAGTAGTTGTATTCCTGATTGTGGCTTGTATGTTGCCCTTTGGCTGTGTGCACCCTGTCCGACCCTTGCGTCTCCTTAGCTTTGTGTAAGCTTCCCAACGTGTGTGTCTTGTGGTCCGGCATCTGACCTCCCAGTGTTTCAGCGGATCATTTTATTCAGTACTGGTTTAGCGCTTGTATTATCCTTATTAAAGGGTGTAATAAAACAGCTCTGTTGTCTCTCAGAAATGTAGTTATAATTTCGTACTTACTGCACCCATTATCTTTTGAAAGAATATATTAAACTTTAGTTGTATTTGGGATTGTATTTATTTATTTAGTTCTATTTGAATTTGTAAAGTTCAATAAGATTTCGTTATGAATATAAAGTTCTGCATAAAAGAAAATTTGATTTTTGATTGCATCTGCTGTTCTCATGAAAAATCAGTATTGGAAAAACTGCTATCAGCCGATCAAAAAAAGAAAAAGTCGGTAATCGAATCGGCCAAGAAAATTGCAAATCAGTGCATGCCTACAAATCATGGTTGTTAAGGGCCAGGCACTGCTGATTCCTTTACCTCTGAGCCAGGTGTGAGGCCTCTGTGACCAATCAGAATCAGTCATTATTAAACTAACTACTTAGGAAAACTGAAAACAAGGCCTGGATTTGGATTGGAGGGCCAGATTCTCCTTAACCACCTATCTGTAGTGCTCTATTCCTAGCGCCCCACTCAGTTCCCCTTGTTCCCTCTATTGTTTCCAGCTTCCCCTAACTTACAGCTCACTCCATAAGAGGTCCACAGGGAAGGCTGTGTGCTGTTAAAGGCACCTTCTCACAGGACCTCCCTGGGAGTATCTGACTCAGCGGCCCGGGCTCTGTCACCTAGCAACACGTCTCCGTGTGGAGTGCTTCGCTAAACGCTGTCATCAGCACTTTCACTGCATTATGTTACAATTAGTAGTGCACTCCTCCTTCTCCTTTTGACATCTGCAGAATACTGTGGAAAGAAAGCCAATTAAAAAGGGACTGCTTTTCTTAGATTCTTGCAATTCTTAGATTTCAGCCTCAAGATGTTAATCATTAAAAACACATAAACAAGATCACTGGACAAATTAACCCAAGCTTTCAATATGGGCTAAAATTCCTTGTTAAATGTTTCCTGCATTTGTATGGTTTGCACAAAAAATGTGCACGCTGCACTGACTTCCCATATTGAATGTTTATAAAGCACCTTATTAAAACAATAAACAACTTTTTTTCAGTATTCTTCAAAAACCTAAAGATTTATACCTAATCTACAAGCAATTAGCACAAGGTCTGGTTTCTCCAACTACAGATGGATTCTGGGCCCATGCACCGTGGCCCACACTCACTCAAACAATGTTCCTGCTCCAACCAATCTTACAGATCACACTTACTGAAAGACACATTCAAATATTAACAAATACTTAAAGTACTAAATATTAATTTAATATTAATAAAACAATAAAACATATTCAGAAAATGCAATATTCAGCAGCGTATACAGAACTAACCTTTGAGGATCAGGCATAGTGCTTAAAAACAACAAAAATATACATGTATTCACTTATTTTTATACTTCTTTCCTCCAAAGAGCTAATCCTCAGTGGTCATTTTCTGCTGAGCTGACCCAGGTAAAACAGCCACGGATCCTGCTAGCTGAGACCGCAAGGCCTGGGAAGATATCTAGATTCCGGAGGTCAAAGGTCACCAGATCTCAACCAATTTATTAAGCGAAGACTAACACACTGCCTCTATATCCACTTAAATCACATAAGGTCACATCAGTATGAATGTTAATTATCTTATCATAGAGCTATTAACATAATGCTGGTAAGTGGAACAATATTTCAGACTTTAATCTCATCACTATGGTTGCCATGATACTAGAATTTTGACTTCAATACTGATACTAAATTTAGTATCACAGTTTTCAATACTGATACAATACTACGACAGAAATTAAAATAAAAATCATTAAGTCGTATAGCCCAAAGGTCTATAAAATGGGTTTATTGTCTTTTGATTTTTCTGCCATTTCTTATATACAGTCGTTCCTCGTTTATCGTGTTTAATCCGTTCCAGACTCTACAGTAATTAAAGTAAGATTCTTTATTTATAAATAAAATATTTTCATAGTTAGAGCATAGAGAAACTGTTTACGACGTTCTAAATATGGTTTTTAATATTATTAGAGAAAGAACACCCTTTAGTCACCATTACACTAGTATTACCCAATATATTTGACAAAATAGGAGAAAATAAGACATTAGACGTTACAAATACAGTATATTAATATTATTATTGTATATTTAATTACACACACACACACACACACACACAAAGTTGTTACACAGAACCACTAACCTATGAAAAGATAGATAAAAGTTCTCAGAAATTGCAAACAAAGCTGCTTCCGATGCGTAGTGATGTAGAAGCGTGTATGAGAGTAACTTGTGTGAGGCTGAGCCAGTCAGCGGCCAGGATAAGAAGAGGATATAACTGACTCAGACAACCGAACGCACGCGGTATCATTTTTACAGTCTCTATCAACTTTTTAATGAATATATGGTACTGTATATACTTTGATGAGCACAGTACTGTATACGCTTTAATGAATATACAGTACTGTATATACTTTAATGGGCACAGTACTGTATTTGAAAAATCCGCGATAGAGTGAAGCTGCAAAAGTCGAAGCACGAAGTGGCGAGGGACAGCTGTATTCTTAAAACAAATCTATACTAAACTTTCTAATAATAAAATAACCTTTAAATAAATGACGGTTAAATTTTTTAGTAGTTAACATCAGGCTTAAAATTTTTATGATTATGGCAATATTTCCCCCGTCTCCCGTTTACGCTGGAAAATTCCATGCGTTGTCTGCATAACGGGAGAGCTGCATTAACACATAGGTGTGTGTATAAAGCTTTTCATAAGGACAAAACATTAATAATAAACAAGCTTATTATCTATCCTGCCAGCTTTAGAGATCTCCCTATTGGTCGGTAAGCGACCAATGGCCAGGTTGGAGGCGTTTCCAGTTCTGCTCTGCACTGACCTATAACACTTTTTACATTCTGGCCCGTTGATGTCTTTTGCGTTGTCGTATACATCAGCAAGGTAGGCAAAATACGCCCAAATCTTTTCTATAAGTTCTGGACAGACAGACAGACACTTTTGCTGTAGCTATGTCTGGTCCGTGTATATTTCTCACTAAATGTATACAGATCAAAGAAACTGCAGTGAGATATGTTGCTGCTCTGTCCATTTATGTGTCAATTAGCGCAACAACATGGCAAGATGGCATTACCTTTTAAATACCGAAATTACTGAATGCTTCAGTCATGAATCGTGATACCCTTACTTACGACTTTATAGAAAATCTATGTGGACCTGTGATTGTCTGCTTTCGTAATTTAGAATCTCCCATTACAATATTTTCTTGTCTAACTCAATATAATAAGACAAAACACAGAAAAGAAAAGTGTTCAGGCTTTGCTCACTTACACAGGTCAGGGGTCACCTGTATCCCTCCATACTCACACAGAGGTCACTGCTACCACGCACATACAGGTCAGGGGACACGGCTACCCCCCACACTCACAGCGAGGTCAGGGGTCACAGCTACCCCACATACTCACACCGAAGTCAGGGGTCACGGCTACCACCCACACTCACACTGAGGTCGGAGCGTGGCCCCTCCCACCGCACCACACTCACACCGAGGTCAGAGAGCGCCCCCTCCCACCACCCCACACTCACGCTGAGGTCGGAGCGTGGCCCCTCATGGCCCGGGTCTGACCCATTGCTCATCTTGTACAGCCAGTAGTGCTTAGCCGTGATGAAAAAGTTCCAGGGCAGCAATGAGCCCACGCCCAGAAGGAAGAAGATGATATAGACCAGGCAGTAGGTGTCTTTTGGCCGGTGCCGGGCACCCAGGGTCCCCACCGGGGGCTCCCCGGCCAGCAGGGGGGCCTCATCACTAGCCACATGCAGGCCTTCGCCCTTGTCTTCCTCAGGCATGGAGGAAGTGACCGTGGTGCTGTACTGGGAGTGCACGCCGGCCTAAATGGGCATCGAGGCAATCCATTGATGGGAAGGGGGAAAGCAGCAAAAGTGGGGTAAGGAAGTGTGAGGCAGGAGATGGGTGGGGGTTGGAAAGAAGAACAAGAATCAGGTTGTGAGACTGACGGCAAGGCAAACATAGCAGGATATATGAAATTAATTGAGATTATCACGCATAATAATGTGTACAAATACAACAGGCTGATCGTATAATAATAGTAAATATTATTATTATTATGTACATTAATAGTACAGGTATCGGACAAAACCAAGATAAAGCTAACCACAGAACTAGATTTAAATACATGTAAAATCAACATGCACACGGCATAAAAACACGTTATCAGACCCACAGCTGGGAAAAGCAGAGGTCAGTCAAGACGGACTGAAACACACTATACTACAGTAATACAATTACAGTGCATGTGGTGTTTTTCTTTTCTGCCCACTGAGCAATTGGTGGTAGGGCTGGTCAAGTGTGCCGATTTAGCAAAGAAGGTCAATTTGATGTATAATGCATGACACTTACACAAAGGTCTTACTACTACCATAGCACGTTCACTAGCAAAGACACACGTCTTCAAGCTCACAAGGGACTAACCTGATTGTACGTCCAACTCTACCCAGTGTTACCGCGGTAATGTCCTCCGCAGGGCAAGAGGCCCAGTCAAGCCTGGGGTTCAACTGAGGGACAAGGCCCCCTCCAGCTGCCTCTGTAGCTCTGCAGATAGGATGGACACAGACCTGGGTGAGCAAAAAAAATGGCTCAACCCATGCCCGCACCCGACACCCCCTCCCACGTTATAAAACCATGTGAACAGCAGGCGCTACAGCTAGGGCTGTACTAGGGCTGCCGCGATTATTTGATATAGTCGACGACATTAACGCTGAAAATGCGTCAACATTAATATTTATATCCAGACATTTTTCTGTGATTATATCTTGTATTAGCATTTATTACAGAACAAAAGCAAAAGGCACATACCATGCCCCCTCCCCCCAAAAAAACCCATTATATATATAAACACACACACACACATACACATATATATATATATACACATATGCAGATCAAATAAGAAGCACATCATGCTACCAACACAAACAATTAGCATCCCAGTGTTATCCCAGTTAACCCCAGATTTCACAGAACAGTCCTATTATAAAGGGTGCAATCAGCTAGCTCCAAGTTCCCTAATGTTTTTATTAGGGGTCGACCGATTATCAGCCTGGCCGATTACTGGCGGTCGATATTAAGCATTTGGCAGATTATCGGTGTCGGCATATTTTATTTTAACGCTCACCGATATTATGTAATTTCAAGCCACAAAGTTGCATAAACACCCCAGAGCTCCTGTGAGCTATTTCCATAATGAAAAGCCTGCCTGCTTTCGCAGTTAAATTTCAGAAAATATCCAAATAATGACCCTTGTTGTGGAGATAACGTGATCCAACAGAAGCGTCATGCATTCACTAAAGAAAGAAAAAGAACATTCAAGCATGTTAAGTAAAGTGTATCTTGTTAATTCAGGAAAACAGGCTGGATTTTATTCCTTAGTGAATGCAGTGCTCTGCCGTATGAACCGGCAATGTAACCTGTAATAAAGTGTTAATACCATTACGTAGCGGCAACAGCTAATGTTCTCTCTACATTACAGTACTTACATTACTCATCCTTATGAGATTCTCAGTTACATGTAACGTTAGCTGGCAACAATGAGGAGTCTCGTACTGCTAATTTAAATGCGTTACCAAACTCTGATATGTTATTAAGCAAAAGGTATTAATGGTGTTACAGCATCTATTAATTTAATTTGTCCAGCTCAAGCATGCAAGTGTTATTAGATACTTCATTTTGATGCCTTATTACTGTTACGAATACTTAATCTGTAAAAAGAATATATATTTTTTTCATTTTATATTGTATAATGAATCATTTGTCATTAATTTACAAAGTAACATTCACTTTAAAAAGAGCAGCCTTACTCTAATAGCGGACTTTATATTTCCAAATTGTCATTGCGGATGGATGCAAAAAAAGCACAGAAAAGCAAATGCATATCGGCTCCAAATATTGGTTATGGGCCCCATTAACTAGTATTAATTGGTATCGATATTGGCCCTAGTTTTTATTACTGGAATTGTTTTATTTTCATTACTTTATTTAACAACACAGTTGCGACTTTTGTGATAGTAGTTTTATGGATCATTGTTCTCTGCTAATTCGACCCTTGTGTACACGGGACTTTCCGGAAGCACTTTCCTAAGGGCAAAATAGCGGTCGAGTGCTGTTTGCAAAGCGGCACTTAAAATGTGCATGTAAAAATACAAATCACTTTACCAAGTTCGGATTGCTAGAGAATTGTTCTATGGTTTATTAGGTGCATGTTCTATATCACTTTTGTTAGATACAATGTGAGTTCAAGTGCTGAACAATCATTCAAAAAACAAAAACAAAGGCAAGGGTCCAACTCAAGAGTGATATAAAGAAAATAAGACAACATATAAATTACGTTTTTCCAGAATATAATTAAGATGGGACATTCCCAAAACCTGTGAAGGAAAGTGCCTGTGGAAGTTTGGAGAAGATTACAATGCAGGCTCTGAGAGAGATTCATTTTAAAACGTATGTATAGCATTGTGTATGCTTATGGATTATCATAAAATGAATCAATTGGTGTGCCAAGCATTTGGACGTTAATGGTAAATCAATGCATTTTTTAAAATGTATTTTAATGATATTACTTTTATGATTCCTAAAATGCTTCAGAGTATTATAACAAATGCTTTCCTTTAATATCGCTAATATCACATGAGTAGCTAAAATTATCACAAAACAAGCAGGGGGTTTCGATGGCATACCACAGTGGCACTAGGGCTATGCAGCAGCACCTGAAGAGAAGACGCACAGGGGTGATGGACGGCTAGAGAAGGCAAAACCACCGGAAGTTTTGTCTATTCATGTTTCCTGCAAAAAGTACTGTGACACCACTGAGGTTTTTTTACCTCGTTTAAACCACAATATCTCCTCTTTGAACAGATGGTGTGGCTGCTGAGCTGCCTCTTTCATCACCGCCACTTTTGTGCTTCCAATCCAATTCTTATGGAAGTGCAAGTTAAATTGCTGTTGTGTTTTTCAAATAAAAAATAATGGCAACAAAAGGCTCGTCCTCCCTTGGAGCAGTGTTACAACAATAATTTTCTATGGAAAATATGGAATATACAAGAAAGCTGCCACGTAGTGAAACCCATTGCATTGCTTAAGTGTAAGGTTGACGCGAACGTTATAAATTCCACTTGATTGACAAAATTCTTAACGATCAATTAATGCCCATCCCTTTTCCACACCACAAGATGCATTGCTGGACACGCCTCCAGCTCCCTGACAATGTGGCCAAGAAACTTGTGGAGAATTCCCCTTCTGGAGATGAGAGAGTTCACTTGAGAAACACTTTAAACAGAGGGGAAATCAATCTAAATAAAAAATTATTGGTCAGATACTATTGGCCACATTTCTAAATAATAAAGGCATGGGGCTTCTGCTAATTAAATATTTATGTGACCCTGCCCATGTGCTGCTTCCCGGTGGATCACTCCAGTGGACAGGGCCCCTGTGTTTCGGTATGTTGGTAACGGCACGTGGCATGGTGAGGGAGGGGCGGCAGAATGGCGGTAAACACAGTGACAGTGTGACGTCAGCTGTTCTGATCCAGCAGAGAGTGCAATGTTATGGCAGTGGTGGGTGACATTGAATACAGTATGGAGATGAACATGAGTTAAACAACAAAGTAAAACTAAAGCATTTTAGGCCTAAATATTTAAAACATACTTAAACAAAAGATAAATAACATTAAATTTACAAAGCAGACTGATTTAACTATATTACATCAATTAATCGATTTTACCAATAAAAGGTGTTAGAAATTATGTATCCTGAGTTCATCCCAAATTGTATCCGGGTATCGTGAACTTTTATACCGGTGCACCAATGTGAATCGGTGAATCTTACCATCCCCAATGCAGACCATTAGATGTCCCTTTACTGGAATTTAGTCCCCAAAATGTCTACAGCTGTCAGAGGCACATATCTTGTGATGAGCTTAAGTAAATAACATAATGACACCACAATCCAAAGCTGCTTCTCTTCTGCTGCTTTTCTTCTGCACTTGATGTTGACAACCAACTAGAACCAACTAACTAAAACCCTTACAACCAACACCCCCAGAGTCAATACTTTGTATTCAGGTAAATATGCGGTTCTTATAATGGTATAATCATCCGTTTTAAATACAAAAGGGATTTTAAAATAATAGGGGCAACGAAAGCTATAGAAAACATATCACGTGTATCACAAGTATTATGTCACGAGTTTACAGTTTTATTTTTTACTTTTGTTTAAAAACGTCTCCCTGGACTTCACACTGCTTCTTAAAAAGAAAGCTGTCATCACTGTCCCAAGATTACAAAACTTGACAATGTGTTAAACGTTAAAAACGTATGCAACTTTAAAGCCAACAAGCCATCTACAGCTGCATGTAATGCGAATGTATAGGAATGTCTTTTTACGCGATTTATTACTGCTTTAACGCGCCCGTCTGACGAAAAGTGCGTTTATTAAGTATATAACCAATCGACAATAGCATATGACGATTTTTGTTTATTGCAGGGCAAGTACATTAACCTACGTACTGGGGACGTTCAGCGAGATCGCCCGTTAAGTGAATGTCATTGTCACATGACCAGAAAAGGAGCCTACCAGCCATCTAACCGTGCTGGGCTGTTTACTGCCGACCATTAGCGCAAATACCGGTCAGTGGGTACATATACTCCACCAAGTCCCCTCAATTTAAATGCCCGCTTTTCTGCCTACTCTTCAACGGTGTCCGCAGTCCCTTAACGAGACGCTTACATTAGATACATAAACCGGGGGTGCACGTCAGAGTCCTACGGCTAAACACTGTCTATCGACATGAAACTGCAAGCGAACAGACAGGGCCATACTCACAAGCTCTCCAGTCACTCCAGCGTTTCGGTCTGTGGTCCCATTGTACCACAGCCCTCACCGAAACCCAGATGTCCTGCCTCCATGTACAGACCTGACTAATCTACCACAGCTACCACAGATCGTTCGCACAGACATTGGTAGCCGAGCAACGAGCGCCGGATTAGAAAAAGGCGCCAAGCGCAATATGCATCCGCGTCTAGCCGCAGTTGACGGTTTTTCGGTTACAGCCTCAAATAACCTAAAACTGTGCTGGGTTGACGGAACCTTTATGTTTCATATAACAAATACAGCAATTCATAATTAAAATGTTATTGGAGACGAGAAATGTACGTGAAATAATCTACATGTATAGTAATTCTATTCAGTACATTTTAGGTATCTTCAAACAGATGTAACGTGCAGCCAAGTCGCGCAGATTTTTTCCTGAAATGCGTAAGTATTACAGTCAGAGGTGTCAATTCCAGGTCCAGAAAGTAATAATCCAGACCAGGATTTTTTTTCAACCATCTAGTTGAGCACTCTGTGACTGTTACTCATTTATGCTCAACTGACTGGTTGAAACAAAATCCTGGTCTGGACTTTTACTTTCTGGACCTGAAATTGACACCTTTGATTACAGTTGTTCCCGCTTTCCCGCCACCGACTGAACGCCCCGGCCTCTCCCCTCAGACCCTCGCCTCCAAAAACCCGGGCTTCTAACAGTAAGTGAAGCGGCGTCGACACCATGACTTATAATCGGTCTTGCATGCGAAGTCATTTTTAAAAAGTGTTTCATATTTACCTGTCGTCATCTTACGAAGTGGTTCCTAAATCGAGGTCATTGCGGTGCCACTGTGCGTGATGCTGCTGTTTCAGACCCCCGGGTTTTGCTTTCGAATTATGCCCCTGCCCCCCCGTGTTGCCCGCTCCGGCAAAATGTAATGTTTGTCTCACTGGACCAGTGGCATTGTGGTGAGGATTTCTGCACAACCAAAACGTTCGTGCAGTCAGCAAAAGTTGTCAACGCTGCGTGTGTTTGTATATTTGTGTGTGTTTTATATGATGTTAGAGCCAATTAATAACGCCTTAATGTCGGTCAAGAAAGTGGCAGTTTTGCTCGTCGACTTAATCGTAGCTACCAGTACCGGGTCAGTACGACTGGTGTCACGCAAACGATCGAACTCCCTCTCCTTTCTCTGTGCGTTCGTCTTTCGATCACTTTCGGTTATTGGCGATTCAGTATTATTCAGCACTAGGAGCCACTTGCATCCATAACAATTCATTTTTTCCCTCTTGCAGTTTTGAGCTGTTTATGAAAACAGCCCAAAAACCCGCGACCTCCTAATATTTACCCGCAACTGTATTTTCAAAATAGCCCAAGTGGGCGGGAAAATCGCGGACCTGGCAACTCTGATACCCCCGGTGTTGCCAACTATTTCCTACAAGTAGGGGTGGGCCGATCGATCCAAATATCGATAGTATCGATACCAACGTTGGTATTGGTATCGGATCGATACTGTTCCAATATCTCTCCTCTACGCTCCCAAAAGTAGACACACCTGTCCGAACAAACACTGCTCCGCCTGCATCTTGCAGCTCACTTTGCGTGCTGTCTGACAGCTGTCTCCCCCTCGCTCTGCTGTGGTTTGTTGTCGGGGTGTCACGTGACTCAGCTGCGCGAGCGTGAACAGACAGTGGCTGAGTGAGAGCAGCGCGGCAACATGGCAGAGAAAAAGGAGCCAAAGGCCGAGAATTAGAGCCAAGAGTACTTGGCTCTAATTCTTTTTATTTAGTTATTTGCACTTTATTTACTTTAATTTTCACAAATAACTGTGTGCACTTTGTTTATAAAAGCAGATAAGTGTAATCAAAGGGAGATTTATTTCTTATTATTGTTTCTAAATAAGTAACTTGAAAAGAGCAATTTAAGTTTTAAAACATTTGTTCTCCAATAATTTATGAAGGTTTCTAAATTTAGTTCATTAGAACATGAAAAAAAAATATATATTTTACTAAAAACTTTGCTAAAAAACCTTTCCTGGGTTTTAACATGTATATAATGAACTAATTAAATGTGGAGTGCAGAAATCACAAAATCATTTGGTGGTTATGAAAATTAAATCAGATTTAGCATATTCATGATGCATTGCTGTCCCCTACATAGTACTTAGGCGGCCTCTGTAAGTGAAAAGTATTTGGTTTTCGGTATAATTGGCATCGGTGATAAATGGCCCTGTGTTTATCGATACCAAATTTAGCAGTATCGCACACCACTACCTACAAGAGGTCACTAGACTGTACCTGGAAAATCGTTAGATATCGCTAGATGACGCCACGCACAAATTTGCATATAAACGACGTCATCGCGTAGCATTCACGTTCACTCAAGTGCCAATCCCAAATCTAGCGACATTTCTGACAAATGTTGGCTACTTTCTGTACAACGTTGTCCTCAATATGGAAGTGAGCTCATGAGCTCCCTGCTACTACGCCCGGTGTCCTGCCGCGTTGTGCTGCCTTGTCGAACCATGCTACCGTACCTTATCGAACGAAGTTACATTAAGGCTGCGCTCGCTCCATCTGAACGGCTGCGATAGGTACCGCGGTTCGTCAGAACCCCGGCCGCACCTCCCAGAGGGAGCGATCCCTGGGGCAGCCCAGCTGCTGAGCTGATCACTGAAAGACAGACGTGAAAATGAATGACCTGTGCACTGACTAGTCAGAAACCTTTCTACCCATTTATTCCTATCCACTTATTATTAACAGTTAATAACATATCCTATGCTTTTGCTACATCGGCTAACCTTTGTTATTTTGCAAATATTTTTTTCTGGAACCATGAACGTAGCTTAAAAGGTAACTACAATTTTAAATGGCTTCGTGTGTTAATAGCTTCATATAAGATGTGATTTTTCCAATGATTTTTCCTGTACTGTGGTAAATAATATAAATGAACGTAAATAGAATAGAAATAGAATGGTTGATAAATGAAATACTTTGAGCTGTGTTAAAATAAAGTAGCCTATATTAGGTACAGAGTAGGAGAAAAGCGAACACAGTGCAGTGGCAACTTGAGTGGACGTGAACGCGACATGCAAATTAGCGAGTGACGTCATCTAGCGACTTTCTGGGTACAGATCAGCGACCTCTTGTAGGAAATAGTTGGCAACACCGGTCACCACATGGTGTTCGCTTTTCTCCTACTCTGTACCTAACACTCATATAGGCTACTTTATTTCAATCCAGCTCAAAGTATTTCATTTATCAACCATTCTATTTATATTCTATTTACAACCCCATAGGGCAACCTCCTATGTAATCACCTGTTTCAAATCACATAATTATTTAACCAATTTAGCTCATTACTAGCCGTAAATTGCTCCTGTCCCAACTTTTTTTTAAAATGTGTTGCAAGAACCAAAATTGGAAAACGTGTTTATTGGGTAAAAAACAATAAAATTAACGAGGAACACATAAAATAATGTGCTGTTGTATTGTTTTCAATGTAATACGAGTCAAAGTAAATTTAGAAATCACTACTTTTTTATTTGCGTTTTCTATACTGTCCCAACTTTTTCTGATTTGGGGTTGTATATTTTTTACCACTTTATTGGGAAAAATCACTGGAAAAGGCTATTAACATAAACACAAAAATTGCAGTTACTATTTAAACTATATGTATTTTTTCCAGAAAAAAATGCGTATTTGCAAAAGAACAAAGCTTGGTCGATGTAGCAAAGGCATATGATATGCCATTAGCTGTTAATAATAAATGGATAGGAATAAATGGATAGAAAGGTTTCTGATTAGTCGATTTGGCTGCAGGCCCGTCTGCGTCAGAATGATCAGGGGGTGCGTTTCCCAAACGCTCCCGTTAGCAACTTACATAGTTGGATTCATTCAGTTACATGGGTCCAGCTATGTAAGTTGCTAACGTAGTTAGCTACTATGCTTTTGGGAAACGCACCTCAGCTCAGCAGCTGAACTGCCCCGAGGATCGCTACTCCTGGGAGGCGGGTCCGGTGTTCTGACGAACCACGCTACCTATTGAAGCCGTTCAGTGCGAGCGAGCGCGGCCTTATGGTAGCACTGGTCGATAGACATATTTGTTCGCGCTACGGTAGCATGTAGCATTCGATAAGGCGGCACAACTCGACAGGACACCGGGCGTAAAGTTCACTTCCATATTGAGTTGGCAACACTGCATGCCACTGTTCTGTCTCTTATGTCCCTCAGCTTTCATCCATGCAGCTGGTTTAAAAATATGTGAATGGGTGAGCTAGCACCTCTAAGCATCCCTGCTAAGCACAGTATCACTGTTAGCTGCACCCCCCAGCCAGTACTGGATAAGCGGTGGGTGGATGTTGCAGAATTATGTGCTTCTCTCTTAAACTGTTAATGTTATTATTTAACAGTGCAAATATGATAGTCTGTTTGTTCAGTTTTTTTTAATTATTAAATACATTATTTGAGTCCTTAAACGAAATATAGTCGTGCGTGGGCAAAAATGTTAGGCAACCCAGCAGGGGGCAGCGTGGGCAAGAATTTTGATGAGCCCCAGGAAAAAAATGAAATGACAAATTAAAAGATATTCTATCAGTATTATTCAAGGGCTTCCTGAGAGCTTCTGTGAGTGAAGAGTAGGTGAAAAGAAACACAATAAGCCACAGGAAAAAGACTATATTAGATTACACAACTTTTACATTATTATTAAAACGGGGTTTTGTACAGAACCATTGTGTTGAAGCCACTCAGCAGAAAAGGACATGTTATGAATCTCTTTTGGCTCTGAGTTTGAAAGGAAGATCGCATTTCACCAGTTAAGACCCAGACAGACTAATACACTTCTCCGTCTGTCTTTCCCAGGAACACAATTGAGTCTATTGTGGAGCAGATAAATAAAAAGCCCTTTGCTTTTTATGATTTCATATAAAGTCAATTGAGGCTGGGGCTAAAATGTTCAATGATATGTTTGAAATCTAGTAAAATGTTCAAAGTGCTGCTTTATTAATTTATGGCCGGAACAGTTGGTTGATGTCAGAAAGGAACTGTAGAGAATGAAAGCTAGCAGGATCTGGCTGTAGCTGGATCATAACATAAGTGGGAAAGTTCAATGAGTATTTTCATATTACCAGTTTACTTTTGGACACTCGATGCCTGTAATCTAAAGTGTGCTGCTTTGTATAGCATGTGTAGCATCTGTTGTGAATTATTATTATTATTATTTAATTATTATTAATCTTAAACATAGGCATTTTGTATAACTGTAAAATTGAATAAGCAACAGTTTAGACCGAGATGGGAGAATTTGTAATGAACATACAATTATAAAACATTAACATGTTGTAAACTTGTAAACGGCCAAATGATTTAACTAGACTAATTTTAAAAGCAACAAAACATTCAGCAAATATAGTAATTATGCTTGGTTTGCCTTGTAAGAGCCTGTCATGATTATTATTGCTCATTCAGTCAAGATAAACTACTGATATGTTATACTACATTTTATTGCACTATTTTGTCAAAGTTAATATATAATTAAGTAATTTTATTGTTGGCCTTAAACTCCTAATTTAATGACACAAATCTGAAGAGAATTGGTTTACATCTACATGTATACAAACTGCACCTAAAATTATTGCCATCAAGCCCCTATATTATTGATTTTTTTTGTCATTGTGTATTTTTGGTGTAGTTTTAGTGCTTACAAATCAATGGCATAATCTTTAAAATTTATTTGATATTGTTGTTTTTTCTGAAATGTGTTCTCCTCTTTTGCATTTCATTCATCACAAATTGCTTGAATTCCTCGATTACTTCGTAAGTAACACAGTAATGCAATACTAACTTATTTTAGAACATCGTGTTCCTTGATAGTCAGCAAAATATCCTGTGATGTTATGCATACTTCTTGTTGTTGTTAAACTTTACTACATATGGTACTACAACTATCTGCCCTCCTTTCCCCCAAAACAAGAAAACAGCACTCTAGGAACCTTTGCATTCTTGTTAAACTAAGAAATATAATTTATTGCATAAAAATTGTTTTAGTTACAAGTAAGAAGGCTAAACATTTATTTACAATTGGTAGTTTACAGAGTTAAGGAAACATGTTTCTTTCCAATTGTGTCTTTATCTATTAAAAAAAATGAGGCATTGACTTTTACATAAGTAAAACCTTCAACTGATGGGGGAGGTCAAGTTCACTTCCACATATTTTCAGCAGGGGGCAGTGGTAGTGAGCACTGACTGGTCCGCACGAAGAGGGAACGAGGAAGCAGACAGGGACCAGAGGATGCGACACAACTACTGAATAGATCAAAACATGTCAGCCCCCATCAGACTTCTTGCGCATGGCGAAACCTCATTGTGTCCATTAAGGTTAGCTTGAAATTAGCACGGACAGGAAACCTACAAATAGCCTCTGTGTGAGATTTATTACCTTTAAGACACATCACATGGATTCAGAGCCATACAGATGCTTTTGTTTTTGTTCTCCAAATTCTTAAGAATGAATTTCGGTTGCTTGTTTTCACAGATCAATTAGTGTGGCTCAGTGCTGTACTCATCTGAATACCACAGCTCAAACAGCAGTTCAGTGACCAGGACATCCAATTGTGTGTTTTGCTCAGCCACACTTATTTGCTCACTTTAAATGGTCTTGTAGTGATCCATTTTGTGGTTGATGTTGAAGAATATGTTCCGATGTACAGCTTGACTGTCATTCTTTCGGCAAGGTCATTTTCAAGCCACTGCCCACTATTTTTTTCTCTACTGTAAAAATATACGCTTTTGTACACTGTACAGGAAACAAAAAAAGAGAAACCAAAAATGTGGCCTTTTTCTCTGTACTTGCATAGTACTTACGTAGAGAAATGACACAGCTGGGTGATGTGAAGCTCGCTCACACAGATACAGACAATTCAATCACTCGCTCACCCACGAAGAACAGGTCACATTCTCACTGCTTCAGTGGGATGGAAAAGATACTGGGCATCTGGTTTTTTTCTGTTTCCAAGATTCACACACTTTTGCTTACTGACCGTACAAACCATTAGAATAAAAATAATAATATTATTAGTAACAGCGACAATAATACCACCTAACGAAAAATGATAACATGTAATATGAATGACCCCTGACTATAGCAGCTGATTAAGCACAAATATAACTGATAATCAACTTGAGAGTGTGAGAGGTAATCAATAACCAGCTTAGAAAAACTGACATCTAAAGATTACATCCAGAACTTAGCAAATAGGAACAACACTTGACTTTCAGACTTTAAAACCAATTAAAATCAAAGCCAGATTTTCCCAGGGGCCACGGCAATCACTTCGAATCAAAGTATGATTATCATACTGGCACTGCAGCCAATTCTCACCTGTAACAAGGTCACATTCATGCAGCAAGTCACAACCGATTGAACATTTAAGAGTTATACAGAATAAAATACAAATTTTTACTTCATATACTCAATGGAGACTGTAGGACTGTTGGTCGGAATGCATATTTGGAGTTTTGCTTGCAGCTGTGATATAGCCTTGAAGCCAAAGTGGTCTCTGTGAAAGTCTGTCTCTCTACATTTCTGAATTTTGCCCTCTGCCAAATACGCCCACTCGCCTCTGCCCCCCTCTTGTCACTCCTTGCCTTCCCCAAAATCCTCCATCTGCCTTCATATGCAAGAAAGCTCATTCAAAAACTTAATAATCAACTTGACGCGGACTCTAAAGCAATACAAACTATTTCAATTATAATCATAACAGAAAAAATAACATCAACCATTACAGTGAAAAATTGAAAAAATCCAAAAAATATGGATTAAGAACAGAAATTGCGTTCCCGATAGGAAACTTATAACAGTTTACCAAAATTCTTCTGCGACTTATTTTGCAATAAGATAAAATCACGAAGGGCAGATTATATAGAAGAAATGAGGGATAAAAAATAAGTGATACATCCCATGTATCTGTTCGACAGGCCAGGTGACAGTATACTTCTTCACCAGTTCTATCCCTGGCTCCTGTCACTTTAATGGACGTGCATACCCTCATGCCACCTGCTGGCCATGAGGACATACTGCGGCTTATACAAAAAATGACTGTAATATGACTTGTCATCTGTCAGCTAGCAATGACACAACAGCACTGGACAACTCAGTACAAGGCAGCTCAGCTGCAGACTGGTTTTCTCCTCTGTCCACTCATCCATATCAGCCTGTTGGTTGCCTGCGGGGGATAAAGGGCCCCCGTCACCGGCTAACCACTGCGCTGAGATTTTTGCTGCTAGCTTGAATTGCAGCTTTGAACTGGCTGTCGCTAGGAAACAAAGGCTTGTTGTGTGGGAAGATGGAATCCATCCATGTTTTATATTGATGCATCATATATGTGCATGTTTTGTCCTTGGCTAGGTACATGCTTATGTCCTGGCTGCTGTCTAATACAGCGCTAACCCCAGTACTTCTAAGTTCTTTTATATTTATAACATTGACAAACTCACACAGTGATACCTTCTCAAACAATTACACCTCAAACCTGTGACCTTGGCTTGTCGCAGAAAGAGTCTCCGGTTGCTAGCGGTGGAGAAAAGTTTGTCTTGTGAACATATGTTGACCTCAGGCTGCAGAAGGACGATTCAGATGGAGATGGCTGAGACCATGTGAAATACTTAAAAACCCAAGTTGTCAAATTTGCGATGAGGTAATGCCTCTCACGGCGGGAGATGCAGGTGTGGACTGGGCACATATTGGAGTGTGTGTGAGAAAAATGAAATAAAAAATTAGCGGCATGCATGGGCACATCGGTGGATGGGCATTGCTGGGTTCCCATCACGGCAGTTTCTGTGCCTGCGAGCCAATCAGCAGTCTCCGTCGGTTGTCATGACAACCAGCACCTCGCTCTTGCCCATCTCTTCCAGTGCAGTCGCCAGGGAGACCAGGTCTGCGTCACCTTGGTGACAGGCTTCCCATAGGTCAAGCAGCACACCTGTGGGGCTGGGCTTTGTTGCAAAATAGTTCAGATACCTGAGAAAAAAATGTATTGTTGTATACATATTCTTAACTCAGGAATTTGAGTTGTGAATTTTATGATATTTCATACAAACTTTGTTTACTATAAAGCTCTTTCATCGGAAGACTAATTAGTCACCTGTCCCTGAAACCCGATAATTAGATAAATGTCATTAACATTAATCAGCTTGAGACCTGCAGTGCTCAAATTAAAGTATTAATAATAAACTATAAATCATCAAAAACTATCAATATTTGCAATGTAGCACACATCTTGAATAATTAATTATGGAAAAATAAATTAATATGAGGACATACTAGTTTTCAGTCCTGCCCTGTATGTATGTACTCATTGTTATGGGCTTTCTTTAAGTGGGATAATTCTCAGTTTTTGTGGATCAGGTGGCCAGCCTGTACTCATTTTATTGTTTTATGATATCTGTTGCTTTAAGTCTGTTCTCCAATCAATACATGACACACAGTCACCATATGTCATCACATGTGAGGCCATCCCATTGATTCATTCATGAAATAGATGGTTATTAACCAGGTTTCAGTGATACTGAAAAGCAAAAACCAAAAAAACTGATGAAATAAGTTAATTAACTGATTACTCTTTGATTCATGGGATGTGTAAATAACATCTATTTCTTTTTTACTGAGGACACTTTCAGTAATGATGAGGGTAAAACCTGCAAACACCCAGACAGACTGCGCCAGGCTGGCTCAGGAACTCACACCCACCTGTCGAACCCAAGGCTGTGTGCTAGCAGTCTCCAGTCACAGCCGCGGGAACTCGGGGCGTCCAGACTGGCGCAGATCTTCTGACGGATGGACGCCGGTAGCCGGAAGGCGTATGGTCCCACCTGGGACGAGGGGCCGCCGGTGCCTCCCGATGGGAGTGGGGAATGGGGCGGCAGGGTCTGCGAAGGGCACTGGGGTCACACACACAGGCGGCAGGGCTTTTTGCTCCTGGGCAGGCTTAAGTCACGGTGAAAGTGAATCTACTCCACAAGCTGGATTCTTAGGCTGGGGGCGTTTGCCGTCAGTCTTTGCAAAAACAGTTGTAAGTTTCATATTCTAAAACCAATTTAATTACATGTTAACACGTTGCCTTGTTCAAGAGCACAGTCCCACTGCTCTCACATTCTGCTCTTAGTTTCTCCCAACCCTCCCCTGATGTTGTTTTTATTCCTCTCATATATATATTCTTATCGGTTAAAGTCTCTACCCTCCGGGATCCATTCAATCTATATCTGTGTGTGTGACAGTAATGTGTTCTTCCCCTGCTTCTATCTTTGTCCAGTAGGTGCCATCCTGTATTCCAGTTTGCTGTAGTAATCTCCCATCCCCCACCTGCCCCCCCAGTGGGATCCATTACCTCCTGGATGTCGGTGTTCAGCTGGAAGATCTGCCCCTCCCCCTCCACCTGGCGGACGCAGATCTTGCAGGTGAGCTGAGACACAGCCAGGCTGCCCCGTTCCAGGCTGAAGGTGCAGTGTAGCAGCCTCTGGCCGCCACTCCAGATGTGGTAGAATGGGATCTCCTGTAAGAGGGCACTCAGAGTCAGGCACTGCAGGGACGTTTGCAGAGAGCGGGCCAGAATATACCAGCAAGTCCACTTTGCTGGTATATTGGTGGTATATTTGGTGACAAATGAAAAGATACCCTTAGAGAAGGAAGAGTTGCATCACATTAATGAGAAATAAACTTTTTTTTTATTTGCAAGTCCCTTGGTGATAAACAGGTTTTGCATACTGTAATGTAGCAAGGTGGGAACTTGCAAACAAAGGCAGGCCAGCTCTGGCAGGGTACTCAGGGATTACATGGGAAGTCACCCATAATTGCCTCATTAAAGATACCCAGCAATATAAAAGCAGAACACTGAAAGCTCGGAAAAGAGCCAGCTGAGCAGCACAGAAGCAGCAGGCTGGGCTACTGGTCTGACCTGGTACTTGGCGAGCAGCTTGCTCCTCCAATGAGAGTGCGGGATGTCATGGATGGACAGGCGCAAGTTGTGGTAGCTGTCCTTGAAGAGGAGAGGCTTTGGGTCCTCCAGCAGAACTCCTCCTAAGCTGCGTTCCAGCTCCAAAACCTCCTGCAGAAAGTGAGCGGTAACAAAGAAGGCACTTGGAATTGTGCAGCAGGGCGGTGTGGCTGGTTACCCAGGGAGAGAAAATATCAGGAATGCAAACAGCTCTCTTCTCAGGTGACTTGTGTGAATCTGGGGGGGGGGGGGCTCGACTACCTCTCTTTTTGACCATACATGTGTTTGCTTCCCTGAAATATACATGCAAATTAGTCACTGGCAAGTGTTTGACCAAAGACTTGGGTACTGGATGGGAGGACAAACCTTGAGGGCATGGGGCGTGTCCTGGATGCAGTATATGCGCAAACTGTAGTCCAGGGAGAGGCAAGGGGCTTGTGGGGCAAAGAGAGCCAGCTGCAGGCGCTTGCAGGCTGGCTGCGGCGGGGTGGACTGTCCCACAAGGCTGTAGGTACCTAGCTGCTCCATCAGCACATGGCAGCTCTGCTCCTCCACTTGGAGGTAGCAGGGTGACGATAGGCTCTCCTCGCCGACTGTCAGCACCTCCTAGAGGCAGGGGGGTGCATACCAGAATAAGCAGGTGAAGATCTAATGGAGCTTTAAGATGATGGATTTCCTAGAGTGACTCTCTGCATACTAAGTTTGATGTTCCACTTCGCTTCCATCTTTCCCACCATTTTCTCCTCTTGGCTCTCACACTTTCCACTTCCCCTTCTTCACTCCACTTTGCTTCACACTCACCCCCTCATCCACTTTCTTCCCACTCCCCACCCCCCTCTCTCCTCCTCACCTCCCACTCGCCCTGGTGCGTCTGCGTCTTCAGCGTGAGCGTCCAGTCAGGAGGGTCCAGCTGGGCGCAATGGGGCAGAGTCAGCACCACAGGCCGGTTCAGCAGCATCCCTGTAGGCCCACAGCTCACGACGGGGCTGAGGACTGTCTGACTGCCCTCTGATGGCAACCTGCTGGCAACAGACTCTGGGTTAAACTCACAGGCCAACAGCTAAAGCTAGACCCCCTTTAGAACTTAGTCCAATGTCCCTCAACGTCCCCAAAGTGACCTACTCCTGGAGCTGAAACCGACAGCCTTACAGATACAGAAGTTCATGTTCCCCAATCACTGAGGTACTTTTTCATTCAAGGGAACCACCAAGAAACACTATAACCCAGGGTGAGTGACTTATTCTCCGAGTGTTGAATTCAAAATAAGAGCAATTAAGGACTGAGCTTCTGCAAAAAAACAATGCTGGGTTACTATTGAGACCCAGAGTTCTTCACCTCTGTCCTAGGGGTAATTGTTCAAAATAAAAGTGGATGAAAAACTAATGAGCCCCGCAAATATCCTCCAGACAGAATTTAATCTGAGTAATAAGGGACCTAGAATTTACTTTTTATTATTATCATTTGCATTTTAGTGGAGATAATGAGAAATGAGTGAGGTTCACACCCTTTACAGCACCATTTATCTCAGGCTGAGCTTTGCAGGCCTTAACCTGGGGAGAGAACAGCGGCCTGGGAGACCCCTTTCTGACGTATCTATAGACTGTTCCCCAGACTGCAGAACCAGATAAAGCTAGAGAAACAAACCCATAGCTGAACTGTACAGTATCCCATAGGAGCAAACAGTGCAGGCATTTAATTAGTTTTTGCACTCCTGTGTTTACACATACTCAAAGCCCTCCGCCCACTCCTCTCCCAGCCATATGTAGCTCCGCAACCTTTTACTCCTAGGTTGTGAATGTCAGAATTTGATTGATGCCCCGTGATATGTTTTAGTCCCAGGGCTTATCATGTCCTTGACTTGCAGTGGATGGGACCAAAAAGGGGCAGTCTGCGGCATCGGGCCCTGAGACTCACGTGGTCTTTTCCCACTTGTTGATGATGAGGTACATCTCATAGAACTTGCCCTGGGGAATCACTCCCTGTGGGACCAGCAAGCTCACACCTGGGGAGTGGAAGTGCCAGGGAGACAGGAACGGTGAGGAGATGGTGCGTTTCTGTGACACTGGGGCCTGCACGTGATATATTCTCCCTTTATGTGTGTTTGTTGGTAGCTGCATGTTCACGTTAGCAAAAACTACTGGTTTCTGTGGTGTTCTGGACGACCATGCTTATGTGTTACCTGTGTTGGGAATGGTGAGCCGTCCTCCGAGACACCCCAAGGTGGCACTGGTGCTGTTGCTGGGCTCACGGGGGAGGGTATGGCCATGAGGCTCACGGGAGTCAGGCCGGGACCCGGTGCCCACTGTCTTCAGGCTGAGGATCTCACCGTCAACCGAGGCACCCTCGGCCGGAAGCTCCAGTGAGGAGAGCGTGGATGAGTTGTATACCTTGATCTTTAGGCTGGGCAGGGGGTCCAACAGTGGTGAGGTGGTCATGGGGATCTTGTGGTGGCTGTGATCTACCACCCCCTGCTGCAAGGAGAACAGGGGCCCTCGGAGGGAGCCGGCTGTCACCGTTAGGTCTGGGGGGGCCGAGGGGTGAAGCAGGTGAGGATTGTCTGGAGGTGGTTTTATTTGTGGAGGGGAGCAGGTGGGTCAGGAGACAAACAAGAGAGGCCAGAGAAAGATTAGAATTGATTTTTTAACGCTTCAGTGCCACTGACGGTCAAGACGTTTAGTGAACCGACGGAGGTGCAGGGGATTGTCGTGAGAGCAGGAGGGAAAGTTATGGACAGGGTTAGGGATGAAGGCAGAGGAGAGAAGAGGACATGTTACAGTCGGAGATTGAGTGCATGTATGGCGGTCTCTGTGTCTGGGGAAGTGTGCGCATGTGGTGTACGTGCATCACAATCAGATGCTCCAGTGGCAGCTGTGAAAACCATTTCACGTCCATTATGAAGCAAATGTCAAACTAATCTAAACTCTTTGGTGGCCCAGCCCCCTGCAAGGTTATCTAAGGCAAATATGTCCACCTATGGGACTGTCAACCTGGACAAAGTTAGAAGAGCTAAGCAAGTCTGGGTTTTTGTATGTATTCATCTGGAGCCTCCTTAGGCATATCACATGTCCTTTGGGTATGTGCTGTCCCTGTGGGGCCAGCAGCTCCTAATGACCAGGCTTTATCAGTTTAGATTCTTAGTGTTCCTTAGCTGGTGTAGGAGCTACGGTGTGCTGTGCTGCTTCATGTATGTAGATCAGGTGCTTTTAGACATGATATCTGGAGCGTGGGTGCATCTGTGTGTCTCTCGGCAAGTCTTCGTTTTATTGGAGCTGCTTCATCATTAGCTGTACCCTAATTGCGTGTGTCGTGCTTTCTCGAGGCTGTTTGGTGCTAATGGGTAGAAGATTCCAGTCCAGCTGGCTGGACAGAACCAATTCTGGGTGTCCTTCCTAGTGCTCCAAAGTGATATGTGAAGACTTGTGAGTGGTGAGAAGAGGAGGAGAGAGGATTGAAAAAATTGAATAAAGGAAAATGAAAAATGATGGTACAATGGGGTAGACGGTCAATGTTGTGACAAAGGGGTGGGTGGCACTGTGACCCACCCTGTCTCGGGGGTTTGTAGTTGACTGGATGAAAGGCCGCTGTGAGGGCAGAGGATGAGTCGGTGATGTCAGCGCGGAGACGGCGACAGCTGCGGCGGTATGCCAGCACGCCTACGCACAGCAGCAACATCCCGCAAAGGAGCAGTGCCCCCACCAGTCCGGCATAAACAGCCACACCCATCCCGGGTTCGAGTGCTGGGGGAAAGGAGGAAGAATTCAGAAGAGTGGCGCTGCAGATCTTAGTAGGCACAGGGACACCAGCAGTAATCCGTGCAGTCATCAAACACAGCCAGTCGTTCCCAGATTCCATCATCTCTCAACTCTGCTGGAGTGAAGCTACATACTTGCACACAGCAGAAAAGCCTTTTTAATCTATAAATTCAAAAATGTGTCCAGAGTTAATCTTAATGTGGTACAAGGAGGCAGAGTACTGCAGTACTGCCTCCTAGCCTGCAGGGGGAGCTGTTCACCAGTGTCAGCTTTCTCTCGAGAGCACCAGGCTGGGTTGTAACCTCGCCTACTGCCCATGAGCCTCCTGCACTACTGTTTAATTGTTTTTGCATACTGTGGTGGCCTGGAACAGCAGAGCAGAGATGCAAGTGCTTGTGCACACAATGAAGATGGGGAACAAGAATGAAGGACACAGGAAGCTGACAGGGAAAGGAGGAGAGGAAAGGGAAAGGGGTACAGCTGCACTGGGGGAGATTCAACAGAGGTGGACAGCTGCCTGCACACATAACAAGTGGCCATCTCAATAATTTCCCAGCATGCAACAGTGACTCCCCAAGCTTATGCCTCTAACCTAAGGTTATTCTTATCTTCATTTTTTCATAACCAGTCCAGCCTATTTAACAGTTCTGCTATACATCCATCTATGAATCCCAGATTAATAATTAACGGCACATCTCTCTATTTTTAGTTATGAATGCTAGGGTTCATTACCAAAGAGGATTTTGGAAAGCGAAACAGTGAGTTGAGGGCGGAAGTAAAGGCTATGAGATGCATGATGAGGTATGGCAGGCGTGGTGAAAGCACACACCCAGGACAGCGTGACCAGTACCGCACATGAAACGAGGATGCCGCATACAGGACAAGTCTGCCAGCACTGGTTATGTGCCAGACGTGACAGGAAAAGGGGGCGACACGCGTCTCACACAGTGGCCTAGATTTGGGACACTGCAGACGCACACACGCTATCACCCACACACACGCATCTGGTCAGACAATGAGCACGAAGATCATGGAGATTTTGTGGAAAAAGAGAACTTACGATGGCTGGCATGTTCAATAGAAACCTTTATATCTGTCAGAAATGGAAAACAAAACAAAAAAAGAAAGAAAAAGGGCGACATGGATGGATTAATAAATGGAGGTATTAAAATGAGGAAACATGGAAGTAGAACGAATAAGAAAAATAAAAAAAAAACTTTATCCAATTAAAACCAACACATGCAGGTATAAATAAAGCAGATTAAAGGGGATATCTTATTCGAGTCCCTGTCTAGCAGCCCATCTGACAGCTGTATGTGTATCTTAAAATAGTGGCCCGTCGTGCAAATACACAGGCGAGTGACTGACTGTGTGGCTGTTACAGGTCAGTGGACCGATGACTCATCCTCACCAGCTTCTTAATCTTCCCTCCTTTGAAATTCCCCACATACACCTGCCGTTACATGTCCACTCTTGACGTGATTTTGATTCCGCCTCCCGTTTCCGACGCCCCTCTGCCTTCCGTTCCCGACGCCCCTCCGCCTCCCGTTCCCGACGCCCCTCCGCCGCCCGTTCCCGACGCCCTCCGCCTCCCGTTCCCGACGCCCCTCGGACTCACTCCGTGCACAGAGCCCCTCGGTGCAGTTCTTGCTCTCCATCACATTGCCGACACAGTGGCGCCCGCCGTTGCGAGGGGTGGGGGCCTGGCACTCGCGGCTGCGCCAGTGTGTGCATTCCGTCCCGCAGGCTGACCACTTGGCCCACTCCGTCCAGCCACCATCCACTGTGAGGGGTCAGAGGTCAAAGTCAGACCCGGCAGTGTAAAAAATGAATATATTTTTAGTAATGCACTAATAAGGAAAATTCTGGCCAATACCAATTGCTGATTATTTTATAAACTGACACTGATTGTTTGGGAGGTTCTGCATAAATAAGTTTAAAGGGACTCTGCATCCAAATTAATTTAACAAGTATTTATTTTGGCATGCAACGACAATCCCAGAGCACAATATTTGACAACTGTATGCATCTTATATTTTGATAACATTTATAATAGAGAAGGGCTGGTCATCAAATATGATAAACCCCGTAATTTTCTGTACATTCTGTTTGCACTTTCTGTCTGCAAGCTGTGAAACGCTTGTGTTACTGATGGATGTTAGCGTTATTCAGCAGTACTGCATTATTGGAATGGATTTGTTTTTCAGAAATCCGTCACACTCTTCACTGTCCGGCCTTAAGAATAGCAATAAAATTTTTTGCAAAATGCATTTCTAATGTCATTTTCACTAACGTTATAATAATTCCACACAGCAGACATTTTTCTAACTCTTTAGTACATGGGTGTGCAAAGGAATATGGGTCACGATTTTAAAGAGAATTATTGATGGTAAATATCAGCTCATTTTTAACCATTGGCCATTGGCTGATTGCTGCTGTATTGGCTGATACTAGTAAATGTCCAGTACAATCGGTGCATCTCGATTTTTTTAAGGATCTGAAATCCTGGTTAATGTTTCAAGTAAAAAGATTACACTCAGTGACAAAAGTTATGTACCCAGACGGAGTGGTGGAAGTGAAATGAATCTGCACATGGTGAAAGGTCGTGTGACTGTATTTCAACGATTTTATTATCAGATCAAACGGACAACAGTGTTGACAGTATGGGATACACTGCTGGTCCCATGTCAGTAGGGTGTGCCTCCCCCCCCCCCAGCCCTAGATACATGCAGCGATATGTTGTTTCCTCTCTTGCGGCAAGTCGGCCCACAGCTGCTGTAACTGGCCCTTCAGATCCTACAGATTGGCACTGGGTCTGAGTTGATGTCCAAGCTGATCCCACACATATTCGACTGGGCAAAGATCGGGGGACCTGGCTGGCCACAGTAGGACCTCAACATGATCCAGGCAGTCTATAGACACACTATCAGACAGGCACTATCTGAAGGAAAGACTGTACCAGTTGAAAAACTGTACCAGGGTGCTGTCTCAGGAAGGGTAAGACATGCAGACACAGGAAGTCACTGATGTAGCACTGTGCTGTCAGGGTCCCCCGAATCACTACCAGAAGTCATAACCTATGACTCCCCACAAAATGATGCCAGGAGTGACGCTGGTGTGTCTCACCACAACATTAGCAGGATTGGTCCTCTCTCCTTGATGCCGCTATACAGTAATGCAGAATCAAGATGCATCACTGAATATGGTACGACACCACTGGTCATCGGTCCATGCCTCCCGGTTACGCCACCACTCCAAATGCAGCCGTCTCTGCTCTGGTTTTAACAGCAGCCTATGTATGGGACGGTGAACTTGTAGTCTGGCTGATGCCAGTCGTCGAGACATGGTGCGGGATGACTTGGGGTGTTGTAGAGAGTCCAATGGTTGGTCTGGATGGTAGGCACAGGTAGGTGCAGTCTTGGGCGACCGGAATGTGCCCATTGGTTCCAACATCGGGCGACTGTGACATCTGCATGCCCCACATGCCGGGCAATTGCATGATACGCCCCCCCGGCCGCATGCAAACCCACAACGCGACCCCTATCAAACTCCCTCATGTGCGGGTAATGCTATCTAATGCGTCTACAAGGCATCCTCTGTGTCTGCTGACTAGACGTGCCAGCTCCTTGCAAATCAAATCATTTACGTGCCCATCGCTGGTCTGCACGTGTACCAAAGTACATCCAAATCGGACCTACTTCTGGTTGCTTAACTGTTTTTATCACTGAATATATTTAATTTAAAGACAAAGTTTTGGGAAATCCATGCATCTTCCAACAGGTTACTCTAAGGGAGGGTTGCTGGTGGGTAGGGGGCAGAGCCCATCCAAGGCACCACAGGGCAAAAGGCTGGGGTACACCTTGGATGGGATGCCAGTCCATTACAGGGCAGGTACTCACGCAATCATACACTATAGGTTATTTAGAAAGGCCCGTCAGCAACACTGTGTATCTTTTGACTGCAACGGAGAACAACATTGGGAGAACCCTTAGACTCTATAAACTCAGGGCAGAGGCAGGATTTGTGCTGGGCCTACTGCATGTTTTTGGCATGCTCTCCTTTCTTTTGTTCCTCACAGCTGTCTCTGCTACCATAATCAAAAGTCCCTGTCCATTTCTCCAATCTGAGTGTCATATTGTCCAGTTTGCCATCCAGCTTGGACAAACTCATATATAGAGATATGTCTTTCATGACTGTATATGTGGCACAGGTGGGGACAAGACAAAGATTTGTTGTATGTTACTTGTTTCAGAAATCCTCACCTGGACATAGCGTGGTGCAAGTGACCCTTTGGAAGGGCGGGCCCTCACAGACGGCCCCACCATTGAGCGGCGCTGGATTGGTACAGCTGCGTGTACGTCGCTGCCAGCCCCTCCCACAGCGCACGTTGCATTCTGACCATTCTGTCCAGGACGACCATCCTCCGCTCACTGAGGAGGAAAAGCAGGCAGATGGGCCAAATGCCCACAGAGACCCGATTCTGCTTCTCCTTTTTAGACAGTTTTCCATGAAACAAAGAGGCCTTCAGAGGTGCCAGGAGTGTAGCCGTGGTTACCATAGACTATGATGGTAGCGGTGCTGCTGCGCCGTTTGGCCACCACATTGTGGGCCACGCAGGTGTAGTTGGCTGTGTCGGAGAGTCGAGCCTGCTTGATGATCAGGTCATGGTCAACAGTTATCAAGAAGTTTGAGTCCAGTGTTGGGTCGATTGTGTCCTCATTCTTCAACCAGTCCACCTACAAGAGAAAACCGGTCCAGATTGCAAGTAGGCTACATGTTATGGAATGAATCAGTAGGACATCTGTCTGGACTTGTGTATTTACTTGCAGAAGAAGATACTATCTAACTATCAGCATTCAGGTCCCAAGTCCTGTCCTTAACCACTACGCCACCTGCTGTCTGTATAATTTTAAGATGCTTGGTTTACCCAATGGAATAACTCAGTATGAGAAATGGGAATGAAGATAAGAAAACATGAGGATGAAGATGGATGCTGGTGAAGGTAGGAAGTCGGGTGTGATGATGGATGTGACTGAGAGGGCTGATGAAGGTTTTAGGAGATGAAGCGGAGAAGCAATAGCTATACCTCAGGAGGGGGGATGCCCTCTGGGGGGCGACACTGCAGCAGCACCTCTTGTTCCAGACGCACCTCCCTGCCCAGTGGTTCCTGCTCAAAGTTCTTGCGCAAGTCTGCAGGGGAAAGAGGATGGTGAGCTTGGAGGTGGCGTGGGCGCCCCCCATTTTCCTCAATGTAACTAGGAGAGATGCTGCATCTTTTGAGTTAAGCAGACGAAGCTATGTTGGAGAAGATCTGCAACAGCCTTGTGTACATGCTTGATAGCCAGATTGAGAGAATGTCAAAAGCACACACATTGGTCTGGGCCGTACCATGGTATCAGGGACACATACAAAAGGTGCAGGATCCTATACAGGGCTTAGCGACTTGTCACTGATTCCCTTTTTAGAATGAAAAGAGCCACGCCACATCAAAAGACCAGAGTGGATTTTGGTTCTTTCAGTTCCTCACTATTTCAGTTTTTCAGTAGCTGATATCCTGGAGTAGACACATGGAAAACCAGGCACATGAATACATGAATGCATACAAGGAGGCACATGTCTCTGAACTCACAGGCGATGCGCACGTAGGCCCGGCGGCTCTTCGTGGTCCCCGCTGAGCTCCAGGCCACACACTGGCACCAGAAGTCCTCTAGGCCGAACAGCTCTTCCACCTGGGTCCTGGAAACGGAGATATCCACTTCCCGTACCACCAGGCCTGCAGGGGAAGGTAAGCTGAGTTGAGGTGAGAGCTGATTGGTGACTCATCACCAACCTTTCAGTATCAATCTCTTTTTAATGTTTTAATAATCCAAATTATTCTTGGAATTGGTGTCATGCTTCAAAACGCCACCGTCTCCATGACCCTGACTGCGTAAGTGGGTACTTAAAACTTGAAAGTGGCTGCAATAAAAACCTTTTAGCTTTCAGTTTGTGACACTGGCAAAAAGATCATACAGGTTTTATATGCTTTTATTTCTCTGAGACGTGCAACAAAATTTCCTCCCGCTATCCCAGTGAAGGAACCCAGAAAATGAGAACAACCTAATAAGTTAAATCCCTAATTAAAAGGTTTATACTGGTTGTGTTACCGACCTCAGTACTTGAAAAACAATGATGAGATCCTATATCAAGGACTGTAAAAGACTAACTTTTTGCACGTAATAAATATCCTGCAAGTGCAGATGAGCACAATAAACACTGTGTCTTAATACTGTATGGTAATAGCTTCCCACTCAGAGTACTCTATTTATTTGTCTATTAATTCCATTTCCTTCCCGGATAACAGGAACATCTTCCCTGGTTTTAGTTAGTCATTTATGTAAACAGCATTGTCGGATCTGCTCAAAATAAACTGATTTATTTTTTTTTATTTTTGCAGTAATAATGTTGCTGCTTATTTTCGGAGGCACGCCTTCCGTCTGTAGCATATGGAAACTGGCAATAATGCGACATAACGAGGAGCCGAGTGAGTAGGAGAGAAAGTGAGAAAGAGAGAGAGGTGGGGAGAGTCGGGGAGTGTGGAGGACTGGCAGCCTGGCTGCGTGTGGCACTGTTAAACTGCACCCTGCTGCATGCTTCTATTTCAGCTACTAAGCCGTCGCGAGAGCCCATGTGCGGTGTGTCCGCGAGCCCGTACCTGTGATCTGGTCCAGGCTCTCACGGGTCGCATGGTCGTTCTGGTTCACCCACTCGCCATTGCATTTGAAGTAGATCTGGGTGGCGGGCGAGGCGCGGCAGCGGAGCTGCACTGGGCGGTTCTTCACGATGAAGGCGTCCTCGGGCTCCAGCTGGAACTCTGGCAGCGGATCCGCAGCGGCTGAAGGGAAGGAGTCCGGCAGGACCTCACTGTAGTCACTCGCTGAGGACAGATGGAGGGTGGGATGGAGGGAGGGGGGTAGAGAGTAGTTCCGGTCAATGACCTGGTATGGTCCCTTTTGGGAATTTAACTCATGCCCACTGGTATCTGTCCAGTCCCCTCACCAAGGCACTGTGGCAGCCACCGGGAACACACTGCAGTAGTTTGTGCGAGAGAGAGCAGTGTGAGTGTGTATGATAAGGATGCATGCAGAAGAGAAGCTACAGATTGTCATGTTGGTGAGCGTGTTTAGTGAAGATGCAGGTTGGTGGTTCATATTTACATATTCACATAACCCACTCTTCTTGTCTCTACTGCTCAAGGCCATCGGGGCCCTGACATCAGCAGAGCCCTGGTTCTGCTCTCCTCACAGTTTTTGTGGTAATCATACAGAGATAGGCGATGTGCCAGTCCCACGGCGTCTCTCTGCGACATGCTGGGTCACTCCCCGGACACAAGTGGAAAGCCCCCCCCTCCCATTTTCCACTACCATCTACCATCCATGGCATGGTGCTTGCTAACGCGTCACCACCAGACGTGATGATTGCGGCCAACGATTTCTGTGCCAGAACAAGGTTTTTAATTTACTGCCTCTCTTCAGGCGAATAATCAAATCAGGCCTCCCTGACCTTCACTTCCTCTCTCCCCGAGAGAGACGGGCAAGCGCCTGGAGCATCTTGGCGAGTGGTCGTCTGACACCCATAACTCCAGGCAAACTCTGAAAATCAGTTTCAGTCAAACTAACGATGGCGGGGCACAGCAAAAACACCATTACACTTGGCACCGAAAGGGTATTTTAAATATGATACACGCACCCAACACAAGGCTCTCTGAACATTGGCTGAACCTCCAGGTATGCTCCATGGTTTGATGGGCCATGACCCAAAGTGGGTTCTGAAAATGGCAGCTCAGAAACTGACAGAAAAGGGACAGAGGACTTTTGAGTACACCAGAAACATGCACTGGCTGAGTCTAGGACAGCGGGTTAACCGTGAAAGGGATTGGGCTTCACAGTGCTCTTGACACCCAGGGTGGAACTATTACACCCTCGTTTAGGAACTGCAGTCAGAGTCTTCTCACTCCTGCCGCTTATGTCTGGAGAGTGAGGGCAGGCAAGGAGCAAGGAATGTTGGGCGTGAGAAGTTCCCAGACACTCAGTCACTCGCATGAGCATTTCTATCTCTTGTTCCTTGTCATAGTCTTTCTCTGTACCATCCTTACTTCTTAACCCCCATCCCTTCTGTCTTCTTCTGTCCATCTGTCCTTCTTTTTATCTTAATATATCCTTAGCAGCATACCCCAGAACTCTCTCATCCCTTGTCCCCGAAACACCCCCCACCCCACCCACTCTGCACCCATCCCCCTGCTCTCTACAGCTTTG
The DNA here is from genome assembly GCA_026780845.1 of Petrocephalus sullivani. Taxonomy (NCBI): domain Eukaryota; kingdom Metazoa; phylum Chordata; class Actinopteri; order Osteoglossiformes; family Mormyridae; genus Petrocephalus; species Petrocephalus sullivani. The sequence goes on from JAODKM010000058.1 coordinate 13,542,779, forward strand.
TCTGTTCTGTCAATTACTCAGTGTGTTCCTATGTAAGTAAGTAAGTAAAGTTTATTTATAAAGTGCTTTTCACAGACATTTGTCACAAGCTCTGTAAAGAAAAAGGAAATAATACATATAAAAATGCATAGCTAAAAATACAGGATTTAAATTAAAAAAGATAATAATAATAATAATACTAATAAACAGTTAAATAAAAATAGACTACCAAAGGTCTGTGTAAAGAGGTGGGTTTTAAGTTGGGCCTTAAACAATTCGACTGGGCTATGTCCCACTTCAGGTTGCAATGATCGCTGGGCACAAACTAAAAGTGAAAAGACAGCCTGTCGTTTAAAAGTTTGGACGAAATCACAATCATCCAAAGTCCCACCCCTGCACTGACCCACCCCGCCACCATATCATTTGGGCAGCATTGCTATCCAGCTGACATGGACTTTCAGATGAGGCTCAGTTTAATTAGCAAAAGCAGACATGGGGCAAAAGCATGGGAAAGCAGACAGAACGAGACACGGGAAACGAGGCGATTGTAGGGTTTTACTGGAAACTGTGTTTTCCACCGGTACACAAACAGCCAGCAATTTCTGTGGAATGCCCAATGCTTTAAAGAGGAGTGCTCTTAAGAGGCCGTTACTGTGAGTCTTTTATTACGGTAATGACAGCTAGCAGCCTGTCGTGGGGCCCCAGGACTCTTTGGGGTATTCTTTTCTCAGACAAATAAACACAGCCACACACAAACACAGACAATGGGTGAGCTCTAAAGGCACACTCTCTCGTGAACACACAAACACTCAAGGATCCCAAGTCCTGGTGCTAAAGGGCCAGATTCCAACATAGTTTGCAAATTTCCCTATACAAACACTCCGACTAAACCTGGTAATTAGCTGATTAAGAAGATGTGTTTGAGCAGGGAAATCTGCAAACTGTGTTGGATTCTGGCCGTCTAGAGCTGGAATTGGGGAACCCTGCTCTATATGCACTAGAAATGGGGTTCCCAAACGTTTGATGATCATGGACTGGTTAAGATTGTGCAAAAAATTCACAGACCAGTAATAAAAAAAGAATGTGGCTTAAAAACATATTGGCATGGTTTATTTCTGAAAATTAACCGACCCCTGGTGTCACCCCACGGACCGTACACTTGAATGAATTGAATACCACACACACATGCTTATAATAGCTGAACTTCAGATGCTATAGATGTTCCCTTTGAAGAACATGTCAATGTTCTACATGCACTAGACTGTACACACACTACACACACCTGCACATGAATTCTAATAGTACAAACACCACAGATGTATACCAATACTGTATTGCTCCAACACAACTACTGTACATTCACTAAATTCCACATTCAGATGAATTTCTTATATTCTAGCAATATACGTATGTGCTTATAACACTTATAGTTTCATTTGCATTTACAGTAATTTAATTAAGCTGAAGAGACTTGCATAACATCACCAACTCATGTTGTAGGTTTACTGGTTTATACAGTAAATGGTTTATACAGTACAGTATGCTTTCAGGCATGAAAGCACACGCATATATACACACAATAAAGCCAACGTGTACAGGTTCTGCTATACTTGTGAGGACCTTGTGAGGACCAAAGGACCTCACAAGTAGAGCAAATCCTGAAAAAACATGACTAATAAGGTCATCTTTTCGGTCCTTACTAATACAACCTTCATTATACAAAAATCTGTGAATGCAATGAAGAGTAAAAATGCCAAAAGTCTTGTATTTGGGTTGGTTACTTCTGGTTAAGGTTAGGGCTGGGTGGGGCTAAGGGTGTCGAGAGATGCAGATTCGGGTTTTTCCCATAGAAATGAATGGACAGTCTTCATTAAGACAGAATACAGACGGGGCGGGGCAGCAGGGAGAGCACTGCGGTGCTGCTGGGTGTGGTAGTGGGGGTGACTTGGGGAAGGACAGTTGTACCAACACCACCCACATACATGGGTGATCCTCGCCGCCCGTATTTTACAGCTCTGCAGCGTGGCTTCTGTCGGAGTCTCTCACCAGTGCACTTTGTCATTACTCCGACGCAGCCCGTCATCACCGTTCTCTTTAAAGAACACACCGCCCGTGTTTCCAAACGTCAGGTCTCATCAGCGCTCTCCCTCTCTGAATCATCAGCCTCCAGGGACCAAAGAAAACACTCCCGCTTCTCCTCCACCTCCTCCTCCTTCGTCTCCCCATCTCCTTCATTTTTCTTTCGTTTCATCTCTAGGTCGAGCATCCATCTATTCCTCTGCTTTCAATCTTTGCCTCCTGCTGCCTTCCACTGAACGCAGAGCATAAACAGTGGCCGCAGTCACATTTTATTATGCGCTCGCAGATGCACCATGTGGATGCTGCACTGTCCAAATGCTTTCATATATATGTATGTGTGAAAGCATTTGGACTATATATATATATATATATATATGAAAGCATTTTGACAATATATAACATTATTGTGGTTATGTGTCCATCCATATCTTCCTTAACTGCTTAACTGCTTGCCCAGTATAGCACAGTAAGCCTGCCCCAGGAGACACAGTCCACAAGGTAGGGGACACCCCCTGGATGGGATGGCAATCCATTGCAGGGCACACAATGGGCAATATAGAGATTCCAGTTCCCTTAATTACATACAGATGCTCCACTACTTACGATGGGGTTGCGTTCCGATTAGCGTAAGTTGAAAATATCTTGTGAATGTGAATATGATATGATATGACACACTTGGGCATTTAGCAGACGTGACAGGCTTGGGAAATTTTTGTTAAAAACAGAAAAAAATACTGTATGATATGTCGTTATACACTAGGTGAGATTTTCACACTTGCAATCACAACAGAGACAGGAAGTGTGACTAGTTGGATGCTGCCATCGCCCAGCATCAGTAGAAATATCAATAGCCCGGGAACAGATCAAAACTCTAAGTTAACTACTGAATATGCATCGCTATCATGCCCTGATAAAGTCAAAATACCATAATTTGCACCATCATAAAGTAAGAAGCATCTATATATTTCGGCTGCAGGAGACATGTGCCAAATGTGGAAGGTCCACACACACAGAGCAGCATCAGGATTTAAACCTTCAACCCAGGTGGTGTTAAGCTACAGTGCCACACTTTGAGTAACTGTTCAGCCCTGCCTGATATGCATATGCGTGTGATGTCAGAATTGTGGCATATGTGACTTCTGCTGTTTGCTGAATCACATCACCTCCAACGGCGGGACATGAAACAGCGACGAGCCAGGAGCGAGGCCAGCAGAAAGCAGCAATCGCCCGTGAGTGATGGTTATTCGAGGTGAGCTCATCGTCATCAGGAAGGCCTTGTGAGTCACCAGGCACCACCGGGACGGGAAGGCGTGAAACCATGAGACAGGAGAACGGACCAGTACCCAACCATGGCCTGGGGCCGGCGGATGGAAAATGGAAAGAGCAAGTGCAACGACAGAGAATGAGAGAAGGATTACAAGTAGAATTCACAGCTTTGATATGACTTGATAACAAGAAGAATTATTCCTTTGAAGAGATGACTCTCAAGTTACTGTAATTGCTGTTGGAAAAAGTGAAATATCATAAGCAGCTAATAAACTATTCTAAATAATTACAGAAAATACAAAGTAAAAAGTTGGATGGAGGTAAAGAAACAGACAACATTACTGCAAACAGCTTCCCACATTTCCTTCAGCAAGACACTGGTTCTGCGCATTGGGCACAGGAGGTCTATTTCACACGTCGACAGACGGACATTCGTCCGTCTGGCTTCCCAGACATACCTCGCCAAGCGCGTTTGAAGAGTCAAGAGCAACCCAGCCCAATGGAGGTTCCACTTCCCTCTCAAGCAAGGCATGTGTTCCAAGGAGAGTGGTGGAATACAGACACACAGCAAGGTAAGAATTAAGAGCACCCAAAAAGCACATGCCCATAGATGCAGGAATATACTAAATTATAAAAACTTTTGCGAAGACAGATTTCCACGATGGGGCATGCTTTGTCCCCTTCACAGCAGGGAAGACACAGGAGGAAAGAATGGATTTGACCAAAAAATAAAGCAAAATTCAAAAAATGAAGCAAACCTTCATGCTGGGAGTTTCATTCCAGGTACTAGAAAAGTGGTCCATCATCATGGAGATGAATAAAGGGTTTAACCGACACAGGAAGCCTGAGATATGGGCTGTTTTCAGAGTGCTGACGGGGAGTGGGCCAACAGGGAAGGAAGGATTGGGTTACAGGGGTAATTGAAACAGTGAAATGAATACAGGGGGGTCATCAGTGAGTAACAGACACCCCAATGTATCATCAAAGAGATGGGAGCGAGACCTCAGAAAGAAGACTGAGGCAACACTGATCCCGGGGTTTCACCGAAAATCTGGTAGGGAAGATGTTAGGCAGTCCCTGAGCAGCTAATCAAACTTCACCTAAGTGAGACCATAAATAGCTGCAGAAACCTTCGTAGCTTCACATCAGCTGTATTCCACACCCTCCCTGCACCAAAGCAGCAACTTCCGAAGATGCTAGCACACTTAAAAAAAGAACGGGAGGAGAGTCATACCTGCTGAGATGGAGACTATGACATCAGCAGAGGTTTACACAGGGGATGTATATTTAGTTTTTAAGTCTTTTTTTGCAGCATGCCGATATTCAGCTAAACGTGACACCAGTGAAACAGTGCAAATAAAATCTGCAAGCAAGCGGCTATGAGTAATGGCCCCACGCCCCTGTTTAATTAAAAGAATTTTTTTTTCCTGCTATGACACCCCCTGCTCCACACACTCTAACGGTACATTTTTACCAGGGTGTGACTCATTGTAAGAGCTGACAGCAGCATATACTTAATTAAAATTGTTTGCACCCGCGGCGTTCTGTCGGTAGCGCACACACACACCGGCACACGCATGCACGCACACAAAGGCTTAGGTGAGAACGTGTGAACAATGAGCCCCCCGGGGATCATCACCACATCAGAATCGTCATGCCTCTGATGGGCCGTGGGGTGCTAACAAGGGCCTGTAGCTTGGGTGCCTGTCAGTCAGCCACAGCCTTGTCTTCTCTCGTCCAAAGGGCCTACTGGGTTGGTGGGGGGTGGGGGGAGAGTAGGCAGGCACACACACAGGTGGGACACACCCACGCTCTCTCCTCAGGTCTGTAATCTCCCTGCCCCCCTGCCAAACTAATGACATTTAATCACCCCCTCACACAGACACTGTAGATATTCCAAAAACATGTGTACCTCTCCATCCAGCTGGAGTCCTTTAATCCCATAAAAAAGCCACATGAAGCTGATTATTAATTTCAGTTCCTTCAAACAGTTGTAACAGCGAGCCGCCATAGTTGGCGTGTCACCGTGCTGTGGCCCAGTGCCCACTGCGTGTGAAAAGGCAGGACTGTCTGCCCCCACCATGGCGGCTAGAGGGCGCCAAATCCACCATCCACCTGCAGAGCTCATTAATCAGGCACCATCAATAACCACCCCGTAGCTGCCATCTGCAAGGAGGGTGCCGGAGGAGCCGGCCCCCCCTCCTGGCCACCCGCTGCATGGGAATGGTGTGACACGGCTGAACTGTGATCAATCACTGAGGCCAGAAGGAGAGCGTAACAGACAAGGAAAGAGGGGGTCTGTGCAGTGCATAGAGCCAACTGGTGCCCCATGCAGTATGACAACAGTGTAAAGAGAGGGCTCAAGTGAGAAAAGGACAGAGAAAAGGAAGCCCATTACGTGCAGGGGCAAGTGGTGCTCCATGCAGCATCACTACTGGCCAAGGATGGGTAGGCCAAATACACAGGGGAGGGGGGGAGTTGGAAAGTGGGGTGCGAGTTAAAAGCAGTGAAATGTATCAAAACTTGGTGGTTATTTTTAAAAACCAGCAACGCACAATGGGCCAAACAGGGGGCCTTACAAAACAAGCCCCTAACTGTGTCACACACCTGTAATTAACCAAAATAATACCAGGTGCAAACACCAAGTGTGGCCTCCCCACGACAACAATCAAACCATCAGCTCAGAGCGACGTGACATGCTTTAAGGACAAACGTGGCATGGAACGGAACCGATGAATGAATATTTACGGACCCAGAAAACAAATCCAACAACAACCACAATTAATGTGACAATGTAAGTCCAATTAAAACAATGACGGGTTATAACAGCTCTCCCACTAATAGAAAAAAATTGCAAAAGTATAAAATTGCAAGTGTAGCTGTGAAAGTGTTTGCTGCTCTTTTGTTTGGCTTGTGAGAGCTTCTATAACAGGAAAAGTTTGGAAACAAAGCCGACTGCAGCCACAGCTTGCAGTTAATGTCCTCCTTGCTTTAATTATTAGTTTTCTGTTTACTGGTTATGTGACCCCCCCCTCACCTTGGAAATGGATTTTCTGCCCACTCTTTTTTCCCCCTCACACGGATGGGGAGGAACACCTAGCTCCCCCCTGCCATTCCACTCTGGGCGGGTGGGGTTCGTCTTCCAGACAGCGGGCATCCTACACACCTGCCACGCGGCACTGTGTGAAGACGGGTCCCTCCAGAGGCCGAGGTGTGACACTTAGCCAGGCGCACTGTGTGTGCCTCTCCTAACTCTCTGCCCTCCTGGTTCTTTTTAGGCCTTTCTTGCCCCCCCCCACTCGTCTCATCCCCCTCTAGCCCCTTGCTGTGCTACGTTGCACAATACAGCGAGTGTTTGGACCCAGAGCCTTATAAATGCCTGTAATTATATCACAAGAACAGCAGCATATCTTCCTGAGGGCACAGTAATTACAGGCTCCTCTCAGCCTCCCTGTAATTACCCACTCCCGTCCCATACCATGCTGACCTCACCCGGACTCCCCACCCCCCCCCCCCCCCCCCCCCCCCCCCCCCCCCCCCCCCCCCCCCCCC
>JAODKM010000058.1:13577210-13590931 GCA_026780845.1 Petrocephalus sullivani
GCGAGAGAAAGGGGTTGGGGGGGGGGGGGGGGGGGGGGGGGGGGGGGTGTGTATTTGTTTTTTTTCTTCAAGTGATGTTTGCACTAATAGCCAGTATTTTAGAGGATAAATTAATCTGGTTATGCAGGAAAAGATAGATGAGAAAAAAGATAAAATCCAGTCGTGTGGGACTTTAGCCCTATAAATAGGCGCAAGGTTCAGAGAGTTGCGAAGTAGATAATTGAATATTATTTTCAGGAATAATTAAATTGACCCATCCATCAGTCTAATTATTCCTTCTAGGCCAGAGGGGATGGCATTTAATAGATTTTAAAAGCAGTGAATTACAAAGGAATGGAGCCTTCACCTAACAGCAGTGAGTAATGCTGGTGTACAGTCCTTACCAAATACCAACAAGTAATAGATACCCTTGCTTGCTTCAGTGACAATGACTGACTTTCACTTTAACATTTCAGTAAATATCCTCTCAACATATCTGTGCAAGCTCTACATCCATCCTCCCACTGCTTGTCTTGTGGTACAGGGTTTACCCTAAGCAATCAGTATTGTAAATTTACTTGTATGTGTTAATAGAACAGAAATATGAGATTTATAGTTATGTAAATGCACCTATATGCAAATATATGCAAATATTCAGTGCTTGTGACTGTACTTTTGGATGGATGGAGTTTCTTTAAACATTGTTTGGTGTAAGTACATATTCCTCCATCAGATTTCCAATATAAGAAATGACTGTGCTGTGGCACCTTCACTGAAGCTACATATACAGTATATTTAAGTGCACTCTGTTTTGAAGTAGTGCATGTTTAAAACCAGCAATAGTTGAAAATTAAATTCACTCTGACGTTTTACCGTGAACATTTCCGTGATCCGTATAGGCACCCACAGAAGTTCAGCATAGTTACCTCACTGTCTCTCAGCTGGTGCCAAAGTCCTCACTATGAATGAAGATCATTCGTGAACCAGCTAGCATGTAAGTGAGACCCCTGGGGTGTTTCTCAAGACCAAGAACGCAAAGATCGTATTTGCGGTCTTAAAAAAACGGTCTTTCTAACTTGCCTCCCGAGAACGTACTTGGGGCGCAAAGAGTCATAGGATTAGTCTCATTTGGAGAGGATGCAACCGATATCACTATCAACCCAACAGTGAGATTAGTGGGAGAACATTTCAAACTGAAGTTGAGAAAAAACTTCTTTACACAGCGTGTAGTTAGAATATGGAATAGTCTTCCTGATAGCGTAGTGTAAGCCAAATCCTTGGGTTCCTTTAAAGCAGAGCTAGATTAGATTTTAACAACTCTGAGCTATTAGTTGAGTTCTCCCCAAACGAGCTTGATGGGCTGAGTGGCCTCCTCTCGTTTGTATATTTTTTATGTTCTTATGTTCTTATGCATCCTTGAAATTTGGGGTGGAGCAGGAATGACATCTGGGGATTTATAATCATCCTCTGTACTTCTGTTCTTGAGTATTGCAAAACGGGTACACAAGAACACAAGTGTGGTAAAGTATGTATATCGAGAAACACCCCTGGCTTGGCATGTGCCTCTGGGGATTGTGGGTAACCTGTAGGAGCTTCACGCTCTCCCATGATGCAATGTGAATAACTGGTAGTCTCTTCCAGGTGTACCCTGGCTCACACCAACCGATTCTTTGGGATAGACTCTACTCCAATACTAATCAGATCAGTGATTATAGAAAATAGGTGACTAGAAGCCCTCTCAATCAAATTATTTTCAAGACTTTTTATAAAGATTATCTATTAAACAGCTCTGTTTGTCTGGCATGTGCAGTGGGTAGTGTTATGGCCTTGGGTTTAACCAACGTTTCATTTCAACAAAAATAATATCCTAAGCATAAAGCGATGAAAATTACCTACACGTTACGTGCACATGTGGGAATGTTTAACATGGTGCTGTAAATTGATCTGCTGCAACTGACGCTATTGATGTGTCGTAATCACCTCAGGGGTCGCGATCAAATGGAAAGAAATTTAAAAGGCTGATGGCTTTTTAAATTGCATGTTTTTTTTTTATGTAACTATTAACTACTAGTTTTGTTACTTTTGTTAGTTATGGATAAAATGTTAATATAAAATGTTAAAATGTTGGTAAAATGTTATTTGTAATAGTTTAAAAAAAAATTTTTGATTTCTTGGAGAGACCCCCCAGAGGGTCGCGACCCCTACTTTGGGAACCACTGCCCTAGACTACCACATAGCGCAGTGAGCGGAGCATGCGGCTCTGTTATTCCCTGTGTCATGGGTTCGAGGCTGGCTAAAGGCCAGCCGTAGCTCTTATTTTGTGTCTTGCTTCCCTAGTGTTCCATTTTCCTTTTTGAGTTTTTCAGTTCTAGGTTTACTCTCTCCATGTTTTTGGTTACTCTGTTCCATTTCTTATCCTAGTGTGTTGGTTGGTGTTTTCCAGTTTCAGTGTCTGTAGTGTTCCCTTGGTCTGTGAGTTAATCTGTTCCACTTGTCGCTTGTTGTCCAGTGCCCTCCCCAATTGGTTAATTGATTTGCACCTGTTCCTCATTTGCTGCCCTGTTTCTCTGTATTTAAGTGCTTGCCTCTGTTTCACCAGTCGGTTGTTGTGAATGGTAGTCAGTTGTTGTATTGTGTGCTCGATTTGGTTTCCCCTCTTCTGTCTTCCAATAAACTGTTTGTTTGTACTGTAGCCACAAGTGGCTCGTCGCCCCCATTTTCCTGGCTACACCATGCCACGCCGCCATCGGAACCACCACGATTAGCTCATGTGAGATCTAATAACAAGAAATCGTGAACAGTACCCATGCTTATTGATAGTTCTATCGCCACTCAGCATGGAGCTGACCTAAATGTAGACTTAGATTGTGATTTGTTGTGGTGAATTTGCTTTAAAATTCAAGATATGTTGAAGAACCTTTAATAAAAGTTTGACAGAGGTGGAAACTTCGCGTCCAGAAAGTACTAATCCAGACCAAGATTTTGTTTCAACCAACCAGTTGAGCTCTGTGACTGACTATAGACTCAACTGGCTGGTTGAAACAAAATCTTGGTCTGGATTTTTACTTTCTGGACTTGAACTATCCACCTCTGGAAATCAGTGTTGAATGCAGCTGTGAGGTTTACACTGCCTGGTTAATTTTTTTAGAACTTTATTGCTCATTTTAAAACTACTGTTAGAAAAGTGATCAAAATGTAATAAGTAACATTACTTTGACAAATTCACTATTTACATTACTTACTACATTTTTAACAGGATATCTAGTAATCTATTATAACCTATAACATTTCAAAAGTAACCTTCCCAACACAGGTGTGACATTTTCACCATAACTCTGGGTTGTGCCGGGTTAACTAACGACTATAGCTTCATTACTACTATTGCCATATGCTTGCGGGAGATGCACAAAAATGTTCTGAGGGCAGAATGAAAAATGATTGGTTCAGAGAGATAACCAATCAGACTATATAGGAGGCAGGACCAAGACCTCTGTTTGGTTGGTCAGACATCTGACACAAGATCTGGTTGATTATTTTTCTGAACCAACAATTTTTTGTCCTGCTCTCAGAAGATTTTGTGTACGTAAAACTCCATATTTAGCCATATTTAGGCTGGAGCCTATGCTGGGAAGCAGAGGGCCCATGGTCAGAGGGCACACTCGGGACTGGACACCATCTCAGACTACACAACTGCACACTATGGTAAATCTAGGAATAACAATTCATCAAACCACCTACAGGAGGAAATGTGACTAAAATATGGAAATTCTACTGAGACAAGGTTGGCAAGGTGGGAATTAATATCGACCAATGACAATGCAGATAGGCCAGCGGAGGAAAGCGGAGAAGCACTACTGTCAGAAAGCCCATCGTCCTCAGGTACGGAAAGAGACGTGTGCATAAAGAGGACATCCATAAACAGTCGGCTCAGCCTTACTCCAAGTGTCGAAATTATCGAGAGGAATTTATCCAGTATGGATTCACATGCATCATCGTCAATGGTTGTCATGCTCTTGTTTGGATAGGATATTTTGTTGAAATTAAACAAATGAGTAAATTACTAATTAAAAAAATTATATGGTTGTTAGACCATTGTGTTCTTTTGTGTTGTCATGCCCATGTTTGGATAGGCCTATTGGCGCATTTGCACCGCTGCGCGCAACATTTGTATATTTTAACCACTTCCGAGGATAGTGGGGGTCACGAGTCACTGGCACGGTTATTTTGGGGGTCGTGAGCTGAAAAGTTTGGGAACCCTTGGTCTAGGGGCACGCAATAAGGAGGGGATCAGGATGGCCAGCAACACCAGCTGGCCGAATGGGGAAGGTCACAAAGGACACCGACTCTGCCGCTAATTACATCACTACTCCATGGAGACTAAGATTAGCAAATATTTTCTATGAAGGGATCATGAATGGAGGTGCGGCTGTGCAAAAGTTTTTGTTAGCTAGCTAGCAATCAGGCTAATTTGTCATGAATGAAGATTAAACATATGCAACCTGCCGGACCGGCACCGAGCAATATATAGAGCTAAATTACATCTTACACGCAGAAATGAATGGTGAGGTAGGCAGAAGGTGCTTTATTTTATGTGGCTGAATGCAGTTATATTAAGTTATCTGTAGATGTTTCCTCAGGATTGAAGTCAAGAATTTCAATGTTGACAGCATTTTCACCACTGGTAAGCAAGATATATACTGTACAGTAATATTAGAGCCCTTTTCTGATTTCTGAATGAAATTATTTTTGAATATCCTGCACTGAAAGCATTCTTGTCCAACAACATGGCCACCCTCAGGTTGCTAAGATCAGTCACGTTGATTTGATTGCCAGCGAGAGGCCTTGTAAACTCAAATGAGAACCAATACAAACCAACAAATCAAATCTGTCTGAACAGCTTTGCTGACCCACGTTGTCTGGAAATATGCCAAAAGAAGGCATTTCTGCATGGCAAAAATATTCAAAGCAACAGTAGGAATGTTTATCAAAAAGAATATATTTGGATGTAACCCATTTGTGACATTTTGATTAGTAACTTTAATTTAATTACATATTTTGGTAGCATTTTGTACCTTTGCTTCTCACTGGGGCTGTACCCTCAAGGGTCCACCAGTTGAACCTGTAGGTACTTGTACTATTTTAGATAGAAAAATGGAGTATGAGGAACATTAATGTTGTTTATACTTTGGGTACAGTTGGCAGACCCTTGAGGGTACAGCCCCAGTGACAACCAAAGGATTTTCTGACAGTGTACTTAAGTACAAATCATGAACAAATATAGTAACTACATGAAATTTATGATCTGTCATGATTCATACCTTATATTTAGTTTCTGGTTATTTAATACATTAAATAAGAAGGTACTTAGTTGTGCCTGTGTGCCTCCATGTTACCCATATTTTTTTTCTCAGTAACTGTAATGAATTACAATTGTATGTATTTTTTAATTTAATTATGTGACCCTAACTCCTCAACTGTGGCATCATTGTGTAGTTAGCATGCACTTTATGTAAGAGTAACATATGTCCTCATTTGTACAGCTGCATACCTGTATTTTAACTGAGCTTTTGAATATCACACTGGAGGTACAGGGTCCCACCCAGAAAATGAACTAGCATCTTTTCATTTACAAGTCCCTTCCTTCAGTCACTGCACTTCTAGGAGATTACACACCTGTATGCCTTGGAAGACCTGGATACCTTTGTTAAAGGTAATGGCTGTAGAGAGCTTTGTATTCTATAGAAAGACTTCGGTGTGAAATTTTTGTCCTCTATAGGTAAGAGGGCTTCACTTAACAAGATGACATCTGCTGAGATATGGATTTCCATCCCCTGTTGAGAGAGTTACAGCAGATTTTTATGAGTCTTCTTATCAGTCCAGGGGACACTGATGGTTTTCTCTATGGGTTTCCGTAAACTTGCGACATGCTTTGGTCCCTGAGGTCCACAGGGGATGCCAATTTGCTCAAGCTCAGCTTTTAATTGCTCTTTTGAAGCAATTATTGTGTTAGTGCACCGCGTCACCTAGAACTTCATGTGTTGATCAGGTGCTAATTAAAATTCTAGGACCTGGAAGACTGCGACCCTCAAGAGCAAGAGATTGGGCCCATAATAAGGTGGATCTCTGGGCACATGCTGAATTCGCTTTGGCCTTTGATTCATGCTTTCGCCTCTCCCTGAAGTTGTAGATGCAACTGAATAGGTTCTCAAAGTAATATTTTGAAGGCTGGATGACATGATGATATAACAGCCTTGTTAAAAAGAAAACCCAAGTGAGAATGTTCATTTTTATCACGGAAATCGTGCCTCTCGGCATCAGGCGAACGTATGACTACCTCTGTGAGTCGAATCAGCACAACCGATCTGGCCTTATCACGTTAGGGGAAATTTTTATGCCTTGGGAAGCAAAGCCCTTTGTACCATTTCTGTTAGTGGGGAGGTGACAGGAGTAATTTTAGCACCTGTTTTGGGAGGCATAAGGACTGAACCGATTTAGTCCAATTTTTCCTACAGCCCAAGCATATGGCCATATTCTGTCATCATCTCCCTGGGTGGAGAGGCGGAACTGTCAAACGGGGGTAAGATAACTCGCTGGTGCTCATATAAAGCTCCTCGCGTGATGAGTGTGTGCCCACAAATGAAGAGGACCCTTCGTGGGAATAGTCCATGCCACAGTGACCGGCATCCCTCTGGAGATGGCCCCCTGTCACTTTGTGATGCGGGAGTGGTCCAGCTCTCTCCTCCTCTCTGCCCAAGAGTATAATCGGCGTGAGGCTTATTTCTGTACTCTGGGAGCCCGTACCTGTCTATGCAGGCGTACATCTGTCTATTTCTGTGAGTGTGTGGGTGACTGAACGTGTGAGGCTCCGCTAGGCGTGTGTGGAGGCACATGCATGACTCTTTGGGTGCCGTGTGCGTGTAAGACTCGATTGCGTGTTGCGTGAATGTTTGTGGTTGACGGGGCACCTGGGTTTGCCTGCTTTGCCCTGTCCCAATCTCCTGACACACCTCCCACAAAGCTTTTAGCTTATTGTTATGTGTGATTGCTGCTCCGGTCTGTTGTTTTAGAAACAAAGCTCTCAGTATTGCTAGGGAGGCAGATGTAGAATGTTAAAGGTGAGACAGTAACTGCAATCAGAACTGCCTGATCCAACAGATGTATGCGTACATGCACGCACCACCGCATGCATGTATGCGAGGAGGTGTAGGGACCTTCTTAATACCTCCCATGCTGATTCCATGCCTACTTTCTTGATTGCAGTTCTCTCATCTGCAGAACTACAGGTTTAAAAATAAATCAAAGGGAGGTGCTTCACTCAACTTGAAATAATACAATCAGCACGTTAAAATCCTCCCACACCGTCCAGAAACCACCAAACAAAACAAAATAATCAAAAAATTTTGATTATGAGAAGATTAGAAGACCTTCACAGCAATTGGATCTGCGTGAAACACATACTGAGCACTGTTCTCTTTTTTAAAAGATTCTTAAAAGTCCAGAACTAGCACAAAATAAACATAAATATGCATTCTCAATTCGCATTCCGCCTTGGTGTTCAGATTCCAGTGCTTGGTCAAATCAAACATTTGTTAGTTATTTAAGTGGCTTTACCACTCTAAGTGATTCTGCAAGTGCTAAGATCTCTTTCTGAAAAATATGGCTAATTATGTTTCTAAGCCTGCTGGTGATGTATCTTGTAATAACACAGAGCCAACTGCTTTCAGATTAGTGTCATTCTGCTTTGATCAGCCGTGGGTCTAATCAGTGTTTATCAGTGCAGACGGCGTCCTCTAAGAGATGATGCGTCCAGACTTAACAGCATGTCTACAAGCGCCATCTACATCACTCTGCTTGCATGTTACAGTTAGTCTCAGCGGCTGACAGTTGTGGTCTTGGGGCTTGGAATGCTCTGTAATGCATTTCTGATTTCTCCTGTTGCAGAGTTTCAGGTCTGCACGTCTCCTGTGTGATTCTTTTGGCTTTATATAGTAGGTCAAAAGGGATGAAAATTACATTGATGGATGCTTTTTCAGGGTAGAAGAAAAGCCTCAAATGTGTTGCTTCTTGAAATTTCGAGAGAGGACCTAGGTGTTCCACCTGCTTCATTTAATGACCATATATATTTTTTTGCTTTCATCTTTTAACGGGTGACCCATTCCCTCTGAGTTTTCATCTAAAGGGTTTGTAAATTCGAAGGTCAGCAACACAACCACAGTAGATGTGATTATTCTTTTTGCTGATGTGCATGTAAGGAGCAGTGTTCTGTACTACAGTTATATGTAATTTTAATAGTAAATATGACATATAAAAGCAGAGTATAATATACTTATAAGATGTGGTCTCTTTCTACTCCTATAGTTAAGAGATATTTAGATAAACATATCATCCAATTGTGTCACTGTGTTATTTTGCGAAGGATTTTGCTTTACCTGAAGCAAACTTAGTTTCTGCTACTTCTGAGTTCTTACTTTATCACATCCTTTGAAAAGTGAGGTGTACTGGCTGAAAAACGATAATTAATCTGTCAGGCTAGAAATAGACTCGTATCGAGCTTCCTGTACTTCAAGGTGAGCCCGACACCATATGAGACGAGTGTCTGGCAGCAGGCACACGCATTCCGGAATTTATCAAAGGCTCCGTGAGGGAGTGTGCGTGGCATGTGTGCAGGGCCGCATGTTGGGGGCGTCCCTGTTGGCTGATAGGTGTGGGTGTCCCATTGCATATTGCACTCCCTCTGCTTTTTAAAGGTTAATCGATACCTGTTGCTAAAGTGCCTCTGCATTCCCCGGCCGCGCGCTCCTGTAGGCTCGGCCGCCCGGAATGACTTTTATTTCCCCCCTGATAATGACGGATTACCAGGAACGCCGAAGCTCTACCGTGCGACTCCATCGCCGCACGGCCACCCCGTAATGGAGAGCTGATTTATTGCGGGCTTTCCTACATCTATCGACTTTCCGTTCCTTCGGCGGAGAGCAGCGATCGACTGAGGAAGAGGATGGCCGGAGGAAAGAGCCATAATGGGCATTCGCAACCTGAGAAGAAAAGATGGAAGACCTAAGAGGGAGGAATGAACTTCGCTAATGATCTCAGCCTTACTTGTTGTGAGTCCCAAGGAAAATGTGGTGTGTCATGGTCCTGTCCGCCCGCTGCACCGTGCCCCCCCCCTTCCTGGGGTGTGGCCTGCAGTGACCTCAGCAGCCATATATCACTGAGGGTGAGGTGAGAACATGTAAGCGGTAATTAAGACCGACATCTGTGGCAGGAAGATCCCTGAAAATAAAAAGGAGTCAACATTCGAGTGAAACATCTACCAGCTTTTAATAATTCAGATGCACTAAAAAGACGTGAAAGCCTCAAGGAACAGGAATACCCTGCAGATGTGATTATTTCTAATCACTATCAGTGTAATACACATGTTTGGGTTCTGAACTGCCGCTGTTCCCATTTTCACTGTTGATAATATCTGTCCCTGTCTTCCAGATCGGCTTCTACAAGGGGAACTGTAGGGCCCGGAGGTACATGAAAAATGACAGCTTTGCTTTAATAAGGCCTGGGATCCACCCTTCTACCACTGCAAAAATAATGTGTGTGTGTGCATGTGTGTTTAAGTAGGGGGGTGGGCCAATTACCCTGGTGGTATATGACACTGTGTTATGATATATTTCTGTTTCGCAGTCTATATATTCTTGATCGTTTTTTTAGGCTTCCTATATGTTCGTTTAAATATGGTTATTACCGCCCCCTGCTGTTCCCCCTTACGCGCCTCACAACTGTTGTGTTTATCACTGCGGGCTGCTCCCTAATAATGGTGGCCAATTGTGCCGCCCACCCCCACGCTCCGGCCATCCTCGGCATCGTTTGAGGAACCGCGTCCGCTCCCACGAGGTTTCCCGGGAAACGCCCCCCCGGGGTCGAAAGCGTGGCTGCCTCCTTCCCTCCTTTTCCCATCCCGCGCCCCCTGGCACCTCGCTTGTGCCACCCTGCTAATGATTGTTCAGCAGTCCTGCTTCTGCCATGCATCACTTCTCCACAGAGAGGGGCAGAGAGGGAGGTGGGAAGGAATGACACACAGAAGGAGAACGGGAAGGAGAAGCAGGGTAATGGAAAGAAGGGAGCATCCCTCACAAGTCCCGGAAGCCATGAATACTCTCTTAATTGCTTCCAGGCATGACATAACATCGCTTTTATCTCAAGGCCCCATGTGCAATCACACTACTTGCTTAATAGCTAAACCTGGTCTTCCTCCTAGTTGATTTGAAGCACACAAGTAAAGCATCGCTGTTGAGGAGGCCCCTGGTGACGTGAGGAGTTTTTTTCTGTCCTCGGTGCTACACTGTAGATTTAATTTGCTTTCCGTTAATGGATGGCTTCCATCTTCTAAATGACTAACAGGAGATAAACCGCGTAAAGCCGAAAGATTGTGTTAGGGCAATAATGAGAAGCAGATCGATACCTGCAGCCTGTTGATGCTGCGGTGGAATTGACAGAGTGATTGGCACCCGGCATAGATGTTTTCATGGGTTGTTATGGAATAAATGATCTCTGCAATGGCAGTCAGAGAGCTTTTGCCCTATAAAATAGATGATCTTCTCCTTAATGTTTTTAGCATTTCTGTCACTGGCAGGATCTAAATGGAAATACATCTGTTAAACAAACCAGGCCCCGTATTCATCGCCTGAAAACAAACAGTGCTTCTGTAAAGTGAGAATCTTTCACATCTTCTACACGCAATGAACCGCAACGTCGAAATCATATGGAATGTGTTTTTATAGCTCGAGCGCATCAAAGGATATTTAAACATTCTCTAGAACGAGGCTGGATTTAGCATTTAAGTGGCAGCTGCTGAATTCCTGCCATTTTTCATTGGAATAACTTGTTTTAACAAAAGAAGAGGAATTGAGCTGCTTGTAGTGCCTGTCCTCTGACAGGCTATGTCTGATTGGCTGGTCCTTCTCAGGTGATCGATGGAGAAACGGGCCAATCCTTGACTCAATTGTCATCATATGTAAATTTTATGTATAGATTGCCATGGTCTGCCTGCACAGGCTTGTTTATACCTCACACCCCTTCCAGCTTGCAGTTGAGCTCGGGGGTGCTGGTAAAGGGGCAGAGTTGGCAAACAACAGCTGAGATAAGCCAGCTGATTTAATTTTTGCATATCCGTTTGTCTTCTTGGTATCTTTTCGCTTGTCAAACAGCCTGACGGTGACTGAAATGCATTACAGATACAATAGCGGTACATTTTAGTTGATCTCATTCCAAGAAGACAGATAGCTATGATGTCTGGCTGCTGTGCAATTACAGTCAATCGTCTGGGTGCTGGAAACGGTTACCTCCGCGAAAGCCGGCGTCTATCAAACCGAGGGGAATGGGATGGAATGCACATGCACACGCTGTTTGTCTGTGCCAGCGAGGTCCCATTAGATTACATCAGATGTACGGTGGGGAAATGCTTCTGTGGCGAGAGTGTGAATGAGTTGAGAGACAGTCGTCTGGGTGCTGCAAGCTGCCCTTCCACTTTTGTGGGGGGGCCGGTGGGGGGCGTAGTGATAGAGAGAGTCGTATGAAGTAGTGTGAAAGAGAGATTGAGAGAGAGAGTGAGCGGTGGAGAGGGAGACCCCGGTGGAGGACCGACATGGAGATGGGGGGTAGCGTGGTTGGTTGATGTAAGCAGACCCATGGCCAGAATGAGGGGGTTGTAGCTGGTGGGGGGTGCTAATTTAATGTTGCAATAGGAGGACCTCTTGCTGTACTCTCTCTGCTGTATAATTTATTTTCCCAGAGTGGAACTAAGGTGATAATTCAAAACAGGATGTCCACCTAAAAATCCATCTCTCATGCCACGCACGTCCCCGGAGGGTCACACTCAGCTGTGCTGTCACACGCTGCTAAACACGCAAACACTCCCACGCTGAAAGAAGTGCCCTGCTTGGATGCGATTTCCTCCGCGGCTCACCTGTGGGTACTGACGTGACGGGAAAAACAAACCTTCCTGGCCCGCGGGAGGCCGGATTACCATGTGCTGTCATTCACAGGCAGGTTAAACCTACCTCCCCATTGGCTGCTCAATCAGATTCCTGGTGGGTTTAACCTATGGATGACTGGCAGCACACGATAATCCCACCCACGGTGGCTTTTTGAGCCACGTACCTCACATCAGGAAATGTGGTCAAACCCGTCCGCTGTAAGCTCCGGAAACGCCATGTTCGGTGAGCTTCGCTTTCGGAATTCAGAATCCCGGGTCTTCCTGTCAAACGGCAGAGGTCCCTGTTTCAGAGCCAGGCCCCTGGCAGCCAGCAAAGGGGAGCTTCACCATTTTTCCTCACGCGTTTATCTTGTTTGTTTTTTGCCTGCACTTCTCTCGTTTAGTCCCCCTCTGCTGCAGACACAACCTGAGTAGGTGAGGATTCATTTATTCAATTAACTTTACAGCCCTATTCTGGGTAATGTGCTGAAAAACTGCCCGCAATTTTCGCCCATTTATACATGCAAATACACTGGCGTAATTAAGGTAGAGCTCCCTGCTGAAGGCCACAGCAGAGGAGCCTCTGCTGCAGCTCCAGCCAGCAACTTTTGAATTAGTGACACTAATAGTTTAGACATCCGGTCCCATCGGGATCATATTGATGAAGTGCAATTATGCAGCTGTTACAGATGTGTAATTACCAAGCTGCTGCCAAGACATGGCCTTCAGAAGTGGCCTGACACACTAAGGTATGGGACCATTTAGGTTTGATATGTCTCAGACACAGATCATCCAAATATGATAAACAGTTGCGCTGGGCAGCCTGATACCAAGTGCCTGATGGCACCCTCTGTTGGTTGGAGGTCAACATTCGCTGTGGGATGGAAACATAATGGATGAATGGTTGGGCTGCTGGTGCGGTGGTTCATACCTCTGGGATTGGAGTGCAAGTCTCCGTTCTACATGTGTGGAGTTTGTATTGTATTGTTTGTGTTGTCGTGGGGTTTCCTCCAGGTACTCCAGTTTCCCCCCACAGTCCAAAAGTATGCTAAGGTGGCAGTACAAAGCTGTCTGTGTGAGGGAATGGTGTGTGTGCCCTGTGATGGGTTGGTCCCTCTGGGAGGGGCTCCGGACCCCCCGCCACCCAGAATAGGACAAGCGGTTACAGAAAATGGATGGAAGGGCTGCCGCCATGCTTGGGTGGACAGCGGAGCAGGATGTGTGTGGTAGCAGGCACATGAGTCACTTTTGGGGGGGGGGTGTCTGCATTTCGCCCCAGAGCACATCAGCTAGAGGCTCAGCTAGTAGGGGAGAAGGAGTGTGATGCAGCACGAAAGCAAAGAAGGAGTAGTTAGAAAGGTAAAACGACGAAAAGAGAGCAAAGAGTGTGATTTGTTAGCAAAGAAATAAAGCAGTATTAAAGGCCATGCAGAAGGTATTTATGCACTGCGGATTAGCATGAAGTATAATTATAAGATCAATAGTTCATTAATTTTTCACTTTCTCATTAAGCATGCGTTTGTGGATATTCTGTGATATGGATTGGATAAGGAATATTAATCTACACCCTATTCCCCAGCACCTCGGAGATTAATCCAGCTGATTACCTGATTTTAATTAAACGCATTGACAAATCAGTGCAGATGCGATATTCTTCCGCAGGTCGGGAGTTCCGCTTTGATTTCAGTGGTCATGACATCTGTGGGCGTGGGGGGGGGGGGGGGGCAGAAACACAAGGGGTGAAGCTAAGAATCAAATAGCATATATTTGATTACAC
>JAODKM010000058.1:13605292-13618134 GCA_026780845.1 Petrocephalus sullivani
GGGTTAATTTGAAAAATGCCACGGTCACCTGAGCGCAACCCCTCCCTCGAGTCGCCATTCAGCCCATAGTTGGGGGTGGGGGGGGGGCAGTGGACAAAGGGAAAGCATGGGGCATTGGCGACAAACCCACAGCTTGGAAACTTTGGGAAGGGGGGGGCATTTCCAAGCGGGGGCACAGAAACACTCCTAAGGTTAGGCTGCGGAATTCGTGCCCCTGGTTCGCCACAAAAATGCTGCCCGTCATTTTTTTTTCCCGGTCACATTCACTGTAATTCATTTCCAGGTGTGCATCGGTGACTGGGCTGTGTACTCTGCACGAACGTCAGCGTCTGCGCTTTCCTTCAGTGACCTTTTCATTTTCCTCACCGTTACGATTTTCTCAGGAGCCGTACGGTTTAACGGCACTTTGCACTTTTAAAAACCATAAAGACGTGATGTAAAAAGGCACCGGAGCCTTATCGGGCCATCTGGCAGCGAAGCCCCATGACGCCGCTCTGGTCTTGGGAGCCCTGAGCCTCCTCACCATCTTGTTACCTCTCTGCTCACCTACCATGCGGCGGCGAAAGTGGCCCCAGAGCATCCTGTGTGCGAGATCCATTTTATACGAGTCGGGGGGTGGTGGGGGCTGTGCCAGTGTTTCGGCGATGTAGGACAGTGGTGAGAAATGGCAGAGTCCTGCAGGCATCTCTTTGGCAGCACTCAGCGTAGCTGTATACTCACTGCATACACACCGTAAACACACAAAGCATACTCACTGTATAAACACAGTATACAGACTGTATGCTCACTGTATAAACACAGTACACACTGTATACTCACTGCATACACACTGTACACACACAAAGCATACTCACTGTATACACACACAGTATACTCACTGTATACACACAGCATACTCACTGCATAAACACAGTATACACACTGCCTGCTCACTGTATAAACACAGTACAAACTGTATACTCCCTGGATACACAGAATATATGCAATATATACACACTGTCTCTGACTTACAACCTATGCTTCTTATGACACATCTATGGAAGCCCATTTCCGCCATCTGGAACA
This sequence comes from Petrocephalus sullivani, assembly GCA_026780845.1. Lineage (NCBI taxonomy): Eukaryota > Metazoa > Chordata > Actinopteri > Osteoglossiformes > Mormyridae > Petrocephalus > Petrocephalus sullivani. The sequence continues at coordinate 13,606,358 of JAODKM010000058.1, forward strand.
GAAAAAAAGCATGCATTAATCTCAGAATTCTGACTTACTAAGTCGAAATTCTGACTTTTTATCTCACAATTCTGACTTAATAATTCGAAACTCTGACTTAATATCTCAGAATTCTGAGTTACTAATTTGAAATTCAGACTTTTTATCTCAGAATTCTGACTTTTTAGCCAATCAGGCAGCATAACCTCCTGTGCTATTTAGCAATACATTCCAAACATACATTATTCACATAATGTTATCTGCTGGCAAGTAGCTAGCTACACTTTCAAAGCAGTAAAACAGGGTGGAACTGGCACTGCCATCACTGCCTTGGTTCGAGTTATTCCCTTATTCATGTGATGTCTGTTTGCCCAGGACTTCTAGTAGCTCAAAGGACAAAATTAACTAAAAGACACATCTTGCATTGTCACGATTGTTAGGGTCTGTAACAGCCAATAATGCAATAACTGCCATTAGCATAATAATCTTCAGTTTTTGTGTAATAAAAGTCTATAATGTAATAATGTGATGTTTCTTTCTACTCCAGATGGCAGAAATGGGCTTCCATACTCACACCGAAAAATCAGCGTGATAATCACGTTCCGACATACATACAGAACCTGGAACGGAACCATTATTTATTTGAAATATTAAATTATTTGTATTGTTTTCTATGTTGTATTTCTTCTTTTAACTTCTCGTTACCTCGTCACAAATTGCACCTTGAAGCGTAGCCGGGTGTGCAGAGGGTGTAAAAATGATCGCACTCGTGTCCTTAAACAGTATGGTGAAATGACAATAGAGCATCTTGGAGACTTTCTGACGAGCCCAGGGGTGCCGCTAGACATTTTGGGCCCCATGAAAGCGCATCACATCGCACCCCTAACGCCGAGCAATCCAATTATATTTCAAATTTTTCAGGGTCCCTGTCACTCTGGGGCTCTTGGAGCCATCGTAACTCTCCGCTGTGTTACGGTGTCCGTTGTCAAGCTCATGCATAACAACGGCTGTGGGGTAATTCCATGGCACAGGTGAAGCCCAACGTCACATGGCCAGCATTAAAGATGGGGGGGTGGGGGGGGGCTCCTTTGAGATCCACCTGTGTCACACGTCATCCTATGGAGAGCCCCGATCAATTACATTATGGTCGGGCCAGACGACGGCAGAGGACAATGAGGGACAGTCAAGGCACTGACGGGTGGGGGGGGCATTCCGGTAGTGCTAGGTCGCTCCGCTCAAATAGGGGGGGGGGTTGCATTAGAGATGCAGAAGGCATAGATAAGATACTGACAAGGACTGCGGCGTTTAACGACTTAATTAACAGCAGCGGCTGTGTCGTCGCGTGGGTGAAGATCATCCCCCCGGTACAAAATCCATGTACCGTGCTTTACCCCCCCGGCCTCACCCAAAACATGAATAAAACCAGCTTCCTGGTGGCCCGGGGGTGTTACACGGCTTCGCTGGGGGGAGGGCGCTGACACACTTCTCGTATACCCAAGTGGGCCACTGTTCAATTTAATCTCGGGCAGTATAAATGGGTAAGATGTGAATTGCATCTGAGGCAGCGATCATTAATGTTGAGCATTATGTAATTAATTAAACTACACTGAAATGATTAAGCAGGAAAACAGGGGCCTGGCGAGTTTCCTGCGAGGTACTGCTGCTTGTCAGATAAATCAGACAATGCAGCTGAAACATTATTTTTTTAGTGTTTTCCTGGTCCTCTCCTCTATCACGTTCTGCCGATCTGAAACGATCTTTATTTAAATTTATGGCACGTTGAATTTTGCGGGGAACGCGCTCCGTCAAAGCCGGCGGCCACTGGACCAGCAGGAAGGAGACTCTCAATGATCTGAGACATTTTCTTTTTCTTTTTCTCAATGAGTCTTGTGTGTCTCCTCATTAAACTTTGTTTACAGCGCACAGAAGAAGCTTTACGACAGTGTTTATCGATTTACAAATGAATGGGGGTTGATGCGATTATTTTGGCAAATTAAGTCCGGGAACTGAATTTTTACCACCTGACCTTACTCCGCCCTTTTGCCCCCTCTGTGAAAAGGTGGGCTGTTTCATAATGTGTCTAAAATGTGACAGGCAGACACACCATATGGCCAGAGTGTGTAGATCTATACTAGATTGCATCACTGTTAGGCCTCTGTGGGATGCGCACTTGTACCTCCATGAGAGGCCGAGTCAGACATTAAGGGGTGTTTGGCTCACTGGACCTGTGGGACAATGATATATATACATCTCGCCTACAAGCTGATCAAGGAGCGATATTGACAGTAGCTCCCACCCCAAACACCCAACAGAAGCAAGGCCTAAGCTGGACTAACCCCGGAATTAGACGTCTTTTCTCTGCAGAGATTTGGGACCCAGGGTGCTGTGTTTGGCGCGTCCCTCTTGGTGCCCTCCCTCTGGATCCTTCTTTCGCTCCTCCCGATAGCAAATGGGACAGCGACCAAGGGGTCTGTACTACAAGCAGCAGATTTAAGGATTACCATTAATTAGATGTCAGGGACAGAAAAGGGGCTTTGCCTGTCTTGGCAATGATACAATATCTTTTAATCTGCTGGGTTCCCGGATAAAAGAAAATCAGTCGATTGACAGGGGAAAAAGCAGGGAATGAATACGAAAGAGGCACAGGAGGGTGGTCGAGAAGGAGGAGCGCAAGGGCTGGATGAAAGCGGCACAAGAAGAAAGAGAAGAGGTGGATTTGGGATTTGCGCTATATGTCCCGCCTAAGCGGAGCCATTTCTATGGAAACGGGAAAGAGTGAGGAATGGAGGACCTAAGCAGCCACAAAGGAGGGGGCAGGAATGGAGTGACATGGAGCCAGGGATAATGGGGGGGGGGGAAGTGACAGAAGTAGAAGACAAGAGAGGTGAAGTGGAAGGTCAGAGTGGGGAACAAAAGCATCCATGTTGTGCATGTCATGGGAGCAAATTGGGACAAGTATGCACAGCTGGCAGGCAGAATGTAGGGGATGGGCTGGGATATGAGAGGGAGTCAGCACCCCAACAAACAGCATATCAACATGTTAAAACATGTTAGCTGTATGTTACATGCTGGTCTGGGGTGTATAAAGGGGTGGAGCTGAAACTGGCTGCAGCTGAAAGCTGATTGGTCACTGGAGTGCTCCCTTGCTTGTCACTCAGCGATTAAAAACATATCACTGGTTAATGATAACTTTGGTCCCACTGTATGAATTATGGCCTCTCTTATGCACCTACCCCCCCCCCACCCATTTAAAAGATCCTTGACATTGGAGTTGACATTGATGCTAGCACATTGCGAACAACTTAAATTCAGTAGATGATCAGAAGAACATGCAGCTCTACCAAAGATGCCTCTCTCACCCGCTACATAAGAAGTGCGATGCTTAAAAACAAACAAACAAACAAACAAACAATTTCAGCTATGTTTTAACCATTTTTATTTTTGACCCTTCCACTAAGGACATCAGACTGGGGTTTTGTTCCTCATAATGTTCTCAGGGACCCCTGAAAGAAAAAAATAACTATCAGTCAATCCACTTCAGCTAATTAATCCGGTTTTCCGGAACATTTCGAGGAAGCTGCCTTCAGCAGAGCGAGGCATAACGTGGTAAATTCTACAGGGCGAACATCATCATCATCTGCGTCTCCCAGAATAGAAACGGAGTTACCATGGAGGCCTGGCGTTTCTTGACTTGGTAATATTTCCGTTCATTCTGGGTGTTGTGGAAGAGAAACATTAGGAAAGCTCAGCTGTCTTTTTTTTTGGTGGGGGGGGGGGTGGCGGTGCTCCCAACAGCCTCGGCCTGTGGCCATCCCAAGTAGACCCTATCAATAGATGTAAATTTGGCCCCGATAAATCCCTTACTATATCTGTTAAACTCCACCATCATATGCAGTGAGTTAATCAGTAACAAACATATCCCAAAACTGAGCTCTACTGTATGTTTAATTGATGGGATGCTCCTCTAAACAATTTTGGAATAACACTAGAAAAAATATTTTAAATATTATTCATTCATGCGTCTTCTATATTGCTTGTCGTATGCAGGGTCATGGGGGTCCGGAGCCTGGAACCAACTTGAATAAGGCAGGGGATAACCCCGGACTGGGCAGCAAGCCATTACAGGGCACTGTTTTAAATACCAATATTTACATAATCAATCCATGTTGGTGTAAAGTAAATGTGTTTTCTACGTTTGTAGGCACAGTAAAAAGGAGACGTGGCCAAATTAGATAACATTTAAGGAAATTAATTCACACAATTAATTTCAGACAGGAAAATTCGCAGCCTTGCAGAAGCAGCCACCCTGAAGAGCAGCACTGAGTTAGGTTATCGAATTAACATATAGCGCTTATTCGAGGGAAACTGGCACCAGTTCATATATTTTTGCACATGATGTTAAAAAAAAAAACAAACACACTTCCATGTTCCTGAACTCTGCTCTCTCAGGCGGATCAAAAATCATCCTGCTAGTGGAAGGAGATATGAATAAAGCCCGTGAGATGGAGGCTCTTTGAAGTTATTGACGAATGAAGCTGTGAAACACGGGAGAGCACCTCAGCTAGGACCTGTGAGGAACGGCTCAGATTAAATTTTTCGTTTCTGGAAAAGGAGAAAAGAAATCAGAGAAGGGTGGAAAAAAGGTTTGATATTCCCGGCACTGGGGTGTTTACGTGCGTAACGCTGGAGTGTCTAACAGACTTTCACATTAGCTTATGCCGTTTTGGCAAGATTTTAAAGGGTATGTCTGGGTTCCGTTTTTGACTCAGGAGTTACCATCTGAGAATTCCCCTCTGTGTTTTGCTTTAGCATTCCTTGAGTGTATTTCACAGGCAGAAATTAAGCTACTTTGCTTCTTCCTTTTAGCTGAAAATCCATCTATCCATCCATCCATCCTTCCATATTCCCTACCCACTAATCCAGTACAGTAGTGGTTCCCAATCTTTTGAAGACTGTGGACTGGCTTAATTTGTGCAAAAGAATTCATGGACCGATAAAACATTGAGACGGGGTTAACAGGACATGTTTAATAAGATGTAATAAGTTTAGAGTTTCCTTTTTACCAGATGTGAAAGTCAGGGCTTTAACAAAAGGTCTGGCTTAAAAATATATAGACTGTCTTTGGAGACTAAGCAACCCCCCCACCTAACCCTCAGTGCATACAGGACTGCGTCGGCGCTGGTCCCTGAACCGGGGGCTGGGAGTCCCGGCAGTACAGAGATGAGGAGAGACTGGAGCCTATCACAGGAAGGTCAGAGCAAGGAGACCCCCTTGTTGAAGTGTCAGTTTGCTACACAAAATGACTGGGTTATCTTCATATAATTATTAATGGTTTAAAAAACATTAATCTATTAATTAATTAGTAAATAAATCCCATGTGCTGTTAACTTAGGCCTTTGTTAGGGTTAGGGTTAAGACAGCTGGCTACCTTCTTCCCAGAAACGGAACTATTCTCTTCTTAATGTCCACTATCATTGTCTTTCTGCCTTTTTGCCTGTGCTCCAGATCTGCCTATATTGTTCACAGTGTAAATTAAGCATGCCTTCTTTCACTGAATTATATTTTTTATCATACTATTTATTTTTTATTCTAATCATTTTTATTTTACTGCATGCATTTTTGTTCTTAGAATACAAAATTCACAAAAGCAGTTTAACCCTCAATAATTATTAATTACACCATGCAACAAATATATTTTTGTTTAAATTCTTGGCTAGTAAGTATTATTTCCTAATTGTGTTTGCTTCAGAAATATGGAAATAGGGCTGTTTTTCCGCACAGACGTTGCTTTTGTGACCAGAATAGTAATATTTTGAAATTTACTTACTTTCCGGAACATTCCAGATAGATTAAGTGCTGCGTAACCTTGGGATAACTTCAAAAACGTGGGAACATGCTCAGAGGAGCAAGGCGAGCACTTCCATTAGGATACAGTGGACTTTGGACGCTGCTACCCAGGACAGTCTAACGAGAACGTGACGGGAGATGCCATTTGGGGACCGATTTCTGTAGCTGATTTACATTATCGTCCTAAATCTAAAACTACTCACTTCAAAACCTTTTGTCTTTATATAACTTTACTATAAATGCATGTAAATGCAACCCCAAGGGCAGGCAGATGGCATAATGGTTAGGGACACAACCAAGCAGTTGAAAGATTGCAGGTTCAAGTCCCCGACCTCCAAGTACCACTGAGGCACCCTGAGCAAGGCACTGTCCCCAGGCTCGCGTAGCTGCCCCCTGCTGTGTCACGATGGCACATGGGTTAAATGCAGAGGACACATTTCATTGCTGTGTGGTGTGTCAACAATGATAATGAATCATTTACATTTTTTTTATTTTTGTTTCATATGTTTTTGTTTTCTGACTTTATGTAAATGATTGGAAATAGGTACATTTCAAAATGTCATTATCCTGGTCACAAAAGCAAAGTTTGTGTTTCAAGCGATATGATAAATCATGAACCACATGAACTACTTTGAAAGTGTCTATGCCCTCCGAGTGCTGCTCAGGGCTGAGGGATTAGGCCATCACTGTCAGCTTGCTGATAAGTGACCAGTCAGGATCTGATAGGAGTTTTTTTTAGAATGTTGATGACCTCTGACCCTTCCTCTGGCAAATCAGATGTCTGAGACTGCCTGCGTGTTACCAGGTGATTTCCCTCACTAATCTGAAAGCTGAGGTTGTGATTTGGCTGCTCCTGTTATCTGCAGCTCTGGACATAATGGACTCATCCTAAACTGCCGTCTAAATTCTTAAGTGCTTCCTTGTACTACTGCAAATATTACCTACAGAGAGGATTACAAGCTTCTTGAGCGTCAATGAAATATAATGCACATAATGCCTCGAATCAATATCGATCATTAAAAATTGATCAGCAATAACACACAGCCTAATTAAACAACATTATATATCTAGTATTCTTGAAATATCATATATGATCATTGAAAAATTACAGAATATACATTGTCTATAACTGCTTTTCCAGTCCAGGGTCAAGGTCAGCACTGAGCCACTCCCAAGAAGCACATGGCACCAGGCAGAGGACAGCTTTGACAGGATGGTAGTCATACTAGTAGGCATACTAAAACTGTCATTTATAACCACTCATAATCACAATTTAAGTCTCATGGGAGTTTTACTTATGCAAGTGTTCTGAGGGCAGAATGAAAAATGATTGGTTCAGTGAGATAACCAATCAGATCTTGTGTCAGATGTCATATGTTTTGACATCTGACACAAGATCGGATGTTTTGGTCCCACCTCCACTAGTTGCTGGGACCCCCCTCTTCTCCAGTCTGATTGGGTAATCTCTCTGAACCAGTCATTTTTTGGTCTGCCCTCAGGATATATTTGTGTAAAAAAAAAACTCCCTCAAACCCATTTAAGCCATTTTATTTGTGATTACAGTAAATGTGTTGCTATATTTATATATCGTGTTACACTACCATTACTAATCGAATGAGATGCAGGCCTTATTTTTAAGACGTTCTCAAGCATATAGTCATAACAGTCAGCGCTGAGGTTTGCGTCTTTGATGTCCATGCACGCCGCAGTACTGCTGCCGCAGTTGCCACTCACTTGTAAATTAGTGGTGTCCTGCCACGGTCCACAGCGCCAGCCACAGGATCTTGCAAAGCGAAACTCCCCTGGCATCCTGGGAAGAGGAAGGACAGGTGTGAAGGAGTAGGGTCCTCCAGGACCCGGCTCGCCCGAGACTCTAATTATGTTTGGGAGCAGGAGAATTCCAGGCATTTTACATTGGTGGGGGGGGGGGCAGTTTGTAATTTAGTGCGGTGTGCGTCGCTCCATGCAATCGACCCTGTGCAATCGGTCCCATGTGATCGGCCCCGGGTGCGATCTGGGACTTTAATAGACAAACGGGCTCAAAGCACGCATTAGTGCTTTTTTGATAAAAATGTGAAATATCATTAAAGGCTCTATGTTGCTCTCTGGAGGCCCTGGGTTGAAGAGAATCTCCTGTACCAAATACCCCATCCCCCCTCAACTCCCCGTGTCCTCATCTACGCAGTGCACCTCCTCAAGTTCGGCCAACGCAAACGCACACATACAACCAGCCGCGGGCGCGCGGGCAAGCGCGACCCGAGACATTCACATTGAAGGCCCGGGCATACATTTGCCATTACTCAAACATTCTGTGAAAGGAATAAAGTGCATTTGGAAGTTTAAAGACCGGAACACAGGGGTTTATCGTAATGATGAGGCTGTTTATCAGTCATTTTTACCACGGGGAACAAGGACGTTTATGGAAGCTAGTGAAATGACAAGGGTTAGCATTAGCATCGGGCCCCCAGCCAATGCGCAGAGGCCCAAGTCCTTCATGCATTCGTATGTAATGATTATCATAAAAAGAGATGCTGCTCCATCTCTCCACTTTCACTTCACGTTTCTCCTTTTCATTCTTCTGTTTCGTTAGATCAATCAGCACTACAAATTAATAATGAAAATGAAACTGCTCGATTATTTATTTGTCCCTGATTTAGCCCCTTAATTGAAGCTTCATTTAAGGCCCACAGAACAGTCTTTTTCAGGATAAGCTGTCCGAAAGCCCTCACTGTCTCTGGCAACCAACACAGAAGTTAATCCAAACTCAATTTTTGCAAAAAACAACACTGAATAATTAATTCACCAAATCAGTTAGCACCTGGGCATGTATATAGTGATGTGCATCTTTGCACATTTAAATCGTGCAATTAAATTTATAGCACCATGTCAATAGACTCCAGTAAATGCAGGGAGAAATATGGTAATAAAACTGTAATTTACATATCAAGTTATCAAGAGGCTAATAATGAAATCATTTCTGCATTAATATATTCACGAGTATGGGCCATCCCTGCCACCACCTTCCTTTAAAGGGTCATGCAATCCGTCTTCTGAAAAATGAGATTCCTCACCCTTATAATGCCATTGTTTTTAAAACTCAGCATTAAATAAAAATGCCCAGCAGTTCACCTGAGCTTGATCCTATAATCTCAGCATAGAAAGCAGTGGCCCACTTTCAAGGTTTATGAGCCAAAATGAAGGTATAAGGGTGTCATCACTGAAAGGATGCTTACCTCCATTCACACACACACACACACACACACACACTGACAGTAGAAACTGAAATCTAAATTCCCAGGCAGAGATGAAACTTCACATTTTTTCTTACCTTCCTGCTTTCCTCCCTCTCTCTCCCTCTCTCCCTCTCTCTCTCTCTCTCCCTCCCTCTCTCTCCCTCTCTCCCTCTCTCCCTCTCTCTCTCTCCCTCTCTCTCTCTCTTCCCCCCCCCCCTCTCTCTCTCTCGCCTTGGCCACAGAGACACTATTGCCAGTTTGAGGATTCTTAACAAGGCGGGATGTTTTCAGTTTATTCTTACTGTGAAAGCGCCATAAATCTTGAGCATTTTACAGTCCAGTGCCCAGTATTGACCGTGATTGGGGGGATAGAACTGATGGTTGGAGGGTGTGTGTGTGTGTGTGTGTGTGCGCACGTGTGTATGTGTGTGTGTGTCCACACCCGTGGACAAAAAAGTATGGTGAAAAATCGATCAATGACATATTCTAAAATAAATCTTAAAAACTGGAATAAACAAGACTTTGCAATTTAATTGCCTGCTTTGTGCAAAGTCAGCCAGACTGGACCATACACACGAGTGCGTGTGTGTGTACAACACGTGTAAATATATGAGGCAGAATGGGACGATTTGGAATGGCAAGGTGAGGTGTGAAGATGAGGGAAATGGGAAATCAATATCCTTCAAAAAGGTGTGTGAGAAACAGAGTAATGAGGACCTGGGAGGGTCCGGTGAGAGAGAAATAGACAGAGGAAGGAGAGAACGAGGGAGGGGGAGAGAGTACACCTTCGCTCATCACATTTAATTGGAAGCAGGAATCACAAAAGACTCACCTTTCGAACCGATCCAAAAACCTGACCCACCTTCTTGATATCAAGTCAATTCTCCCCAAACATCGCTCTCTGAGCTGGTCTTGCCACACCTCCAGGCCAGAACCAGCTCCCGTCCTGAATCTCCGTCATGGAGAAGCTCTTCACAACAGTCAAAAGAATATTATTATGCATGTTAATTGATGTTTGTGCATAATTCCTCCCAGAATGTCTCCCTTTTCATTATCAGAGGATTGGAAGTATTTGGGATCATTGTAGCACCTGATCCTGGTCCCTGCTGGAGCTCCTTCCCAGGAGGTACTTTACCTGGCTTGGCATGCAATCCCAGTCGTGCCATTCCTCCTTCTTGGCACTCTGGACTGCTTCTTACTGCTGTGGCTGCGGCATGTGGTGAACGATTTAGGTTTTGCAACACAGCAAATGAATTTTTACTCTATTGATTGCGGCGGTCAGACTGTCCATGGATTGTGTGCTGAATAAACTCCATCTAGCTTCATTACTTGTGAATTGTTTGCTAACTGAACCTGTGCTGTCGAATCCATGCCGTTGCTCAAACTCTTTTCATTCCCGTTTCAGCCATTTAAGCCCATTTCGATTTCCTAACATACATAAATCCCCGAATGGCCGCCTCTCAACTGCTGCCCACTTTTTCAACCATCATGTTCTTTTCTGCCTGCGGAAAGTTTGAATGGGAAGTTTGTGAGCTTTAGCTTTTTAGTAATATAGTTATAGCGATAAAAATTTGTATGGTGGGGGTGGGCTGATAGGTAGGGTTTAAATATATATACAGTATATATATATATATATATAGCCTGACAGAGCCCAGACCCGTCTCCTTATGTCCAACTTGCACCTTGCCAGAGCCCAGCTCTGTCTCCTTTTGTCCAAATTATACCTTGCTGAAGCCTAGCCCCACCTCCTTATGTCCAGCTTGCACCTTGCCAGAGCCCAGCTCCATCTCCTTATGTCCAAATTATACCTTGCTGAAGCCTAGCACCGGCTCCTTATGTCCAACTTGCACCTTGCCAGAGCCTAGCTCCGCCTCCTTCTACCTTTTTTTGTCCCAGAATTTACAAAAAAACAAAAAAAAATTCTAAGTAAACGGTTTAATACTAGGTTAGCTTTGTGCTAAAACATCAGTTTAATGTTAATTTTCATTAGTAGCTCTGACCAGACATTCATTCCTTGAGTGGATGAGAAATTAATACATGGCACCTTTATTTCTGTTCTGTGTTTTTTGTATTTTGACTTATTTCTCTTACTATACTGCTGTCGAAACTTCACATATAGCTAGACGGTAAGATGTGCGTAAGAAGCAATAAGTGAATAACTGTCACGTCGGTACGGGGAGGAACCACCCAAATGCAGGCTGTCATGTGAAACCCCTCACAGGGCGTTTATTGCAGGCACGGAGAACAAATGGGAAACAGGGCAACACCACGGGCAGTATCAACAATGACCGGACAGGGAGCACAAGACTGAGACAAACTTATATAGGGAGCCAATCAAGAAACAAACACTAGGCGTATGGTGATTGGTTAAACAAGGGGGTAGATTACACGAGGACAAGGCTAACAAGACAACAACAACTCAGGTGTGGCTAATTAAGAGCCAGCCCAAAGGGCCCGGTGGTACCAGGGACCGAGGGCATCACCATGGCCACAGGGACAGCAGGACCAGGGGGTGCCACAGGAACAGCAGCACCTGGAGGGCGAGAGCAGGAAACGGGACCAGACCTGGGACGTGGCAGACCACTGTGTGATAGATACAATACCCCTATGTAATGTGATAGATACAATACCCCTATGTAATGTGATAGATACAATACCCCTATGTAATGTTATAGATACAATACCCCTATGAAATGTGATAGATACAATACCCCTATG
>JAODKM010000058.1:13628033-13646279 GCA_026780845.1 Petrocephalus sullivani
AGAGCCAATTTTTCCATCCAAGTCCAGCCCAGATGGCACATAAACACAGTGTACTGAGACAGGGAGAACCACCCATCACACCTCCCTAAGGAGACACCTCTGTGCCTCCTCTGTGCCTCCTCTGTGCCTCCTCTGTGCCTCCTCCGTGTCACTAAGAAGATTAAGGATGATTCCAAAGCCATCAGGAATGGCAGCATTAAGGATCTTGGGATAAGGACACCAGGGGCACCCCCCCCACCCCACACTCAGTCACACCCCAGTCTGCGGACAGTCCCAGTTTGTCACCCTCCAGTTACTGCTTCCAAGTCATGAGGCAGCAAGCCAGCGCACCTAGGAATCCCCGCGATGAAGCCATCATGGAACATTCCAGGGCCGCACATCTGTCAAAACATCCGTGCTGATTTACCCGATGGCTGTTGTCTTGTTATTATGAATAAATGCATTATCACTGTAACAGTAATTAAAATGGAAACTGGCAGACTCTGCCTGTGATCTGTAACTGCCAGAAACATTTTATTGGAATTAGCATGTTTTTGCACAATAGACGCGTAATAAACTGATAAGTGGCCTTCTTGGCCGTTATTGACTTTCTAAATAGGACCATATCTGTGAATCGGTGGCTGTGTTCGAGCTGCAGAGACCAATTTGTCCTGCCGACAGTTAGAATAAAGCCTGGCTTTCCTGCACTGACGTCCCTTCAGGTTAATTACAATGATGGGGAAAAAAAACGCAAATTAACTCAGGTTGTTGGCCGTATAGTTATTAAAAAAACTGCTTAATAAATCAAAGATGATTTTAGAACTACAAGCCTTGCAACAAGCAGAGTGCCTTTCATTTGCCAAATAACGCTAATTACCGACATAATTCAGATTTTAGACTCTCAAGGGCGCTAAAGTTTATGATTTCCTTTTTCTCCACAGCCACTTTAGGCGGATTAAAGACGTTCAGCAGGAAGGAATTAACGCTCCAGGAATGTTTTCCACTAATTTTCTCTCATCACTTACCAAGTACAGGGTCAGGGCGAGCCTGCTATCTAACCCAGGCAAGGACGTGAAGCACGGGACACCCTGGATGGGATTGCCTGGTCCATTATGGGTCATACACTCACAGTCACATACTGAGCAACGTGGAGCCTGCGGTTCAAATAACTGCAGGTTTTGTGACCGTGGGAGGAAACATGGGGAGAACATGCAGACGCACGCAGAGCCGGGGGCGGATCAGTCAAACCCGCGACCCTGCCAGCCACAAGGCTGTACTCCTAGCCACTGAATCCACCTCCCCACCTACTTCAAAGCTGTACATTTATACAGAGACCAGAGATCCTGATATATCGCAGGCGTGATTCCTAACACCACCTACTCAGAAGTTTCACGCTATTCATGGACATGTCAGAATTTCTCTGCAAATGGGAGTCAATAAGTATTGGGTAATGTGAATCAATAGCTTTGTAAGCATTACAAAGCAGCGCCCTAAACAGGCAGCAGGCATTTCAACATTAACATGGGAAAGACATAGGAAAAAACATTAAAAAATAACAATTTTCAAGGCTTTAGCTGTACGGCTTGGCATGATGGTGAAAACAGCACAAGATGGGGCTGTGCTGTACCTGTCATCAGAAGGTCGCTGGCTCAAATCCCAGAGCCAAGCAGAGTGATGTCACCGCTGGGCCACTAAGCAGGGATCTTAACCCCCAGTTGCTCCAGGGATTGCCTGAGCTGCCTGTCTCAAAAATGTATGTCGCTTTGGGTAGAAGTGTCTGCTAAATAAACTCAAAAAAATCTTCATCAGTGCAGTGTAGATATTATTAAAAAACAGTGGGATTGTGAAGATAGTATGTTTCCTATACCTTTAATGCATCCAGCGGCTGGTAAGAATAAAATTACCTGAATTTGACTTACATTCTTACCTTCTGGAGGCTGTCAACACCCACGAGGAGGTCTGTGATAAGCTGAGGTCCTGCTCGGTGAAGCTCCCAAAAGCACCCCCCGGCTCTCCTGCCTCTCTGTCCCACCATGGCCGCCTGAGAACCCCCCCCCAGGGATGAGACTGGCCCCCTTCGCAGCATGAAATTACCGGCAATTTCCATTCTCCTTCATTAAAGCCGGTCGACATTTAGCTCATTCGTTTTATGAATATACCCTTTTGTTATGTCATGAAGGATTTACACAATAATAAAAAAAGATGACAAAGGAGCTTATAGCTTTGTGTGCGTACAGTCATTCTTTTGCAAAAGCTCTTCAATTGCATACTTGTTCATCAAAGTTGGAGACTTTGAATAATCACCCAACGCATCTGTTGACACGCAAATTTTCCATTAATAAGCTATTAACTTATGGCATCAAGCTGTCACAGCTGAATGAGCTGTAATTCTTGGTGAAAGCCAGTGCCGGCAAAGCAGACGATGCTCTGTGGCCGCCTTGCAGAGCTCCCATTTACCGTGGCCAAAACCGAGGACCTTCGCCTCTCACTGACGACAACAGGCCACACACTTCCACGGCACCTATGAAGCTTTTCCGTCAAGAAGCGTCATTACATTGACACTTAAAGATGGTAAAGATGTGTAATGGATCACACTCCTGAGAAAAATATATATTTATTGAAAACAACTGTTTATTCCAGAAAAACAGTCTTCCTGTCATCGGTGAACTTGAGCTATGTCCCCAAGCAGAGTCTAAACCTCCCCTCCTGCCCCCCCCGAGACATCTGCTCCCTCAGAGGACAGCAGTAGACACATGGCTGTCAGCCTTAATGACACCCACGGTCCAACCCACGGCACATGTCTCTGCAGCAGGATGTCTCAATGCTTCCTGTCATAACCACTAATGACAGAGACTGCTGCGAATTAGCTGCTCTCTCTGCAATTAAAGCCTGTTCTTTCAAGTTTAGCTTCTGGAAAATAATCAAAACACGAAGCTAGCCTATTATTCACAGAGCCTTTAAGGAACACCGCAAGAAATATCAGATAATAAGCAGTATTAGGAATGGTACACTGGAGAATTATTTAGGATCATTCGACACAGAACCACAAAATCTGTCTGAAAGAAATTTACATTTGGAGAGAAAGTTTTTTTAAACTAATGACAAAGTTTATGGGGAATTCGTATGAATTATTTTCTGTGAGAAAGGACACCCGGAACTTTTTTTTTGTTTTTTTTATTGATGGCACTGGTGGTGTTAGGGTTAGGCTTAGCACGCCAATGGGTGTCTAGAGATTTTGATGCAGATTGTTTAGTTAATATGGCAGTTTTTTATTGGAAATTTTTCTTTAAAAAGCTTTTGAGGGCCCCTCGTAGGCAGCGACCCTTGTACCCACCGTGTCATCATTTATCTGTAATTAAATATCCATCTCTTCATCCCTACTACGTAAGTGGCACTTTGGCCTCGCCTCCCAGGGCTATAGGCCCAATTGCTACCATATAACATTGCTACGTATAGTATATAGGAGTACAGGTAAAAGTTACACACAAACAGCCCTTAAATTATATAGTTAGCCCCCAGCTTGAGGGCCTTGAGTGGATGCACCAGATTTCCTTTTCCGATGGATTGATTAACCTATTAATCCATTCAGCAGGATCCTAATAGCCTTTTCTATGGCATCTCCCAGCGGTGAGAGGGAATCAATCCTCTGATAATCTCGAACAGGATGCCATTGACAACATGTCCGCCCGGGGTCTTGAGCCTTCCTGCATGGGGATGAGGGAGAATCGACATGAAGTACTGCTATCGCTGGGGTAAGGCCACCAGGAGCCTCTGAGATGAGCAGTCCAATCGCAGAAGAAAGTGGGGAGGTGTCCCAGAAGGAGAGTTAGGGTATTTACTCCATCTGAGAGATCAGATACCCGGACGCGTCCCCAAGACCATGAAAGCACCGCGATTGACAGAATGAGTCAGACTGCAGCTGCAAATAAAGAGGTTGACTTTTTTTCCGCTAAAGATGCTCTTTCACAGGCAGTGGAGGGAAGCTGATCCCGTTCAAGCAATGCTAGCACTCTCGTGCTTAAGGGGCGGATTGATCCCGATCATTCTCATTAAAACATAAGCTGCAGATTTCCTCAAGGCTTTGGCTCCTGGACCCCGGACAGTGGTCAGTCGCTGCAGGCTGTATTTTTTTTGACATGGAGGATTACTTTTACAATTTGTACAGTTGCATCAATCGTAATTGTCGGCCCACAGTAAGGAGTCCGTGGAGTTCCCACCAACAGCATTTCAGTCCACTCCAGGAATGAGTTTTTGATTTGTTTCCAAGCCTCAGTGTCGAAATTCGCGGCAAAATGTCACAAAGTGACATGCACACGCGTGTGCTACAAGCCTGCATTCACAGATGTACCTTTGCATATATCAGGGGGGTGAAGGGTACCTGTCTGTTTTGCAGTGAAATGAAAATGTATAACCTGTCTTCACTGCCATGTCTTCTTTATTGCTCCAGTACGGCCCCCTGCTTAATATGACACAGAGCTTCAAATATGGACCCATCGCTCATCACCCCGCCCCCAACCTGAGCGCACACGCACACACACGCAGTCACACACGCAGTCTCACACATCCGACTCCTTTTTCCAGCATCAATCAGCGGGACCATCTCCCTCTCCTCCTTTCCTCCACTTTTAAGATGGTACCTCGAGGACCTTGACTTGGTTCCGCATTCCTCATCCCCCAAAGGGTCTCACTGCACCCTAGAGAATATAGTTAATCTCCTTAATCGTTCAGGCTGGATTACCGAAATAGAATAAAATAGTTGCCTGCTTCCTGCCGAGCCTAAACGGTCCGCGCCGGCTTCTATACAAAAGGACGTGCGGCGCAAATCAGGTACGAAAGCTACGCTGAGTTCTTTCAGCTAGAAAAACAAGCAGTGGTCCGGACTGGCTGTCCACACCGTGTCAGCGTGAGAATGTGAGGCGGCAAATGTAAAAATATCACAGGAGGCCAAAACGCCACAAGGCAGCGCCACGGCTGGGGACAGGGGGATAAGAGGAGGGGAGCTTTTGGAAGGAGTTAGACGAAGGTGGTGACGGAAGTGGGAGAGCACAGAACAAAGGGTTGGGGTGAAGGAGGAGTGACACAGACGGCGAACGGGAGCCTGCGTCGCTCGGAGGGGCCGTCCGTCTCGGGATGTGAGGAAGGCGCCGGGGGAAAGGTGGAGTGGGAGGAGAGAGAGGGACGTTGGAGAGACGGAAAGGACGATATCGCTCCCCATCACTGTGATTGAGAACAGCCGCGAGCCAGCTCTTTAATTTAGTCCACATTAACGTCAAGGGCCTTCAATATCCAATCGTTTGTCCTGCAGTCATTGGAGCTAATCAAAGCTAATAAGGCTCACGGGACGTGTGAGGGGTCTGGCCAGGTGCGCACGTGTGCGGACATGTCCGGCTGCCTGTTTGGGTCAGAATGTACGACAGAACAAGCACCCAGCCACTTGTACCGATGCAGGGATGGGCGCCAGGGTCGAATCAGAATCAGAATCAACTTTATTCAACAATCCCAGCCCGAGTGCAAGGAATTTGTTTTGGTATAACTGGTCACATTAAAACAAATGGAGGAAATTACAAAAATAACAGAGAATTAATGTAGCGTATACACAAGTCTAGTCGTTTGTGTGTGTGTGTGTGTGTGTGTGTGTGTGTGTGTATCTTACCATCTAAATAAATGTGGCCAAATCTATACTGCAGTGATTGTGAAATACCTGGAAACGGCTGTGTACATGTGGACATGTATGTGCTGTATCCTGTCACT
Organism: Petrocephalus sullivani; assembly: GCA_026780845.1. NCBI lineage: Eukaryota > Metazoa > Chordata > Actinopteri > Osteoglossiformes > Mormyridae > Petrocephalus > Petrocephalus sullivani. The sequence goes on from JAODKM010000058.1 coordinate 13,633,764, forward strand.
TCCTCACTCTGTGACCATAGCAACGCAGACCCTGATAATGGCTGTGATAATTACCAGCATGTCTAACCTGTCTGTGCCGGCGTCTTGGGGCTGCAGGTGAGGGTGCAAAAAAGAGAAAACGGTATCTCTCTCACGCTCTGTCGCTCGCTCGCACGCACACACACACCAGCAGAAGGCTCATGGCCAAAACCCTTTTTCTTCAACAAGGCCGTCGTGGAGAAATACATAAAAATGTATTCGTGATTTGCGTTGTTTATTTATTTAATGATTGATGAACAAAGCCTTTATGAACAATGTCCTCTCCACATTTCTGGAATGTTCCGGACGGCCATGTTTGACTTCCAGCCAATCCTGAGAGGCGGGACGGGAAAGGTGATTCAAATTCATTGTTCTCGCAACGTGCGTAATTTGTTACGGCATCAGAAAGGTTCTTGCCAAAACTGACAGGCCAGACTGATCCATAGGAGTCTGCAGAGAATGGGCAAGGCTGTGGGATTTGGAGTCTGTTTGGAGTCTGTTACACCAGGCCTCTTGGAGGTTCTTGGAGGCTCTTGGAGGCTAGAAGACCAGAATCGGATGAGAGTGATAAAAAAACTAAGCAGGAAGACGGAGAACCTCAGCCATCGCATTTCTCTCTCCTGGTGCAGCAAACACCACCTTTGTTGGTGAAGGCACTCTCTCTAGGCTGTCCCCATCATCGGGTCCCGGGACAGGCTCCAGGGACACTACTATTCTCTATAGTCCCTCAATTATAGAAAAGTTCTGAATTTCAAAAATTCAAGCTATGTGTAATTAATGTAAGAGTACTTTGATTTTAGGTAACAGGCATGTCACTCTGACATCTGAAGTCTGAAGCTTCAAATACGACATCAAACAGGTGGAAACAGGCCCAGTTCCCATGCAAATGGAAAGGGGTTAGCATATGAATTTCTTGTGTTTCTCTGCAGGTCTGTTCCAGCTCCCCCCTTAAGTCCCCGGCCCAGCCTGGCCGCAATTAAGACTGCAATTAAGGCAGAGTATTCTGGCTCCGGCGTGCTGAGCTCAGCAAACAGCGCAGTCTGCGAATCACCGCGGGAGGTGGGGCTGCGGCGTGCGGCGACACGGGCGCACTTATGCGGCGTGGACGCACGCCCGCACACGTATCTGCATGCGGGGGTCTATCCATCACCAGGTGGCGGGAGGGGGCCCGGTCCCGCCGGGCCCAGTTCATCATGCCTGTAATTTAAGGCATCCCGCCGTAAAGCGGTAATTAAGGCAGACGGGGGGGATTTTCACATTAAGGTAATCCGAAATCGCTGACGGGTCGCCGAATTGACTGGGCCACAGAAAAATGGCTGTAAAAAGATTACTGGAACAATCCTTTATCCTTTATCTCTGAGGCGCACACAGAGAATGGGGGGTGCGGGGGGTTTGTTTAATATGAACAAAGCAATTATTCTGTCCATCTGGGGGAGTCTGATTGGGAAAAAAATTAAGATATTTGATGGGATGGACGAGCAGTTATCAAAAGGGAAATGACCACCCCCCATCCCTCCAGGGCAAATCCCATGTGGGACACAAGGCGAGGTTGAAGGGGGCTTGGCTTTCTCCTAAGGCACCCCCCCCCCAATTTAGAGCACCTTCCCGCTCACCTGACTGAGCAGGAACTGATTCAGGGGGTGAGATGTTGTCCAGCAGTGCACCTGCTTAGCCTAAATCCCCCCGCCACCCTCCAGGACTCCCGCCGCTGCAGGAGCAGACACCCATTAGGGTTACACTCGCCCGTTCGTTCGCTCCCTTTTGTTCGATTGTCTGTTTGCAAAAATGTGAGCATTTCCTCTATTAGCGCAGCCACAGGTCTGCATGTGCCCAGGAGCCCCGGGGCGTGCCAGCGCTTTCCTGGCTGCAGGACGCAAATCCACAGTTAACGTTCAAATTAATATCTTATTTAACACGAGGTGGGTGAACGGCGAGCGCGCGACTATGTCCCCAGCCAGGCGACTGCACTGCACTGCAGTGAGTATTAAAACAAAGCATGTCATCTTCTTCTATTCCCGACATGGGCTATACCACAGATTATTTTTCAGAAAGCCCAAGGCAGTGCAAATTAAACATTTAAGCATACAATGCTTCTGGTAATGAAAAGAAAACTACCTACAGTTATGGGTGGACGTTTTATTACAAGTTACCCATGTGTTTTGTTTAGTAATACACTAGGACACACTGCTGTAAAGTTTGTTTCAGGGTACCTTAAACCCAAAGTCTGCTGGTGTTCTCAAATTTCACATTTTCGACACGCAGTGTCATTCCTACTGCTGTGGGATAAATTAAATACATTTCCTAATTGCATGCCTCCAATTTAGATGCAAAACAACTTGCTCTTCAGTGGGAAGTTATTTTAGCCAAATCCGTCGAAGATCTTTGAAAGAGTGTCAGACATTTTTTTTTTTGCAGATTTTAATGATCTAGTTTCGTCCTCACAAAAATTCTCATTGACTTTCAATAAATTAGTGCAGGATCTAATTTTATTGACTTAATACTAATATGTTTCATAAATCTATAATGTATATATACGTAATAATGATTAGAAAAGTCATAAAAATAGGTAAATCAATCAGAAAATGTACATATATAACGGATGTTAAAATAGTCCCCCACACTGTTCTCCAATGGACAGGCAGCCAGGCACACACACACACACACACACACACACACACACACACACACATTTGTATTCGTGTCAAATTTGTGGGGACCATCCATACATTTATATGGACATAACCCTAATCCCAAGTATGACAACCCTAACCATAGCCAGCCCTAACCTTAGCCATATGCAACCACATGTAACAAAATAGGAGACTTTTGGCATTTTATGTTTTTTGATTGCGGTCACAAATTTTTATAAAACAGAGTTTCCCTTTGAGGGGACCGAAAAAAATTGGTTCCCCCAAAATGTAATATACTGTATACAACCCCCACCCCCCATACACACACACACACACACACACACACACGCCGCCCAGCTTCGCCGGCCCGCACCGATCTCCTCCCCCGGTCCGTAGCACAGGACCGGCTCCCGCTGGCTGCCTGCGCCCTGACAGCTCCCGGCTCATTAGAAGCCTCACCGGTAATTGCAAGCGACGCGTTTTCTCCTTTTCCGTCACACGTCAGGCCGCGTCTGCCGGTACCGACACCGACACCGACACCCTCCCCGGGCCTCCGGGTGCGCTCAGCTCCGGCACATTTCACAAGGAATTAAAAGGCAGACCATTATCTACGGGGCGCGGCGTTACCGGCGTCTCTTTCGCCCGAAGTTCCTCGGAAAATGTCCCCCCCCGCCCCATTTCCGTGGCGCCGTGACCCCTAATTAGCGGATTTTCCCCTTTTATTTGGGGACGGCATGCCAAGCCTTCAGACTCGGGCTTTAAGGGTCCCCCCCCAAGGTGCTATTTCTGCCATTGATTACGGAAAGTTAATGTCACGTCTCCTTTTTTTTTGTTTTATTTTCATTTCATGCATTTGCTTCTCTCTGCCTTTGACATTCAGGAGTTAGTTATTTTAGAAGTAGGATTTTCATAACAGCTGCAATTCCCAAGCCGGGAAGTTATAATGCTGACACATAAAACGAGGTCGCGCGGTAGTAATTACAATTTAGTCATGACATTAGTTCGTCATTTGCAAAAAAAAAATTGTTTCTGCGGGTGTTGTGTTGCCTTATATGACTGTGGCGTTGTAATATAAATTAAAACTCTAAATTTGACTGCTATGAACACGCCGCGACAGTAAGTTTAAATGAAAAACAGCGTTAATTAGCGGCACCGAGATAGATCAAAATTGTTCCACTAACACTTAATTTAAATCGCTTTTAATTATTTCTCGTTCCTGTTTGAGTTGCTGAACTGACAGGATGATTTGTTTGGGTAGCGAAACAAAATTCGCAATCAAAGAAATGATAACGAAGTCGAAAGTTTCGTGTTTTATTTTCCCCCGGTTCTGACATTCTGTCTTGAAAACGTTTCTGACAAGACTCAGTGGTTAGGAGCTCCTCTGGGTTTTTATGCCTTCTTTTCAATTAAATTCTCATTACGGCGGCGTTACAACGTGATCCACCTCCTTACCCAAATAATAGCCCAAGGCCCCTAGTAAATAACATTGCAGGCAATGTAATCACTTAAGGGACTCCATTGCTGGAGGTCAAACGGGTGTGCCAGATCTGGGAATCGCCATAAAATGGATGATGGCGGCAGGTCTTTGCTCAGGATATTGGCAAGAAGGTAAATATACTGTATTACATATGGCTGGTTACAAACGTTGAATATGAGTATGTTTCTGACAGCTGTGTTCGGGCTGCAGAGGTGCTTACTGGCCAGGATGACATGATGGCAGCCTCTGCAGTGTTCCTTTGGTCCGGGGTCTGGTGTAGCTGTGTGATGCTGTTTTTCAGCTCTCGGGGGTTATTATTTTTTACCAACTTGAGATCTTAGTCAATACTACAAATGATACTCGAGTATTCTTCGAAGAAGTGCGTTGCCAGTGTCTGGGAAACGCGTGGCAGAGTGGCTCTGTGTCCGCAGTCCGCAGTCAGAGTCGTCCTGGCCGTGAATGTGCGTGGAGTTACACGCCCTCCCTGTGTTTAATGGCTTTTCTCCACGTCCTGTGGTTTCCTTCCGTGGTCCAAGGACGTGTGTGTGCCGACTCCAGGCTCATTGTGACCCCGCACCGGGTTGGGGAAAAAAGCATCTGGTGCATCCAACTGTTAGATTCATTAATGAGTCTCCTGTTCATTTGCTCTGCGATTGACTTTCAGTCCAGTGATTCTGGAATGTAGTGCTTTGAGAAAGAGAAATTTAGTTTTGGTATTAAATTCCAGAGGAATTAATTTGTTTTTCTGTGTATAATCATGGGCCTTCTCTTTTTAACCCTTATCTGATACTTTTGAGAGTTTAAAATGTGTGGAATAAGTGGTTGATGTAAAAGGGTTAGGGTTTGTGTAAAAGTTATGCCAAAAAGCCAGGCAGCTCGGTTGGTTGGAGATCGCGCTCTGGTGTTGCGAGACCTGGGTTCAAGCACATGTCGATTTCTTGGGGCGCTTTCTGTTGTGCTGTGGTATTGGATGGTCATTGGTTCAGATCTCAAGAGTCAAGTGAGGGATTTGACCATTATGCTATTAATCCCGAATTGCTCTTGGGATTGTCTGACTCTGCTTTCTCAAATAATAAAAAAAAAGATTGTGTTAAAAACATCTGTTAAATAAATAAAACCATATACATCTGAAGAGGTGTGTGTGTGTGTGTGTGTGGGAACTTCACTCAGGAGAAAGGTCTTCTGTATTCTGAAATAACACACCCTGGCAGTCCTGGGCAGCTTTGTGCAGATCAATGATATTGTTTCTGCTTCGCTTTGGGGCATTAAGCACCTTCCTGTGTCCCACACAACTGTACCCCCTGCTGAACAATGGGCGTCGCAGGTACCATAAGGACCCACCTGTTGCCTCCTGCTCCAAGCCTTCATTACTCCTTGCTGTGATCTGCAGTAGTGGTGCTGGTGGGGGTGGGAGGGGTAATAGCCATATGTGGTAATGATTTTTAACTGTAACAAAAGACTGACTGGGGGCAGGTCCAAAACCCACAGCAGCAAGCTACTCAGATCAATTATGAAAATCCATTCACATAAGAGCATTAGTGTTCCGACATGGATACCCATTTTTTTCTTGGTGAGGAGATGCATTATTACTCGTGCAACCAATGGTCCTGCAATGTGATGTCACTATTTTGTGGGTATGTGGGGGCAGAGGGCAGGTGAGATATGCTTGTAGTGTGACAGGTTTATAGTCCATCATAGTTATGATTGTACTGTATTTTTTCCTGTAGAGGAGTATCTGGGTTCAGTAGAACTGTTAACGTTAGAACTGTGTATGCAGGTTTTCGGGATAACCTTTAGATCAGCTGTTCAAACCCTGGTGTGAGGACTCTTCAGGCAATCAGTCCTCTAATCAGTAACCTAATCAGGGAGTTGTGGCAAAACCTGCATACACAACAGCACTTTCTGCCCACCCCTGCAGGTTGTTCCACAAAGCAGGATTTCTTGCTTAGCTGGATAACTTGTCGGGTTTAAGGTAGTCTGAGCTAAATGGACTTTATCCTTATTTACTTACATTTAGCTCAGACTACCTTAAATGCGATAAGTTATTCAGCTAAGTAAAAAATCCTGCTTCATGGGTCACCCCTTCGGTTTACAAACACATGGTACATCGGTTGATCCATCCATTCATCCATCCATCCAAACATCTTCCAACCAATTTTCCTGGTGATGGTTGCGTTGGTGTCTGAAGCTCTTCCCAGGCAGCATAGCACACAAATCTGAGATACACCCTGGATAGGATGCCAGTAATACAATTTTTTAGTCATCCAAGTATATTTTTTTAACTGTTATTGTATATTTAAATTATCCATGGGTATTACTCAGCGGGATTAGTTTGATTACCTTTAACAATGTGCCATCGCATTTTTCTCAACTGCATAGAATTTATAAATTTAATTAATTTGAATGAAATAAGTGGCCCTGATTAGTTTACTGCAGAAACGAGTGAGTTGAGGCTGTGAGGGATTAGTAAACCAATAAAGAGGCATTACTGTGAATGTTAACGTCTGCATTAAGGAGGGAGATGGGTCTTTAGGACAATCTGCTGGGAATTATGACTGATGTCTCCATAACCATAGCAACTATGGAGACGCAGCAGATTGCTCTGAAAAATTTTCACTTTGCCCGTTTACATGAGTCGAAGACATTTCCTGAAACCCAGGTATGGCGGAAAGGTCACTTCCGTTTTAATAATGGAAGGAATTATCTAGCCTTAACGTCATCCGAACAAAATTAAGTCCAATATGTCAATGATTTTTTTTTAAGTTTTTAATATCTGATTTTGTGTCACTATTCATTTGTAATTGCGTATTTTGAATCCCTTTGCCCACGCTAGTCATTAACAATTATTTTCACTAAGATTTTTCCACTAGAGGCCCAGACACATTATATTAGTATAGATTTATGCCTAAATACATGCATAAATGAATTCAGTTCCAGACACATTAATTATCTATATCATATTTCTAGTAACTAATTTATTTAATTAATGTAATCCATAGGCTGTTTTTAGAGATGGTCATATACAGTGGTCTCAATTTGGGAGGAGAAACAGGCAGAAAACAGCAGCAGACTGGTGTCCATATAGTTTTTGGGACCACTGTAGCGCACTTCTGAGGAGCAACTGAGAAGAGAAGAGAAAAACAAAAAAAGCAACTGGGATCCATGGATTTTTTAACCAAACGAGTACATTTAAGGTGCAGTGGTACCAGAAAGGATTTGGACACCGCAGTCTAGCTGCTGTTTCTCGCCTGCTTTTCTCCATTCTGCCTGTAATCAGCCTGTCCAGTCTGCTGGTGGGCTGCCTTGCTGCTTTCTGTTCACACTCAAGTCCTTCATCTTTACTTTGTTTTTTTTAACAATACAGCCAACAGTGGAAGATGGGAGATTAAGCTTTTTGCTGATTGGTTGAACAGAGTTTGTACAAACCAGGACCAGTCAATCATATTGGTGTATCACAGGCAGCTGCCTAGGGCATCAACTTCTGAGGGGGCACCACCTTGCCAGTCAGTTTCACTTTGCCTCAGATTGGGGGGGGGGGGGCAGAGGCAGTGATGCTCGCCTGGAGGGCTACATTGGTTAGGACCGGCCTTGGTGCAAATAATTGATGCTGGACCTTTTCTCAGAGTCAACATGACGTTTCTTAACAATTTTTACATTTTCTTTCTAAGAACTGTCCAAGATAATCTAGGTGTTGTGCCTATAGGTGCAGTTCATCAGCACAATATCCATGAACATGTTCCAATGAGACTGAGAAGCAAAATAGAGTTGTGCCCAAATACTTTATTGCTTTAAAATTTACATCCTAGCCAATATCTTTTGTTAAATGCTTTGCTTGCAAAGTATGCATAAGGAATCTATCATTAACATAAATTCAATTCTGTTTGACATTTTGTTATGTAACTCAATAAAATTCTGCCATTTTTAAGCATGGCTTAAGTGTCCAAACAGTTTCTGGTGCCCATTGTACATACAGAGAAGCCGTATCCTGTCCTTATATGAGGGTGTGCTGCATGAGGCATAAATTGTGGGGCGGTCCCATAATCCTGGCTCTCAGCGACACGGCTGTGCCCAGTGCCCCGGTACCCGAAGCGACATCACAGCAGCTACCCTTCGGCCAGGTCCGTCCCAAAGCTGCATCTCGCAGGATGACCACAGGCCATGTAGCCCGAGGGGGGCAGCGGGTATGGAGAGGGGAAGATGAAGGGAAGAGGGTCATATCAGAGGGATGGTGAGGTGGGTGGACATGAAGGGGGTGCCACATCAGTTTGGGGGGGGAAGAGGGGAAATCTGGGAAAATTAGACAAAAGAAAAAATAATGGAGTGGAAATGGCGCCAGGGAGAGTCTTCTGCAAACGGTGTAATTTAAAGAACAGATTTCAGAGAAGGACGCGGAAAATTCGTGAGAAGCTGCCGGCGTTTCTGTGAGGGATGTCACGTGGCTTCGGAAGGGGGGGCGCCGGGTTAATGTGATGTCACCGTGACTGCACCGGCTCCCGTAAGTGATGTCGGCAGCCTGCGGTCTTGTAAGTCAGCGTGACGTCGGGCAAACCGCGGGTGGTGACGGATGGAGCGTCCCGGTAATGTCATGGGGAGGGGGGGGCAGACAGTCCACGTGCACTTTGCATCCCGCGTTATGTCTTATTCATGATGCCCGAATCGATACGGTGAGGAAATCCGAGCTGCTGGCTTCTCATCCCTGCCCTACAAACATCCCGGAGCATAGGACAGCCCGCGGCGCGCGGTGACAGTGACAGAAGCGACTGTCCCTTGGAGCGCGGCAGCTCCAGCGTTCCGTCCCGGCAGCGCGGGAGGAGGGGGGGCTGAGCCTGGTGCCGCACTCCAGCTGGGGCAGGGAAGGGCGGGTGTGTGGGGAGGGGCGGATCGGCGGCGGGGGGGACCAGTATGAGATTGAAGTCCCTCTAGTGGCACGCGTTTTCACCGCTAATGATTTAAATAGAGCTCAATTAGTATAACTTCTGACAGACTAAACAGGTATCATTTGTCAAGTTTAAAGTTAGGGGGGAAAAAAAGGAATAAAAAGGAGAATTTCTTTAGAGGTTGGACACAGTGGTTAGACCTGGCGAGTGGGGCTGTGATGTCTATTTTAAGGTGTCAGCTGGGCGCTCTCGCAGAAAGACTCTCCCAACCTGTGGCTCCGATTGTCACAGAAAAGGGAAATTGTGAAGGATCTTCGCAGGGGCGAGTCGGGTGACAGCTATGATCTGTATCGATTTCTCGCCCCTGTTCCCCATGTTTAGTATAAATTGGTGTTTCCTGTCTCCTTCCCTGCCGCCCATTACCTCGAATGGGGGTGTCATTTGCTCTGATATCACAAAGCCCTGTGCAGCACCCATGTATCTCTTTTGCTTTGAATTTTTTTCTCCCCTCCTATACCTAAATGGCAACATCATTCTTTGCCGCCCCCCTCCCAACTAGCAAAATGGCAGCTTTTTTTCTTCACTTCCTCCTCCCGCCTAAAACTCTGCGAACGCCTGGTGCCCGCAAAGCAGAAGCTGTATAATAAAACCCGAGCCACTGTCACGGGGCTCTGTCGCGCGACCCGCCTGGGGCCTTTCCGCGTGCCGGATTGCGTCACGAGACTCAAACTTAGCTGCTGACTTATCAGAATCCCATAGCAGCCGCCGCGGAGTTATAATGATTTATGGTTATTCTCCACACCCCCGCCTCCCTGCCCCTCCGCTGGGTGGGTTTTACCCCACCGACAGAAATACTCTGTTCCATCGTACATTATGCAATGGTTTAACTTTTCTTTCAAATGTTTAATTGAAATATGAGTACTTATCTGTAGTCATTATCCCCATTTTAGGAGAATAATGTTTTGTAATCCATCGTTGTCGGCCTATTTTCCCCATAATGTTACGCAAAAAACATTACATTTCTTTGGAGGAAGACAACTTGGATGATGTTTCGATGTAGACTTTCACTTTCTCCAACTCCGACCTCCTACTCTGTTATAAATAGCTTTCCAATCTGACTTCATCGACTGTGTAGGCCTCAGACTTATCTAAAAGCTATCAAAAAGAAAAAAGCTCAAAAAATGTAAAGGGACCTTTTATCAGTTTTTATCCGAAGTGATAGCCTTTGAATGTGATGCATGTTCAATCATTGCAGCAATGAACATGCTTTTTGGAAACCAGAACACTCCTGTACAGTTGACAGCGACTTGCCAGTATCTAAAGACCCTGATCTCGCCCGTATTGTTTATTTATCCCTCTATTGACTGTTGTGACCGTTCATGCTTGTAGTACAACAAGTGCCAAAAAAATGCATTGTTTGAAAAACGAGCGGTATGTTTACGACTTATTTGCCTAGCAGAAGCTAGCAGTGATAGCAGCATGTTTACCGCAGGAGAGTCGACATCGATACGTATCAAGATTATCAAGTGCTGCTCGAGTGGCAGAACCGCATCGCTGGAGACCGGAGCTGCGAGCCCAGTGCTACCGCTATCGATCTCCGCTCTAATTTCGTGACATTGTGTTTCTCGCCTGAGGTGCTAGTTATAGCAAAACAGGATCAGCGGGTCGACTAGAACCGGAGGAAGTTCTTCTGCTCTTCTCGATTTCCTTTCGCAGGGCCTTCCTCGACGTGCACGTCTTCCATCCTGGAGGACCCACAACCTGGACCCCCATGCTTGTTTCGCTTGTCGCCCGCTCGAAAGCAAATAAAAATGATCAAATCCGTCAAGAATATACCTGCAAAAGAAAACGTGAGGAATGAAAAGGCTGGTTGTGGTATTTTGCTGGTGGGTAGGTGCAGTAGACAGTTTTGATATAGAGGCACGTTGCGACTTGGGCCGATTGCCTCCTGGGATAGGATCTAGGCTTGCCGTGCCCTGTAATGGGTAAGTGGTTATGGAAAATGGATATTATGGAGGAAGTGGGAGCAACCATCATTTTGTACTTTTTTATAGACAAATATAATTACTATATTGCCTGTCTTTGCGAGTGGCAGTTAAATTTCAGCTAAAAACCACATGGAATAAAATTTCCACTGATTCTGTCATGACTGATAGGAATGTCCAGGCTTCTTTATTTCATTCTTTTGACAAGCAGTGCTTTGGTGGAGGAAGTTAAAAGGGGGAAAAAAAACAATATATTGGATTTGCACCTGCGAGTCTGTGATTTGATTTTGAAATATAGATTGCTTTGGTCACTTGTTCTGAAGGGTCTGCTTACCAGACTGGGGAGGCTTACAGTTTGCAGGTGGTGGCAGAGTTAAAGCATTGCTTTATTTGCCCGTGTTTATGTGTATATTGATTGACTTTTCTGGAGAGTTTAAACTGTGTATAAAGCCAATCAGTTGTGCTGAGCATTGTTAGAATATTCCAGTAATAATTTGGTCAATGTTCGGAACGTGAACCCACCAATGGGGTTATTAGGGTAGAGAAAGTGGTCCAGAAACGGACCACTAAAGAAGTTGGTAAAGTGGGTCTTGAAACTATAAACCAGAGTACTGCTGGTTTGATATCAGGCTGTAAGCGAAGGCTGAGAGATCATTTGAAGGGCGTTTACATCTAATGCAACCAAAGTGCTCTAACTTTGAGTGTAGTTGTTAAAATATGTGCATAGCCTGGTTAATACTTGGGACGCATGAGGGAATTTTGACTCTTGATTTGGTCTGCAGGTGCTTTTTATTCAGGGCAGCCTACATTTTTAACTTATTTGTAGAGGCGTGTTTACCAAAGCAATCCAGGCTAGACATCCCCACCGGGGGGACGCTTGGCACAGGCAGGTCGGGCCCTCGACCTTCAGGAAGCACGGCTGTGTCTTTAAAAGAGAAGTGTCTTTGTAGCAGACTTCCGGACCTTCTTCTGGGAGGGAGGGAAGGATGGACGGAAGAAAAGATGAAAGGAGGGTAGGAGGGAATGAAAGAAGGGAAGGAAGGAAGACAAGAAATGCCACATGACTCTATCAGCACTCGACGTTTGTGACAGCCGTGCTTAAACAGTCGATAAAACGAGGACAGATAGGGGTCGACGGCAGAGGCCCCAACGAGCCAGAAGACAGCCTCCGCCCGCCTCCCCTGTCTCTCGGCCTTCCGCTGGCCTGCGCTTAAACGTCCCTCGCGGACCGCGACCTGAGCATGTCTCCGTGGGCGGAGCCTGCGGGCGAGAACAGAGCGGAACAGGAGGGGGGTGACCAAGGCCGGCGGGGCGGGGCTGTCTCTCTTTAAGGAAGAGGGGACGCGGGGCGGGGGCTAAGGGAGCGCAGCAGTGGGGGCAGCCTGGAGCTGGCAGGGGGAATGTGGGGCGGCGAAGCCACAGGCATGTTCTGGAAGCTGGTACCTCACACTAAACCCCCCCCCCCCCCCCCCCCCCCCCCCCCCCCCCCACCCCCCCCCCCCCCCCCCCCCCAACACACCCCGGGCGGG
>JAODKM010000058.1:13652932-13664701 GCA_026780845.1 Petrocephalus sullivani
ACGCCCATTGATAGTCCCTGCCGTTGTCTGTTACTGTAACGCTATAGCGCAGTGTATGGCCGCAGTGATGCAGACGCACATTGATAGTCCCTGCCGTTGTCTGTTACTGTAACGCTATAGCGCAGTGTATGGACGCAGTGATGCAGACGCACATTGATAGTCCCTGCCGTTGTCTGTTACTGTAACGCTATAGCGCAGTGTATGTCCGCAGTGATGCAGACGCACATTGATAGTCCCTGCCGTTGTCTGTTACTGTAACGCTATAGCGCAGTGTATGGCCGCAGTGATGCAGACGCCCATTGATAGTCCCTGCCGTTGTCTGTTACTGTAACGCTATAGCGCAGTGTATGGCCGCAGTGATGCAGACGCACATTGATAGTCCCTGTTAGGATGTGACCTACAGTGAGCGGCTGGACCAGGCGGCCCAGGACAGGACACCCAAGCCTGTCTGTGAGCAGGCTGGCGCAGAGGAGGTCGTGCCAGGTGGGCCGGGTAAGTGTGGGAGCGTTTCCGGCTGATGGGGCTCCCCGAGCACTGGCCCCACCCACTGTTCGGAATTCCGAGGAGCCGGGGCGGAATAGCGGAGTCGAACCGACAAAGTCACGTTTTTACGAGCTCCCTCCTAGGTGGGAGTGGGCATGGCTCCCTGCACATTTCACGGCCCTGCTCCCTAATACATTCCCCACTCCTCCACTCTGCCCCTAATGTATCACGCCTGACGCGGCCCTTAACCTTTGCAGTGGCTGCGAGTTTAGCACGGCACCGCAGGCAAAGTGCTGTGTTAAAGGGCAGGAGTGGCGGGGATACACCTTACCCGCCTCCGCGCCGGCCAATCAAGGAGCGGGCCCTGGGTGGCTAAGGACCAGCCGCGTGTGAAAGCGCTAAATCGAAGCGGGCACATAATGTCCTCCTACGAGCCCTCTGCAGGCGCTGAAGGCTGGCTCGGGGTTTCGCGTGAACTTATGTGTGAAGGGCAATAAAAAAATTATATTTCAAAGGGGCTTATTTAAAATGACAGGGGGCAGGATTAATGTTTAACATGAACGTTAAGTCATACATCAATAAAACGAAATAGTTCTAAAATACAGGAAATCGATCCAAAATAGCATTCTTTGGTAGTGGTCTAATTTTAAAATGAACACGTGGCCTTTAAGAGCATAAGAACGACCGCAGGACTTTGGTCCGTGTGCCTTGCGGGTAGGTAGTGATCTTGTTACATGAGTCTCCTGGAAGCAGCTTAAGCTTTACCTCGTTTATAGTGAGCGACTGAAAGAGGAATCCAGCAGCAGAGATGCGTCAGAGGGACAAATGGAACGCAAAGGGGGTCCTTCTGTTTGAGAGTCACCTCAACGTGGCCTGGCGCTGGCACATGCCTGTATGCGAAAGTCTCCACGGCCCCTGGTGTCTGAGACAGGAAACTGCACATCAAAGACCCTCGGGAGGGTTTGGGGGGGCGCTCTATGCTGTACACTTCCCAACAGTCTAACGCTCTCCGTGGTGGCAGAAAGAGAGACTCACAGCAGCCGGCCCCCAGTAGAACTCCACGCTTCCCCCACTGAGACTACCTTAGGTCATTACAGAACTCTGTCACAGCCTGTGACCTGTCTGTGTCACAGGCACTGGGATTTAAAGACTGAGGAAGCGACAACGAGGAAAAAAGGAGCAAATGCTGCAGGGGGGTGTTTTCTGCCATCGTCTGTTCTTTTGTGTGTAGGTACACAGTTGACCGCAGTGTGCTAATGCAAAATTAGTTGTTCAACCAAAGCAGCTGTGATGAGGCAGATGGGAAACGTGGAAAGCCACTGAGGCGGGTTTTCATCCTCTTTGTAGGGGGATAACGTTACGATTAGCCAACGTCTTTTCGGTATTCTCATTAGCGTGATCTCCAGGTGAAACAAATGCTTTATGACTCACGAATAAACACATCAAAGTTGCAGCGGGGAGCTCAGATACAGGGCTTCAGATCTGTGTCATGCAGAAGCTGGGCTTCTTCTCTGACAATGGGGACAAAAATTACTGCAAAGCTATGGTGTTTTTTTTTCTGGAAATGTCTCTGGAGTTCGAGAGGATTTTCTGTAAATATGCAGTCAGGATTATTGCGATTAAGAAAATCCTGTGTCAGAAACTTGTAATAAGTATTTGAGCCTATTTTTTGGAGGGGGTGGGGTATAAATATTGCCTGTGAGTTACGTAATGCCGCTGTGCCCATGCCCACACTTAGCTGCCGGTGAATATGACTCAGTGTTTTATCCCGTGAATGAGCCCACGTCGAGTGTCATCGTCTGGCAGGAGGGAGGGCTTCCTTTCCCTGCCTCGGCGTGACAGAGATCATCTCCTCCTCCTCTTCCTCTTTCCCCATCGAGCTGGACGAAATGGCGGCATCCCTCGTTGTGGTGTTGGGGCTCGTGCGGCAGGTTGATATTTCTAATGTTTAAGTCGCCCCCCATCCATTTGCCATTAGCCGCGAAGGTGACAAAGGATGCAAAGGATGACGACGGTGCAGCGACGTGGCAGAGCCTGGCGTTGGGCACAGAAGCTTCCAGGCTGTATGGGGCAGTGTGCCGGCAGTCTGCTTGTGCTTTGGCTGCCCTCTGAGCCCTTATTACGCAGCTCGCAGTCGGCATGGTGTGGCAGCGGCTCTCTACTCCTACATGAGCTTGCAGACCTACGTATATCATGCCAGTGCTGCGATATGACTTACTAGGGGGTGTGCTTAGACGTTGCCGTCTCAGCCCTCTTTGGCGGGGGGAGCAAACAGGGGATCGCACCCCCTGTTCTCTCTATGTGACATGTTTTTGGGTTTGTCCCGTTTTCCTCCTGCAGCCCAAAAACGGGCAGTCGGGTGAACAGGGGTCTGTTCACCCTATGTGTGTGTATGTGTGTGTTTGTAGACGTGTTTATATTACATTGTGGGGACCCTATGTCCCCACAGTGTGATAAAAAACAGTTATTTTCTTCCTTGTGGGGACATTTTTTTGTTCCCATAAGAATAACCTCAATTTTATAAAAATCTGTGTCTGAAATCAAAAAACTAAAAATGCCAAAAGTCTCATATTTTGTTTGGTTACTTATGGTTAAGGTTAGGGCTGGGTAGTGGTTAAGGGTGGCATAGTTGGGATCAGGGTTATGCCCATAGGAATGAATGGAGTGTTTCCATAAAGATAGGTATACATGGTATGTGTGTGTGTTACATTTTACCTTTTTTTTTAGGTCTCCACAATATAAACCTCAATTTTATAAAAATCTGTGAATGCAATAAAAAAAAACTAAAAATCCCTAAAGTCTTCTGTTTTGTTTGGTTACTAATGGTTAAGGTTAGGGCTGGGTAGGTGTTTGGGTTGTCATTGTTGGGATTTGGGTTTTTCCAGTAAAAATGAATGGAGAGTCCCTATAAATATATGAAAACAAACATGTGAGTGCCAGTGAGCTGCTATTTATTGAGCAAGTGTGTGTCTGAGTGTGTGCGTGTCAGTGTGTGTCTGAGTGTGTGCGTGTCAGTGTGTATCTGCGTGTTAGTGTGTGTCTGAGTGTGTGCGTGTCAGTGTGCGTCTGAGTGTGTGCATGTCAGTGTGTATCTGCATGTCAGTGTCTGTCTGTGTCAGGGTGTGTGCGTGTCAGTGTGTGTCTGAGTGTGTGCGTGTCAGTGTGTGTCTGAGTGTGTGAGTGTCAGTGTGTGTCTGAGTGTGTGCATGTCAGTGTGTATCTGCATGTCAGTGTGTGTCTGAGTGTGTGCGTGTCAGTGTATGTCTGTGTGTCAGTGTGTGTCTGAGTGTGTGCGTGTCAGTGTGTCTGAGTGTGTGTGTGTCAGTGTGTGTCTGAGTGTGTGATGGAATGGCATCCTGCCCAGGGCGTCTTGTACCTTGTGCTTCCTGGGGTAGATTTTAGGCTCATTGTGACCCTGTACTGCACAAGCAAGCATGGAAGATGGATGGATTAAATTTAGTGGCTGACATCTGTGAGTCGGCAAAGGAGATCACAAATAGGGCATTTAGTCTCTTTTTTTTGGTTAAAATGATTTTAGGCCATGGCAGTGTATTTTTTAAATTACCATTTGAATAAATTAGCTATGCAAAGGCAACTTAATGGTTTGTGGTGCCCAACAAAGTCCTCTCCCTGGGCTAAGCATGACATTCAATCCCATGTAGCCTCTGCAATGGATGGGGCTGTTTTTTTTTTCTTTGGAACTTTGTATACAAGGAACATTTTTCGGCCATGATGGTTTAAACTTGTAATATTCTAAGTGATGCATTCACACTGTTATTCTCAATTATTTGTTTATTTAAGGGACCCTGTGGTTATCTGATATATCGGACCAGAAAAACACACAAGGCAATTTTCAGTAATTCCCCTGTGCTCTCAGAAGGCCTGTAATGCTAATATTAACCACCAGATCTTCAACATCCTTTTGTTTTTCAGTGTTCCGTGTTTTCAGAAGCATTCCTCGCTGTTATAAACCAATGTCTTTGTGGTTTTAAATGAAAGAACCTCCCTTGTTTATGGGCACGATACTGATCAGCATAGAACACATTGTTTAGTTAAATACTGTCATCACCAAGTCACTCAAAGCTGCATCTTCATGCCCTGGACCAGGGTGTAAGATTCCCTGTGATTGGGTCATGGTCCCCCGCCACAGAACCCTTGGAATAAATTGAGCCAAGAGCCTGCAGGTTGGCACCAAGCTGAGAAGTTCAGTTGCTGAAGTAGATTCAATAACCATTCCTGGGTGTGTGATGTATGTTTCATGGTGCTCGAAACTGGCCCTTGCTGCATTTCAGTTTCGCACGCCCTTAGCACGGGGATGTCACTGGCAATGTGACGGACAGCCCGCTGATAGCCGATCCCCCTACTGAGTGCATCTGGCCCCAGTGGCTGTCACACGCATTTGGCTTGCCTGTCAGTCGGACCGCAGTGCTGGAACACCGTTCAGGTTTTTGGGCGGGATGGGCTCCGGTGGACACCTCGCGTGCGGTCTGTGTCCGATTGCATTCGGGATCATCCCCCCCCCCATCCCTGGCCAGAAACCAGCCGAAATAGGGAGTCTCCTGGGAGCTTCTGCCGGCCCCGTCCGGGGAGCTGAACCTCAAAGCCAATCGGAGCACATGCTGCCCCCCCCGCTGTGGCCCCTCTGATTATCTCATGGCATTCTTGGATTTGCCCCCATCCCCTGTTAAAAGGACTGTATTACTTCCACATCGACTCACTTGTCAAAACCAATTTGCTTTCCTATTATCCCCTGACTGATTTCCCAGTCTGTCCCACACCCAGCCTCGCCCCCCCCCCGCGGCCCCCAGTATCAGGCCCTCCGTGTTTTAGTCCAATGCCCAACAAGCCGTGTTCCAACCCCGCCCTCCAAATGTCCCCAGCGCCACTCTTTGCCCCCTCTATAATCTTTCTTTCCACACCCTCTATCGCTCTCCCACTTTCTTTCTCTCCCTTGCCTTCTCCTGTGACCTAAAGTAAATCCCTAAAAGCAGAACACAACCTCGCACTCATGTTGACCCAGAAAAAGAGACGTTACAGCCATACAGTTAAAAAAATAATAATAATAAAGACAAGTCGTAAATAAATAGAAAAAAAAAATTAAGAATTGGCACACCCCGCCTTGAACTCGTTCCTCCCAGCTTTCCCTTCTCAATTAGCACCCCAGCGGTGACATCACAAAGGGTCTTCATCAGGAGATAAAGCTCAGTTATATCAGCTGATATTTGCTTCCAAAACTAATTATCCCGGTTGCACGGCACGGCTGACTGGCTGGCTGAGCGGCCCGCTTCCCAGCCAAGCCCGTCACTGATGTGATTTGGTTTTGGCTCTGAGTCCCGGATCCCGCCCATCGCTCCCGCCCCCGGCCTGCTCCTGCCCCTCCCTCCGGCTATCCTCCTTTTTTGCACTGATATTCCTCTGCCGGCTTTTTCACCGAGCTCCGCAAACATGCACACCCACTTATTGATCCGCTGCCTGCCCACGTTGTCCCGTATCCACGCTATTATTCTGAAACACTACTGGACGGTGTCCGGTGATGAACTGGCAGCCTTGTGTTTACCAAACAAGCTTCCTGCTCTCTCTTTCATTTTCCCAGCAGAAAGAGAAACTGTTTGGTCTGCATATTACACAGCCAGAGATAATGTTTCTAGTACATGGATATATGAGTATAAAACGTCACTTTTTTGTGATTTTCACCAGCCATGAGAATAGAGTTGTTTTTGGCAGTTTTGGCAATTAAGTAATTTATGTTAAAGTCAATTTTAAGGGGTGCATGGGGGGGCTCCTGTTGCTCACGCTCGCTCACTCAGGCACACACTTGCTCAGTAAATAGTAGTTCACTGGCATTAGGTGACATAAACTGCATCTTTCTGGACTTTTCGGGAGACACCTGAGTTCCTGGGGAAAACTGAATTCGAACCAACAACCTAGTCGGTCTGAATCACTACACAAGCTACAATCCTTTTAATTAACATTCCCAAGAAAATACTGTAAAACGTGACCTGTCATTTCCCAAGGATGACTCATAACAAAAATAACATCGGCAGAGTAAACAACCACCAGTATCTTTCCAGTAATATATTAGTGACTAACAAATGCTAGCAGGCTGCCTGTGCTCTAAACCCACTTGCAGGCTTCCTGTTCCAAGTCCGCCCGTGCATGCGACGCCTTGCCGCCTGGGCGGAAAAGTGCGCGCCGTCATCCCGCCAGGAGTCACGAGACGCTCGTGATGACAAAGTCCCTCTCGGGGACAGGTTATCTATGTGCCGCTCACCGTCTGCATGCGGATACGGGCCTTAGCTTGGCCGTGGGGCTGTGGTAGTGCTGGCACATTAACTCGATGAGCGCTGACTAAATATGATTGTGTGGTGGCTCACTAGGTTGTAGGTCTGAAGCCCGCTTCCTGCCTCTGTGTGTCTGCTCTCCATGTATCGATGTGGGTTTTCACTCTATAATCTCGAGTCATATGGTTAGATGGATTTGAGTCTCTATAAATGTGCGTGACTGACTGTGCATGTCCTCTGCCTTGTGCCCTATGCCAGTGTTTCCCAACCCAATCCTCGGGGAACACCGGACAGTCCACGTTTTCGCTCCCTCCCAGCTGTACCAGGTATTCAGTGTTCCTGATTGGCTGGGAGCTGAGAGGAAACAAAAACGTGGACTGTCCAATGTTCCCTGCGGACTGGGTTGGGAAACACTGCCTTATGCTACATGGGCTCTAAACTCACTTTGGCAATGTAAGGAATAAAACGATTAAGGAACTTAAATGGAAATAATAACTACTCATCCAAATTAGCTTGCATGGCTGGATGAAGTGGGGGGGGGGTTAAGTGCTTTTCTAAAGGCAACAGCAATGACCCTTAACTCCTTAAATATTTATCTGACACTTTTATTAAAAGTCACGAAAAATAGAGGGAGGGGTTTCACACCCAGCACCTTTGTGTTGTTAGCGCGAAGCTCTACTTGTTGAGCTTTAAGGAGTTGCTATTGCAATATCCGTTTTGCTCACGACTGGAGGGAATGTGAGTGGCTGTAGCATCGTGCACACACGCACCCCGGACGGCTTGATGGGTGTCCCCTTCATTTTCACTAAACGCTAACAGCAAGCCAACTGTGGCCCGCTGATTTACAGAGTCTGTTGCTGAAATGATCATTCAGGGTAAACGTCGTTAGGAGTGCATGTACCTCCGAGAGAAATCGTACGCGGTGACACTTTTTCTCCCATTAGGATGATGGCTTACGGCTCGCGTTGATTAAATTGGAGCCGTTGATCAGCCGCGTCTCCTTTATATCGGACGGGGTGCGATTCAGGACTCTCATCCTCGGATTCAGACGTTTAAATCCAAGTGCGCTATGGCCTCGACGGTTTTCGTGAGGATAGGGAAGCTGACTCCTTATTTTGTATCTTGAGGCGATTTCACACACGTGGCATGCTTCATCATTTTCTCAGAAGTGTGCTAAAAATTTGAATAAAGGCAGTTACACATATCAGGTGCCAGTCCTGATTGCTTTCTCAATTCAGAAGAGCATTTGTCCAAGATATGGCCCCCTTCGCGTCGCAGTTTACCTGTTAATGATGGAGAACAAAGGAATATCTTTACGTGAGCCACACATAATATATGGTGGCGATAAAGCGATACCTTTGAGATTTCGTCCCGTCAGCGAGTATTTGAAATTGCTTGCTTAATTTCGTTTAATTGCTTAGTAAATGAGTCCGCCAGCTTGGGAAATATTAAACTGAGGCTAGTTTTAACGTCTCAGAACTCTGACGGTGCTGGATTCTCAGGAAGCGCAGCGCGGTAAGAAAAACCTTCCGCAAGTGACCAGTAAACAATGGGCCATTAACTTGAAATTAGGCGTCGTTTTCTTCTCTGTATTCTTTCGTCCTTCGATGAGATACCAGACTAAAAATACACAAAATCCCCAAGCAGCAGGCCTTTGAATGTGTGTCTTAATACATCCAGATTAAATGGCAGACTGCGGCGATATGGATCCCTTTTCATGGATGACCTCACTTCCTTTCTACATCCAGTCGTACGAGAAAGAAGCACACATTCATACACCCACCGATAAATGGACAGATAATTATGCACATCATTATTTGTGTGGAAGCGCGACTTTTAATTATCACCATGAAAGTCTGATTTATCATTGTATTTAGACTTCGTCGTTTTTAAGGTCTAAGATAAAAAAGACTAATTTGTATTCATAACCCGAATTGTAAAACAACCAAACATAATTTCTAATTGCTAATATCATGCGTTCATGCCATTTTGCAGCGTTAGGAAGCAGCCTTTATCTGAACAAATTTTATCTTCCAAATTCAGTACAAGCTTACTACCACTCTGCATATCAGGCCTAATGTAAACATAAATGGGTGTGAATATGAATTTAGTCACGGCAGCAGATATGAGCGTGGGGAGCGACATGGGGCAGCCATGTCGGCCCCGGAGCTCCTCTGCCGCCCCAGAACTTCACCAAGCCCGAGATTTAAAAATGGTTGGAAACCTGGTCTCCAAATAAGAGGAACTGGGCCTCGCCAAACAGAGGCACAGTGCATTAATCCTCGCTCTCAGTCCATACAGCCCACCCTCCATCTGTTTGCAGCCCCTTCGAATGAAATCGTGCTCCTCTCCGCTCTGGTTAATAATATGCACAATAATATCTGTATCCGTTCCAGCTATTGTTCTCACATTCCAAAAACGTACCGTATCTGGCCGTTTCAAAGACTGGCTTTTGTAAGTTGCTTCTATTGCTTTCAGATTAATTAATCGGATCAAATAATATATTATCACAAGGGTCAAGGGCATACATAAACAATAACAACAGGGAAGTTGAGTCACAGAATCAGCAATCACACGATAGACAATTTGATGAGAGACTACACCTTTAATTTTTGTCAGTAGACACAATTGTCTTGCAGCAGTCCTTTCCCAAAGGATATAGGGTCAAGCCATGTCAAATGAGGCCGTATTCAATTAACAACTTAATCAAATGTAATTTTTAATAGCTTAGTGGAATACACAGGGGAATCCCAAGGTCAGGGCTGAGAAATACAGCATATAGTTTAATATATTGCTGTTTGTGGCTTTAAATCAAATATTTCTTGTATTCAAATCCTTGCTTTTTAAAGATTTTGTTTTTCTGTCTTCCTCCGGCTGCTTTTTTTCTAACTATGCCTGCACAAATAACTTTGGAAGGAGCTCTGCATTGGCGCTGTGTGGTGTGACGAGACTTTCAGTTGTGTAACTTTACAGTTATGGGTAAACAAGCCAGTTCAGGGGGCAGAAGACCTTCTATTGAATAAAATTGGAAGTGCGTATAAAAAAACATCTTTGATCAAAATTGTGATTGACATACCAAGGATATGGTGGCTTCACTGGCCGACGAGGCCTCGCTGCGCTAACTTTGAATCTATCCACCTGAAGCCTGAAGATCTGTGTTTTTGTCACCGGGAAGCCTTGAAACTGGATAACACAAATAGTTTTCAAATTTTCTCTTGATATATTTGAGTGTTAGCATCCATCCATCCATGCTTCTATCCATCATGACCACTTCACTGGTGCATGGACACTGTGAGCCAGCACCCCATCTCAGGAAGCACAGGACACCCTGGCTGGGATGCCAGTCCATCACAATCCCACTCACAATCAGATGCACAGTCACACACCACTGCCAGTTTGGAAATACCATCTTACTGAAATGCCGGTCTTTGGACTTGGGTTAGCAATCAGGGCCCCTGAAGTGAACCTGCAGCAGCACAGAGAGAACATGTAGACCGCTTGCACTCGTACGCACACACACACACACACAAAATGATGGACTCCTTATAAGAAGCAAGGTATGAAAATTAGGCCCCCAAGGGAGTATTGTCAGCGTAGCATCATTAGCGTTGAGTGAATATTTTTTTGGATGCTTGAAAATGTACTTTTACTGAGAATCAGCTCCCTGCTTTAGAAGAAGAAATCACAAGCTGAACCGATTTGGGTGCTGTTTGGAGGAAATGATATAAAAGAAAACATGGGAAGCTGTATCCTGTATGAAAGAGTCGTTTGAATGACAGCTGTTCAGGGAGCACTTGGGCTAATATTTCAGCGAAACCAACATTACTGTCATATCCCAACTGACATCTCAAGATCTAATGTTCAGCTGGGGTTGCCGTGGCAGCGGGCTGATGTTGAAGTTCGTTTTTATACGTATCAGTGATTCTATTACTGTCACAAGATTGATAAAAAAAAAATATACCAATAGAAGACACACACACATCTATATATAAACCTGATGCCCATGACTTTCATGGTGTTTAGTTTTAGAATAGTGTATGAGGTCATTTTTTGCATAACAGGAATGACGCTATTCTCAAACTGAAGCCAAACTTTAACTGGTCTTGTATTTCTATTAAAGGAAAATGTTCCCATAAAGTCACGATAATTTTGAGATTCAAGAAGTGTGTAATTCTATTGTAAAGCCTTTGTAAACTTCACATTGTTCTACTTCTAGTGTTCTGGTGGCCTGGTAGATAATGCTGGTACCTCACACCTGCGGGATTGTGGGTCTGAATCCTGGAGGCGCTGTGTGTGTGTGTGCAGTTTGCACATTATGTGTGTGTGCAGTTTGCGCATTCTGTGTGTGTGCAGTTTGCACATTCTGTGTGTGTGCAGTTTGCACATTCTCCCTTTGGGGCTCCGCCCACTGATCTGGCTTCCTTCTACAGTCTAAAGACGTACAGTTTAGGTGCATTGGTGTCTCTAAATGTCCTGTAAAAGTGTGTGTGTGTGTGGGGCCTGCGGTGCACTGGTAGCCCATTTAGGTTGTCCCCGGCCTCATGCCACACCGACAGAGCTGAGTACTTTGATCTGGCAAACGGACCTTGATTATTTAGCTTTTATTGTGTCCAGACGAGATTTTGACCAGACCACAAACAAACTCTTGTTCTGTTTTGCTGCAAAATGTTATCTTAGATGTCTCCCTCTTGGGAAAAAGCTTGAGTTGACCTTACTTTATCGGGTACCGCGTGATGCTCTGTGTATGAAAAGGTATTTGGAGCCCTGTGTAGTTCTGATGTTACATCTTCACGGTGTCTGACTCCTGGAGAGAGGGCCATGGTTGCATTGAATGTTCTGACTCTCTTTTCTTGTGTGTGTAACCTCCAAATAATCTTCCTTTATTTCCTCTGCTCTTCCTTCCATTACCCCCCCCCCCCCCCCCCCTCGGCTTGTCCCCCTTTTCATTTCACCTCCTCCCAAGGGCGCCTTTTTATTTCTTATCATTTCCCCCCCTCCGGGCACC
>JAODKM010000058.1:13664801-13677350 GCA_026780845.1 Petrocephalus sullivani
CTCCCCGCCTTCCTCCCTCGTCCCCATCTCCCCCCCTTCCTCCCTCCTCCCCTTCCCCCTCCCTCACCCCCTTCTCCCCCTCTCCCCCCCCCCCCCCCCCTCCTCGGCTAGTTACAGTACTTTTCCTCGCTATTTCTCCAATTTGTGGTCTGTACCCTGCTGGGGGGGGGACTACTTAGTTATATTACAAAGTGGCTGGAATTGGCGTGGGCGCGATTCCCCCCCGCCAAAACCATCGAGTTCCGGCCCAAGCCTGTGGCCTGTGGTCTGAAGCTAGATCTCTTTAATTCTGCTTCAGGGATCTTTTTCAAAAGAGTTGGGATTGCGAGACCTGCAAACCCGTGACCGCTGGGTGAACCCGGGCGGCCGGCTGTCCGGGCCCCGTGCACCAGCAAACATGTGCTGTGGCCCCGCCCACTTCCAGCTCCCATTCCCGCCGCCCTGATTGTTGACTCTGCTCCTTTGGGACATTGTTTGATGTTATTGTGTCTGTTTGTTTCGTTGGGTTCGCTGGCCATTATTATTTTATTTTCGTGGCTGAGTTCTTGGATTAATCTGAACCCCCGATGACAGGCCTCTTCTCAAAGAGGGATGCTTTGTGAAAAGCGCATTTTGCTGTCTTCTGGTCAAGTTGGTCCCCAGGCTGCCCACAGTCCCTGCTACACAAGTCTTGCCCTTTCCTGTGCAGCTGCTGCATCTCCGAGAGCCCTGACCCCTCTGTGGGACACTGAATGCGCCCTTTCACAGCTTACTGTGCCATCCTAGGGGCTTGTGTCTAATCCATGCTTAGGCCAGAGAACCGTCGTTCCAGTCTCACATGGGATTTCTTTTGATATTTTGAAGAGAAGAAGCAGATTTTCCATCCATGTCTCCCTGACTAGCACAACTCTTTCACAGACACTAGACAGGCCCCACATATGAAGGATGTAACTGTTGTATGGGAGAATTAAGGCTGAGACATTTCATGTCACAAGCCTTCCAGAGTCATGTAGTTCTAACAATGCCACCCAAGACTGAGGTCTCTGTGACTAGAAGGGTAGTGACAGCAAGCGATGTACAACAGGACGTTACTGGACCATGACATGCCTGTATCAGCTGTAGAATATTTGGAAACTGTAAGCCTCTAAATGGGATAATCTCTGACAAAGAAGGCAGGCAGCTTCATGCTTCTTGCTAGTGAAGGTTTACGCCACCCTGCAGCTTAGGGAGGACCCGTTATGGGAGGCAGGGCATGCTGAGGTAGGCAGACTTGGATTGATTGTATAACTATCCCTTTCTGAGCTGAAGTGTGGCCCTCGATTGTTTGAGTTTTGAGTGGCTTTGAGGTATAGAGTCACCTGGCGTTGTTATCCGTCTGCATTGGAAAGTCTGGGTTATTAGTTAAATGGAGCAGGTCCGTTATGGCACGGAGACCAAGAAGCTATGAGAATCACCAGAGACCGGATACCGCTGTTGGTGGCGTTTCCTGGTTTCCTGCGCTATCGATCGTTATCACACATTTGCGAACTACCGGTCCGAATCCGCGGACGGAATGGCGGAAAGCAGCACGGGCTGAGTCAGAAATCATTGATAAAGGGTGGAAAACGCATCGCCAGAGGACAGGGAAGAGACAAAAAAAAAAAGAAAACGAACGTGCACCAGCTCCATAAGACCTCGCGCTATTCCTGGTCCGCAGAACGACAACGACGCACGTCAAAACAGCAGGTGCCACTCCGGCTCAAACACTGTCATTTTTAAGAGTTGTTCTAAATGTTCTCACCCGCTGGCCGGTGATGCTGCAGCTATGGGCTTCCGTATGAGAAGGAAAATCGCCATCTTTTGCACCCAAGCAGAGCGACAACAATGTAGGACGGGAACCTGCCGTGTGAACAGCAGCGTGTTAAGATGCTTGCTACAAAAAAAAAAATGCTCATCAGCCTTCAGGAAAACAAGGATGCAGTGATGGGGGGTTTTTCTTTTGTGCATTTCCATTGTAATAGAAGCCCCCCCCACCCACACACACAAACACACACATTCACAGTCTCTGGCCCCTTCAGGCCCTAATTACAGGGTGAGTAAAACTTACAAATAAAACTGATTTGGAGTGACACAGGTCTGTTCTGTCACACACTCTGTCACAGTAGGAGTGCGTGGCACACGGTCAGCAGCGGGGTGGGACGGGAGGGGGGGCTCGATCCGATGGTCCCATCGCATCACAGTTTGGGGTCAGGCTCCAGCCTCCTCCGGGGCACTCCATTCACAGCCTCACACGTCTCTGTCAGAGGAGAGACCGGGGAGGAGAAAGGATGTGGGGACTGCACAGCGAGCAGGAGGGAGAGAGAGAGAGAGAGAGAGAGAGAGAGTGTAGGAGAAACAGCAGAGAGCTAGCAGGGTATGAAGAAGTAGGAAAAATATAAGTATGCGAGTGAAGGAAGAAGAGGAGAGAGGAAGCAAGCTAAGGGAGATAAAGGCTGACAGGATTCTGGGGGAGCAGCACACGGAGGGGGGGGGGCGTGACTGACTTCACGCACTTTAAATAGTTCCAGCTCGAAATTGTTCCCCTGACACCTAAAGTAATGCACAGTGGTCATATTTCTGCTCGCTCTCCACTGCTCAGGGGTTTATTTTTATTCAATATCGTTACTGGGGAGCGGTATAAAGGGGCCGGCTTTCGGTTGGTTCCGGCCGCTCTGCTGCCCCCCGTCTGCGCCGGGGCCCAGCTTCCGTCTGCTGTCACCGCGGCCCGACACTCTCACGTGCCCAGCGCAGCCAAGGTGCCCCAGCCTGTAGCCTCTAATTCATCTCTCTGACCGTGTTTGCCTGAGACGCACCAAAAAGGAGGATTATAAATAGGAAATCCCAGAGAAGTATGTGATGAAATTGGCACAAATATCTAAAATAGCTCAGGTTCCAAACAGCTGTATTACAGACAGTCTCTTGGCAACTGAATATCTTCCCACAAACTCATAATTACAGGAGCTGTGAGAGGGTTGCATCTTGTATGTATTTTACTGTAGCAATGGAAGCGCCTTTGTGGTTTGACTGCAGCCTTTCTCATATTTGTTGTCGTTTTGTATTCCCAGGGATAAAGAATAAGCCATAGATTAAACTTGTCATTGGCGAAGCACTTGCCACATTCTGGGTGTAAATGCTGCCACCATGTGTCGGCGTGCTGTATTGCATCATAGTCAGGCAGCGCTGTCAATGCGGCTGGGACTACCTGATGTCCAAGTGGACATTATAATATGTACTAATCATCATACTTAATGAATAAGCACCTGTATGCCCATATGCATCACCAAGGGAAAACATACTTAAAAATACTGATGGCTTATTTGCCAGTCTCCAATCTGAAAACCCCGCCATCAAAACCTCGACACTTCTCATGCATCTAATAGAAGGAGAGACAGGAGTTTACAGACACCAGCGCGTGGCTTATTCAAAGAAGTCCAGTCGCGGCAGCCCCCGCGAAGCCGCCACTGTGATGACTGTACGGATCAGTCGCTGTCCCACAGGAGATACTAGGGGGATCCTTAGCAGAACATCTCGCTTTTTTTATTATCAACTCAGCAAATTATGTCTGTTGTTTTGAGTATTTGTCAGAGAAATGCCCCAGGAGAAATAAACTGTCGAGTTTTAAAATGCCATGAGTGAGTAATGTAAGAAATATTGAGACTGTAAGCAAAGAAATATAAAAGAAATTAAATAGAAAAGATATGAGTATCGCCAATGGATGCAAAGAAGGAAGCCTCTTAAAATAATCTAATTTGGGGACAGAGAGGTTCCCCCAAGACCCTGTAGAGATCAATTTTAGATGCCCGTGAGCCTTCTGGGAGATTCTCAGGGATGATTTCTCATGAGATGTGATTTAAAGAGGATAGTCTCATCCTTACATTGTAGTGATCTCGTTTTTTTATTTAAGAAATACAATGGTATGAACAAAACAGACACCTGTTCCTTTCGTCTGGGAATTGGTAAGTCAAATAATTGGGAGAATCAATAATACAGTATAGTATAGAGTTTTGCTATTGTGAAAGTCTTTCTTTAGCGGTTGGTGCTTAATTTTTGACTACAATAACTAATGAGCTGCTACATTGCTCTTATATTAGAGGTTTTCGCGTTTGAGCATGTATTGAGCTGGACTGAGCATCTCTTAATTAAGGTATTAATTAAATGTCACCTCCTAAAGAAAAGGCTAAGCTTCCTCCTTCAGTCTGCTCAGTCGCAAGTCGCCTGCTGTTAGTCTGCATGCTTTGGTGTCCGAGTCTTCCTAGACATATGGACGCGGGTGTATGAACGATTCTTCTAGTTGAGGGGCCATCATTAATACAAAGGGGTCATTCTTATCATTAGCCAATGATGTGTTTTGATTTGGTGAGTGACGGGGGTAGGGTGCACTTCGCGGACCAATCACCTTTCGGCTGGGGCCTCGCCCCTATATATACCACTATTAGAAATAGCAGAGTGAAAGGAGGACATGTCCCAGTGAAAGCTGAGTTATATTATTCACCTACCTGTCATCGGCACATTCTTCCCATCCTGGAATGGGATTCCTCCAGGTACTCCGGTTTTCTTAGCAGCCACTAATACGTGATCGAGTGTGTCATGTGATGGCCCGGCACATTGGGTGTCCCCCCCCCTCCCCCGCTTCCTGAATAAGCCCCAAGATCGCAGTGGCCCTGTACCGGATAATCAGGTGACTCGCCGGCCCGGCCGGCACGCCCGCGCTCCATTTGTGCCTGTCCGGCTCCGCGCTGGAGCGGCGTCTCGCTTTGGGCGAGTCACCGGCGCCTCGCTCCAGATACAGCCGCGACTACGCCCACTCGCAATTGCAATTCCCATTGCCCCCCAGCACCTGCTCAGCAAATAGCATCGGAAGTGTATTATGGGTACATATAAAACCCAATAATTTCATTGGCACTACACTCGAGGGACATAGGTGTCGTGTATTCCTTTTAATTTATACGTAAATGTATTTTGCAAGGGTTTTGCATGCGAAATTTGAAAGTCAATACGGTGTGACAGCTGTACCGGAACGGGCCTTTGATTTCAGAATCGTCGCTGGAATGTTTGTAAGGTTCAGCACGCGCGGGATCCGCGTAGCCACGGCAACGTCGCGAGGACGGCTCGCGAAGACCCACCGCTCGGCTCCAGGTCCCACGTGCGTTCGTCGCCTTTGCAGATAGCCGCGGTCTCAAGCCAACAACATTATGCACACCCGGACACTCTGCATATACAGATCAAACAGTTTTAATGGTTTAATATTTACAACATGGAGGTAAATGAATTCCACAGCACTGATTAATGAGGTCGTTCCTTGGAAATGCAATGCCTTCTGCATATTCTGGGATGACTAGTAATGGTTTTAGATGTTTTTCTTACACAAGTATTGGTTTTTTTGAGTGCATCTTCACGTGTAGACCTGTGTGTCTTCTCAGGTGTCTTTGGCCGTGTACGGTTTTAGGAGCAAAGTGGCAGTAATACTGAAGTATGGACTTTTTTTTAAGCTCAATGTGATCTTTCCGAATGTTAGTTTTTTTGTTTGTTAGTCTTCAACCAAATTTTGAGTTTTGTTAACATGGGGCCATGCGCTATTAAGTACATTTGGTCAGTGGCATATCTCCAAAAAGATAGAGCTGTTTGTGTTTCCATGTTCCTGCACTTATTCTCCTTGGCTCGTGCAGTATCTCCCCCAGCCTCTGTTTGCTGGACAGGCATCAGAAAGGCTTTGAAGTGCTTCAGCCGAGCGGGATTAACTGGGGCCGCCATGCATGGCAGCAGTCTGTGTCTGAGAGCCTGACAGCTTGGCAAAAGGGGTCATTTAATCTCCAAGCAGCCTGCAGTTAGGGAGGCGGTAAGATTCCTACCCAAGTCAAGCAAACAAGGGGGTGGGACGGCCGTCTCATCATCATGTTTGCTCTCATTTCTTAGATGTGCTTCTCTTCAGAAAGATGTTGCCCTAATTAACCAATGACAGCTCACTCTGCCGGTTTTCCCACTTGAAATTGGCTGCAGGATGCTTCGGCTGGGTTAATAGTTAGATATGTGCCACTGTGACTGATTTCTCCATGGGAGGGGGGTGTGGGGGGGGGCATGAGCTTAATTTGTGTGTAAGATCTAGATAATGATGGGATGTATGAGTAAGTGCAGAATTCCTCTGCTGACGTATTACAGGGGGATATGGCTTAGGGGGTGGTTTTGGTGTTTTAAAAAAGGTCATGGCCAGTGCAAAGAGGTAGGGTAGGTTGTTTTGGTCAGGAGACAGAGTGCCGGCCCTTGCAATGAGGGGTAATTAAAGAAATGATAGGGTGATTGGGGGGAGTACAAGATCTCTGGGGAAGCCAGCTGAGGTGTGAGGGATGTGAGTAGATTTTCGAAAAGCTCTGTTGAAAAGGCCTGTCAGATGCTCGAGTGAGAGGGGCACGAGGGGCTTTGGAGGAGATATTTGACCTTCCGGGAAAATGTGAGGAATATTGCGGTGCGAGCGGTATTTATGGATGGTTGCCAGGGTTTACTGGAAGGCTTTGTGTGTTTGGAAGGTTGCGTTCGGCTGTTGGGGAGCATCTGAGGAGATTAGTAGTTATTATATGGAAGAGAGATGACTTGTCAAGAGGGGGTGTTTGTGGAGGGTGAGTGATGTGTCGGAAGCTCGGGGACGTCAGACATGTAGCAGAAAGACCAAGGCAGGCAGGAGGATGAGCAGGAAGCAGGCCCTGCCCATGACCGTGGAGGCCCCGCCCACCGCATTGCAGTCATCCGAGTAACAGCAGTGAACTTTGACCTCGGGCGCTCGGTTACCATGGCTGATGGCCTGGTTGCAGAAGGTTTTATAGGAGCAAGCCTTCGCCATACCGCCTGAGAGAGGAAGAGCCAGAGAGGCAAATTCAGTGTCACAGATCCACGCTAACATCTCACACAGCCATTGTGTCTATTCAGAAGGTCCATCCCCTCCCTTAGAACCACATGCTCCCATTCCAAATTGCCCTCTTAATCTGATTAGTGTGTAGCCAACAGTCCATTCAAAGACCTTAAAACTCGGCACAGCCATTTCAGAATTAATGTCTCTGTGAGTCGAAAAATGTAGTTCTTGGTGATATACATTATCAGAAATGTCACGGCACTTAAAAGTTTCCGAAACCAACGAGAAATGTAGTGTTTAATCCCTTAATGCATATTGACATTAAAGTTTCTATGAAGAATTTGAGCCCCAGTGAGAGTGACAGCATGGCTAGCGGGTGCATGCATCAGGGGGACAGAGTATCGGAGGCCTGCTTGGACCCCCTGCTGCATCTGAGCCCTTGATACAGACAGCAGAGTCTGCCAGCCCTCCCGTCCCTAACGGCCACCATCGCCACTGTCCTCCAGCAGCAACGCGCCACCATGGACCTAAAGCCGGCGCAGCAGAGCCGTGAGGTGTGACGAGCTGCTGAGGTGCTGCTCGGGCAGCCTGCAGGCCCGCTGCCGCCGCGGGCCCGTCGGCAATGGCGTCCTTCCTGAAGGGTGTGCGTCCTGCGCGACCGCGTTACAGGAAGCAGGGCCGGCCCGACCCTTTGCAGGGCCCAAGGTGGAATTTGATTAACATAGATGTCATTTTTCATCTTCCTTCCCATTCTGACAGGCCGTTGGTGGAGCCCCCTAGTGGCTGCTGGGCACTAAGCAGCTGCTTAGTTTACTTGTACCTCAGGCTACCCTGATCAGGGGTGTGAAAACACACACACACACACACACACACACACACAGAGCAGGTAACTCACTGCCGGTGCCTCGGATGATGGTGCAGGCATCCGAGTAGCCGGGACAGGACCTGGAACCTTGCCGGTTGCATTCTTCTTCAGTGGAGCCCACGCAGGTGTAGCATTTCAGCGCCTCACCTGTTGGGGGAGCTGGTTAGCATAGGAGCTCTTCAAGGAACTTAAAAAGAGACAGACGCGAGTGCCGTTCACAACCGGACCGGACACAACAGCGACAGCTGGATCTGAGCGCACGGCATGGCGACTCATCCCGGCACTTAGACTTATCCCGGCACGGTGACTCATCCCGGCACGGCGACTCATCCCGGCATGCAAGGTCAGAGTTGCACGAGGGGTCGTTCCAGTGTAATTTGCTCAGCTAGCTTATGGGTGACCATGGGCTTGTCTAGTGCTGTTGTACTAGCCCAGGGGTGTCCAATCTTATTCGCAAAGGGCCGGTGTGTATGCAGGTTTTCGCTGCAACTTCCTAATTAGAACCTGCATACAGATCGGGCCTTTGCGGATAAGATTGGACACCCCTGTACTAGCCTGTCTCCTGACAGTTTGCACATATTCAGCTCTCTCTCTTTCTCTCTCTCTCTTTCTTGAGAGTGTTATAGTGAAACTAAGCTGGAACTGAGAGAAGGGAATGTGTAAAGCAAGTCACCGCATTCGGCTAATCTCTAATCTCTAGACGCAAACCCTGATGATCGAGCCAGAGCACTGGACAGGTACAGTGGATGACAGAAGGTGCTGCGAGGTCCTGCCACCTTTGGAGCACTACAGAGGCTAATCGCTGCAGCCTTTGAAAGCCCAGTGTTGCGAGTCTGGCAGAGTAATCCCCAAAAGAGCCATATAACTGCATGCCTCTGGTGATGGAGGCAGGGGTCTCTGTCAAGTGAGCCCCCTTTTCAGGGGAAGGAACAACACGGGTCCCGCCCACCAGTCCCAGGTGCCCCTTTGCGGAGAGGAAAGCTCTCGCTCAGCACTCCCACTATGCTTTTCTTGTGCTTTAAAAGAGGCTTTGGAACGCTTCTTAAACATGTTCTGTGAAACATTCCTTCAAAATGCTTGAGTGAAGCCATTTTTACTGCAGTTCTTTAGAGGAAAAAAAAAATTAAAAAAGCCTTTGAGTGCACAGCATTTTTCACCGTACTGAAGGACCTGACAGGAGCCCGGTGTGACCATTCTCAGTGGTCTTCTGCAGACTTTCGACAGGGCGAGGGGGTGGGGCAGTATTTGGTCGATAAACCCAACTGGCATTTTTCTTTTGATCTTTTTTTGTCCAGCTTAAAGGTGGGCGCATACGCAGGAAGCCTGTGGATGCAGTCTCACTGCGCAGCCCAGCCCCCACTGCGCAGGCCTGCATTCCTTTCATCCACAGACCAAACCTCTTACCTGAGTTACAGATTCTCTCCTCAGAAGTGCTTAACCAGTCCTAACCACCCCCCTCCCCCCTAACCCCAACAAGACCACAGATCTGAACCGGAACCTTTCTCTCTCACACACTACATTGGGGTCTCATCAATGGGGTCTCCAATGATGATGATATTTCACACAACTGAACTTTATTTACAGGCGTAGCAACACACTAGTCAGATAGAAAAGACCGTTTCATCATTATATCCTTAAAAACCAGTATAAAAGTCAGTTAAGAATAGCTAGGAATATGTTCCTGGGATAACCACAGCTACGTTTGAACTCAAACAACAAAACACTGACTCACTAAAGCAGGATACATCAAGATGTCAAGTTTATCTCCAAATCGAGCCCTCTGCGAGGACTATAAGGCCCCTCCTGTTTGTTAGCGCCCCCCGCCCCTCGATTGCTGCCAGCCAATGTGCCATCAATTAACCAATTAATATCATTAATGATTGCATTAAACAAGGCGGAGAGGGAGACTGAGGTCATGCCTCAGAACAGCAAGCAGGCGAGACGAGAAAAAAGAGGCGTGAAAGACGAGAGGAGACACTTTTCTCGGAAGCGGAGGGTTGGTGGGAGAGAAGGAGCGAGATACTCAGGTGAGAGAAAAGGGAGGAGTGGAAGGGGGGACAAAGTGAAGGAGTGAAAGATAAAAAGTACTGCAGGAGATGCTGGAGGACAACGAAGACCGATTAAAGGATGGAGAAAGAGAGGGAGGAAATGCGAGAGAGATGGAGGAGAGAAACGGTCTTACTGTGGGCAGCGAGGAGGACGCAGAAGACGCAGAGGTACACAGCTTGCATGGCGACGGATTGTGCTGGAGCCACACGGCAACACGCGGCTCGCGCCTAGCTACCCCCCAGATGCTAATTCCACTATCGCAGCCTGATATCCCGGCGTGGACCAGCACCCAGATTACAGGCTGACTGCTCGTCTGAGCCGCTTACTGGCTGCCGCATCGGGGAGGGATGGACATGGTGAGGCCCCCGGGCCGGCCCTGCCCCCTGCTCTCGACGGATCTGCCGCCCGCATCGCCGTGCCCACGCACCCCGTCCCTGCGATTCCACCGCCGTGGGGAGCATCCAGAAATCAGCAGTGTACCTACGCGAGTCCCATCGGGGCTGTGAATGGCGCGGCTGTGTCCCGTACGCTGGGAGTTCCCAGCACGGACACTGGGCGATTCTCCCTAATTTTTTTTCTCTCCTGTTCTACTCACTTCAGGTCAAATAATTTTTCCGCCCCCGGAGCTCCTGCGGCAGCGTGCGTGGGATAGCGATGCGTCCCGCAGTGGGACAGAGTTCACGGGCCGCGGCGGGAGGCGGCGGATTGCCATCCAACCCCAGGCCTCCGGAGATGTAAAGAATGTTTCGGTTTCAGACACGTGCTGGCTGGTCACCACCCCCCCCACCCAACCCACTCAACATACAAATAAAATCATTCATTGGATGAAAGGGAACAGAAAGCTGCCTTATTGTGCACTTCAGTCCCTCATTTAAAAGGCAAATACGGCTACATGTAGCTATAGTTCAAGTTCAAGTGTTCAAGTCATTTCAACAATATACATGTAGTATAGTACATAGTGAAATGATGTTCCCCAGGACCATGGTGCTACATAAAGTAACTGGGACAAGCACAAATACGAAAATTGCGCGTATGCCACATAAAGACAAGGCATAAAGTGCACGTGTGCAGACGTGCAAAAACAGCAAAAACAAACACGAGACAAGTGCAACAAAGACAATACATACAAGCGCAGCAACTAGTGCATAGGAGCAAAAACAAGTTGTAGTGCAAGTGAAGATGTTATCAGTGGTGTAATGTGTGTGTGTGTGTGTGTGTCAGTCCAGTCCCTGAGTATTTAGGAGCCTGATGGCTTGAGGGAAGAAGCTGCTACAGAGTCTGGTAGTGAGGCCCGGATGCTCCGGTACCTCTTACCAGATGGCAGGAGAGTGAAGAGTTTGTGTGAGGGGTGTGTGGTGTCGTCCACAATGCTGGTGGCTTTGTGGATGCACTGTGTTCAATGAATGTCGGTTATGGAGGGCAGAGAGACGCCGACGATCTTCTCAGCTGTTCTCAGATGCTTGCAGATCCTTGTTAGAAGCTGTAGAAGCTACACTGGAGGATTGTTTGGTCATGTGACCGACGCCTCACCGCCCCCAGCCATGCTCGCAGAGGACCGGCTGTTGAAGTTGATGTTTAGTAATTCTGTGCTGCGTGGCTGAACATAAGGGGAGATGAATCAGTATAAGCACCCCTTTGCAGGAGTGTGTCTCTGGCAACCAGGCGAAGACGTACCCTTTAAACGTGTCCCTGTAGTAACTATTAATTATGAATTAAGTGCATTTATTTGTAACAGCCGGCAAGGAATTACAATGAATAACGTGTTTTTTCACTGCATCGTCACACTTTCAAGCGGGTTTTTAGTTTGGTCGACGCGTCCTTCACATTTGCTGGGTTTGACGGATGACTGGAAATTATCCTCTTTTCTGTCATCCATCTATCCATCCACCTTCAAAAACTGCTTATCCTACGTGAGCCTGGAGCCTTTCCCAGGAAGCACAGGGCAGGGGCTGCCCTGGATGGAACGCCTGTCCATCGCAGGGCACACACACGCTCACATTCACACACTATGGGCCATTTAGAGGACCACTTTGCTGAGCTGTTTTTGTTTTTGGTGCTGCAGGAGAAATTCAAATGTAAACGTACAGAGAGCCAGGGGTGGGGCTCTTGCCCACATCCCTGCAGGTGTGAGGTTGCAGTGCTGACCTGCTTCCTCTCCCAGGGAATCCTGACGGTAGCACTGTATCTCTGTAGCACGAGTTTGTGGCTCACTGAGTGCAAATAAGCGACGATGCGGCTGATTATAAACAGCAGGTGGGTCTAAGTGTACTTCAGATGCGGCTGAATCGATCACAGGCCAACAGCTGTCGGCCACCACCAGAGGAGAGCAAGCTGATGGATTCAGCGTTAGACCTGGGATTTTCTGACTCAGCAGACGGTGTGGAGCAAAGTGTCTCCCACAGGTGAAACCTGACTTTCTGAGTCAAGATCCACATGGGGGAAATGATGATTCGAGTGAAATTGTGTGATGCATTTCAGACGGGTCAGTGTCACTCCTGGGGAATGCTGTGACCAGGTGAATCAGACGTGAAGGGGACAGTGCAGGGGACATTGTGATGAAGAGGTGCACAGGAACCCCCCCCAGTACAGAATCAGAATGGATTCGGAGCCATCGCCATTTTGACACTGATTCAACAATGACCAGAGGTTGGGCCTGGAATGTGGGACAATCCCCCAAAAGTGTGCGATGGTCTTCCACAAGCCCCGGCGCCACCCCCCCCACCCCTGCCACCCACCCGCCATCCCGCACGCCACACCAGCCCCACCTCATCTTGTGATCTGTTTCTTTGGTGATTAC
>JAODKM010000058.1:13699642-13710832 GCA_026780845.1 Petrocephalus sullivani
TAATTCTATAAAAAGGCAGAACACATTATAGTCATGTGCTTTATGTATGTGTATGTGAATGCTCATCTATAATTCTAAATACCTTTATACTGTATGGAATGCTAGGTTGTTGCAAGGATAATAAGGCAGAGATATTACAGACACAAAGAAAATGTGAAACATAGTAGAAGGAACGAAGCCCCTACTTACGATTTTAAGGGTGCCTTCTTCTTCTTTGCTGGCTTATTCTGGTTGGGGTCCACCAGCTCTCTGATGCTGTCATTGTCATTGTCATTGGCAGGGACGTCAAACAAGGCTGGCGACGTCTTAGGTGGGGAGTTCCCCATCTTATTGGAGGATCTGAACGGGTCGATGGAGTCATCAAAAGTGTCCGGGTCAAAGTTGTAGCTGGTATGGGACAGCTGCGGCGAGTTTGGTATCGCGCTGCTGGAAGAAAAGGGGTTGAAGTTGGGGTCTTCCCACTTGCTGGAGTCAAAATTATATGCGGCCTTCGGGATTGGCATGTCTTCGGTGTTGGCTGGTGGCTGGGCGGGGGCATTGTCGAGTGGCTCCTCAGGGGGCGGGGGCTTCCGGACCCCCAACTTTGGCTTCCGGAGGGGCATCTTGGCTCCTGGTTTCTTGCCCAGTTTCTTCGGTGGGGGTGTGGAGTCTCGGGGAGATTCCCCGCTCTCCTCCGAGTAGTCGAACTCCAGCCGGACCGACTGGCGCTTGTTCAAGGGCTGCTCGTCGCCGGGGGTGCTGGTGGTGACGCTGGCGATGGCGGCGACGGCGGGCAAGGGGGGCGAAGGGAGGGGTGGGGGAGCTGGTTCCTCAGGCGCAAGTGGAGGGTCAACAGCAGATGTAAACGAAACCCCTTTCCTACTCAGCACTGGGGAATTGGCAACCTTACTACCTCCGGTATGGAATGGGTCTATTTCCTCAAAATTGTCCGGGTCCCAGTTGTAGGATGCCTTTGGGGGAATGGGGGAGTCTTCGTCTGAGACAGGGGGGAATGTGGAAGTAGGTGGGTGGACGGGAGAAGCCGGGGCTTGTTTGTTTGGTTCTGATTCCTGGGCTATAGGAACTGGGCTTCCTGGTTTATCCTTGTTCTTTCTTAATGTTCCACCAGGGCTAGTGATGGCTGAGCTTCCCTCCTCCTCCTCGTCCTCTTTGGCCAGCAGAGGGCTCTCTGGCCTGGTCTTGGCCTTCTTCTTGGCCTCTGGGGTGGTGCTGATGGTTGTGCCTTCAGTGGAGCTGGCAGTGTTGGAGCTCTGCCTGGAGAGGGGCTTCTTCTTAAAGGAGGCCGGCCTGTGCTTCTTGCTCTTACGGAGCGTCCCCGGGGCGCTCTCTGTGCCGACGCTGAAGGTCTCTGCCCTTGCCTGGGTCGGTCTTCCCAGGATGCCTGTGCCGGGCCCCTCTTCTGGGTTTTCTAATTCCCCTGCCTGGAGGCTAAGGGACCGGGTTAGTGGACAGCGGCCCTGGGGCACGCAGTCTGTGGACCGGCGCCTTCCAGGGCCGTCGTCTTTGCCTGGCACAGGTGCAAAAGCGGAATCGGGGAAAGGGTCCACGGCAAGCAGGTCAAGGTTATAGGCGCCGCTGCTGGCGATGGGCTTGTCCTCGTCAAAGACGGTCGAATTGGAGCGGCTGGGGGGCTGGAAGACCGGAGGTTCTGAAAAGGGCTCGCTCAGGGACACCGACTCTGACACATGTGCAGAGTCGGAGCAGAACCCTGGAGAAAACATCGACAAGCACACAGAAAGAGGCCCAATCATACGCTTATTCAGAACACAAGCCTAAACCAAGATGTGTAAGACTTTCAAACTTCCCGGTGTCCATCGGGACCTGGATTTTCGCTACTCTCACCATGACTAATTATATTTCATATTTACTTTTCGTAGTGATAAAGAACAGTGGATGACTCCGCCTCTTTTCAGGCGTAACTAATTCCACAGTAATCCCGGAGCAAAGTTGTAAATAGCACTGGGGACTGTCTGAACCACATACTGCACTGATCTGGCTGAGGGAATGGGCTAAAATTAACGCCAGCACGCACACGTCTCTCTGGGGACTTAGCTTGAGGCTCCCATTACGGAAACAGTGTTCATGAAAATACCATCTAACACTAGTAAAAATCTACAGCCCCAACATAGATTCCTCCTCTTACTTTCATCGATGTTTTAAGAATTGTCTAACTTCCCCAACTCATACATCATTCTAGGTGGTGATTTTAACAAAGTTCTGGATCCACTAATAGATCGCACATCAGTAACCGCCAACAGTAATCCCAACCACTATCAAATTGTGAAGCAATAGATAGTTGAATAACCAATCCGGTCATACTGTTCTTCCAGATCACGCCGCCATCAGTATTACACTGTAAACAGAACATCAACCTCACCCCTCCCTAGATAATGTTTAAATAGCTCATTACCCAAACACAAAGGATTTCTCATCACTTAAAAAAGAACGGACAATTTTTGCCAATATCAGTAATACCCTTGGGACATCAGCAGTCACACTTTGGGAAATCACAGGGTTAGAAAAAAGCATAACTATCTGCTGCAGCTCCTCTCTTTGTGTGCAGGTGTGTGTGGGCGTGTGTGGGTGCATTTCAGCCTACAAGTATGTGGGTGAGCTTGGTTGTGTGTCGTTGTCTATAGCTATAAGTCTGTCAGAGATAACAGACAGCCAGTTGTTAGACATGCCTAATTACAGTAATTAATGAAGACAGCAATACTAATTTAAATTTTCCAAATCATGTGATCAGTAATAATAAGCAGGACAAAAGAGCCTTCAACAGTAAAATAAAAGACTGGGGTATATTCGGATCAGAGCCATTTCTGCAGCCTTCCCCCATTCTTAGACTGTAGATAGAAAGTAGCAATCAAATGAGAAAAGAAATATTAGAAGAAAGTAATTTTTTTCCTTCCTCCCCCGGAATACAAAAGCTATACTGTATAGTGCCATTTAATCTGGCTGCAGTATTGTTTCTGCCCTGTAGAGGTCACTCTGAACTTGCCGTATCTCTGTAAAGACGAATCACAGTGCAGCTGACTGACTTGATGAAATTATTTACTAAAGCATTAATTAATCAAGGTGTTTCAGCATGGAAGAATAGCAACACATCCTAAACATGGACTATAGAAAAGTGAGAATGGGTGGGACATTGGGAAAAGCGTGGTACAATTGGTCTTCTTAAATTATCAGTTATCTCTTGGCCATGGTAAGATAAGGAAGGCGCGACAGAAAAGAGGTTTCCAGTTGTCAAATGCTATAGTAGATTCGGAGTATAACCAACGCCCATGTTGGGAGAGGAGCCAGCTTGCCCACGCCAGTGTTGAGCCACTCCCTGCAGTGGACACCACAGCGCCGGCACACCTGGGGAAATCTCACTCCCTGATCATGGCTCCATCGCGCTAAGACAGGTAGCAAAACCCATTTCACAGGACCTCCGGCAACCTAGCATATCGGCTCAGGAAAAACGGAAATGGCTCCCTGACCGAGGGCTGTAATTTGGAGCTTAATGTGCCATGAATGTGCCGAGAACACTTGCAGCTGAGGTGAGTGCAGGCAGGCCTCACCCGTGTCCTGGGAGGACAGCAGCTGAGGTAGGTGCAGGCAGGCCTCACCCGTGTCCTGGGAGGACGGCTGCTCAGTCTGTGCGTCTGGCTCCGCCTGGGGCACAGGGGACCCTGCCGCCTTCACTGGGGTGGTAGATTCGGGGGTCTCAAATGCACCGTCCGAGTCGGAGCTCCTGGAACGGGGCGGGGGGGAGACTCCGCATCAATATCTTGGCCGGATTGTCAGGCCAATGGTACTGTCGACAAGTGGTGGGTGCACACTGGCAGGCGAGGTCTAATGTATCCCAATGCAGCTAATGCTAATCACAGTACAGCAGGGGAAACAGGACGGCGGCGATTCCGGCTGCAGTCGGTCCCACAGCGTGAGACAACATGCTAGACAAGCGTGGACCTGAGGTGTAGTTTCATGACCACAAATGGAAGGTGCCGACTCTGCAGAGAGATTTCAGGAAAAGCTGCACGTACGATAAATGAAATATGAATGGTGGAAAATTCTTTTCACAGTCACACAGGACAGACATGATTCGTACACGTAAAGTCACAGGCTGTATTGTAAGGACTATATCAATGTTAATTTTCTACTGAATATTAAGGAAACTGATGACAGAATAAGATTTCTGGCTTAGCTCAGGTGTTCATTGGGGAAGATGAAAGACCTGTTTTCCTTGCCATGATAGCTAATCAGTGTTATTTAACCCCACAAAGCCCATCGCTGAAAGAACTTAGAGCAGCATTGACACACTGGCTGGATTGAAAGCATGCAATCACCTTACCCCCCACCCCCACAAGTCGCAATCGACTACATCTGCTATCGAGCACTCTGCACCAGCACGAGGGGGGTGGTGCCGGGGGGTGATCACACACACAAAACGACATTTAAAACATTGCATTTGTAGGCATTCATACAAAAGCACAGCTCCAAAGCTATTGTTATTGTTAGTACATCCCCCTCCCCGACCATCCCCTTTGTTTTCTGCATCATGGCTGTCCACGAACCCCCCAAACGCTTCTAGCAAACCAGCCCCCCCGACATGCCATAACACGCCCCCTTACCTCTTTTGGCTGGGGGCCACCCCTTCCCGGAGCATGTTGTCATGCCGCACCCCACCGGTGAGGCGCTGCAGGAGCCCCAGCGTGGGGTCGCCTGCTCCCCCCGCAGCCTCTGAACCGCCCAGAAGCGTGTCCCAGCCCCAGCGGGCCCACTGCAGCGGGGACAGCGCCTGCCACGCGCTCACCGCCATGTCAGCTCTCCGCCGCCTGGTTGCAGCTTACAGGCACAGCCCTGGCTGGTGGCTCTGGCTGCCCACCCCCTCCGGCTCTCCCCCCTCCCTCCACAGCCAGAGAAGCTCCGATCACACAGAGGTAGCAGCTCCGAACACCAGGATGGACACTGTCACTGTGACTCAGAGCCTGTATCCCCCTCTCCTCACTTTCCAGCTCTCTCCCTCCCTCTTCCCTCCTCGCTCTGCCCTCTCTCTCTCTCTCTCCCACCCCCTCTCTGCAACGAATTTTAATGAGCGAATCGGCGAGTGGCACCTCGGCCACCACGCGGCGAAATGCATCCAACAGATTCTGCTCCACAAACCCATTTCGGAGGCTATTTTACCCAGCAACACCGGGGGCGATATACCCCGCCCGACTGCTCCGGCTGTACACAGACATACGTGCTCACAGGCACAAGCGGCGAAGGCATCGGTACCGCAGCAGTGACAGACGCACACCCACACAACATCACATGCAGGTACAATTCATTCATATGTTTGCATTAAAACTAAATAAAGGATCTGACCAATATCACAGTAAGGACCAGAGCACATGTACGGAAGATACTATGACACAAGTAGCGGCCCAGGGTTAAGCCAGGGGGGAATGTAGGGGTTAAACCCACAGAAAGGGGCACAAAAGAAATAAATGCAGTAGGCAATTTGCTGTGATGCCCCCCTGGACTGGGAATCAACTCCACTGTGCTTCATGAGGATCCAATAATGACATTTCACCCCACTTTTATGCTGAGGTCTCTGGGAGGGGAAGGAGAATTCAAGGGTAATAACCTGATTTGCTGATGAGCCAATTACTGTCCCTGTGGGAAGATCGACAGTTTTAATGACCTGGTGCCAGGGGCGTGTGGCACCCTGTGCTGAAGAACACCCAGAGAAGCCCTGTTGGGAAACTAGAGATGAGGGGCATGATCACCAATCAGAAACATCCCAGGGTAAGGTGTCGTGTTTCTGCGGTCAGCTTCACCACTTCCATGAGCTTTGTCCAAATGCTAGAAGGTGTTATCTAACAGTTTGTCTCCGTTTGGCATGACAAGGGCCATGGAGATGCCAGGGAACTTCAGGTTTAAGATCATTACCAACGAGATCAATAGGAAACAAAGGCTTTCAAGAGGAACAGAAGATGAGAGAACATGAG
The DNA here is from genome assembly GCA_026780845.1 of Petrocephalus sullivani. Lineage (NCBI taxonomy): Eukaryota > Metazoa > Chordata > Actinopteri > Osteoglossiformes > Mormyridae > Petrocephalus > Petrocephalus sullivani. The sequence continues at coordinate 13,705,618 of JAODKM010000058.1, forward strand.
CTTGGGTGGAGTGCAGGACAGACCAAAGTGAACAATCAGCTTGACTTATGACCTTGAAGCTCCAGGGGCAAGTCAGAGCAGACAGCATTTAAAGGTCAGGTGCCCATTTCGCCAGAACAAAGGCAAAGAGGCGATTGAGACGGCCGAATAGAGTAGGTAAAATGGGTCACAGAGGGAAGAGAAAGGGGAGGACAAGACCAGGGCACAAATGGAGGTGTGTGGGAAATACATCACATGGGACTGACTCATATATGCAAATGGTCTCGGGTATTATGCAGCATATACCTGAGACAGTGACAAAGCACCCTAGAGGGGCATCTTAACCAATCCATAAGTTCAGAATGCTGAGCAAGGAGTGTCTGAGCCTTTAAAGCTGGCTTTTAATAGGCTGCCACTCTTGGGGAAGTGATGTATTATCATTAAACAGCCATCTGATTGGCTTGTAGCTGCACAGACCACTGGCCTTCCATCACAGAGCCATGCCAGCAGGCAGTTTGAGGATGATAATAAAGGCTTAAGGCTAGCGGGATGCTATCAGGCACAAAGGCTAGCTGATGTTGGTTTGGAAATATAAAGAGCATCGAGCTTGAGGGATGGGCTTCCATTTTGCTGCTGGATCTAGTTGCATAATTGCACTATAATTACACAGAGACAGATTTTATAATCTGAACGCTGTACTGTTCCAGACTAACGATATTCTGACCACAATTTCTCAGACGTACTGCCATAGCTCACCATAATGGCAGCCAGGGGAAGATTGTTAAAGTACTGATGGGCAGAAGGATAAGAGGGGCTGTGAATATAAATCCCAAGGCCCCCGGATTCATTTTTAATTAAAACTCCTGACTGTACAGCATGCAAACTGCTGGCACCGAAATCAGGCCATTTTCCTGGCCTTCTGTCACCTCCTAAGCAACGAATGCTAGCCTATTGTTACCTGGGTGCCTGCAGCAGCAAGTCTTTGGTGAGAGTAAGGGTTTTAAATCAACATAAATAAGATTTGTGCATCAAATAATGCAGAAATAACAGTTAATATCAGTGCCAAACTGCTCTCCAGGGTGAAAGAGTGGTGGTTTGTGTGCTCTAAAGGCAACAACACATACATACACACACACACGCACACACACACACACACACACACACAAAGACTTAGAAATATAGAGGGAAAATAAGCAAACAAACAAAGACACATACACACACAAATATATATTTAGCACATGCCAATGTCAATACAAGATTTTGGTAATTATTTACTGGGATATTAATCAAATTAGTTAGTAGTTATTGAGCACATTCACTGTTATTGCAGAGCTCGTATACAACCTCAGATAATCTCCATGGCAACTACAAATAGCAAAAGCCGTATGCTACTCTGTGCTTGTAGCAATAGTAAACTGCAACACACACTGCATACTGAACAAATATGCAAATGTCATGCATACATCCACGATCAGACACCATACCATACACACACAATGCAGCTAAACACACAAATCGTACATATATGAATTGATACAGACACCATACAAAAAACAGAGACAATACAATACACACAGAGAATCAGTCTGGCTGTACAGAGTGACATGCATTAGTAATTACTCATGGGCATCTTGATACAGAGTGTAGAGGGTCTTTCCTAAGGGTTTAATGCCTGAGAAGTACAGCCTGTAGCCTCAGTAAATAATCATTACTGCCAGCTATTTTACAGTCACTATAAGTGGTCACATCCCTGGGCCTGTGTCGGTGTGCAAAAGAGCGTGTGCCTATGACATTAATTGGCTATAACGCTTAATGGCCTATGTTAGCATTACAGCAGTGGAGCAAACGCTGAGTTAGGATCTGCTGCAGATGCATGGAGGGAGGGATGGAGAGACAAAAGAAGAGAGTGTGATCGACGGAGGGGGGAATGAGCGCGGGGAAAAGGAGCTTGAGATAAGACGGACAAAGAAGGAAGCAGGCTGGGGATCCATTCGGGTGTAACAGGGCAGATGGACAAAGACAGGGTAAGGTACAACTATAGAAAGGGGGAAACTGTAATATAAGCCTAACTGCTGTATTAGTGGTGGAATATTACCTTACTTTTATGTACTGCTACTGCAGCTGTTTCTACAGTCTACTGAAAACCAAAAATGCAATAACATCATTATATATGCGAATCAAGCAAGTCTGACCGTGGAATGTGGGTTAATCCAAATTCTTATTCTTAATAGGGTATGTTAATTCAAAATAATTATTTGAATAATTTTATAATAATTATATACATATGTTTTCCGTCGGCTTCTCTGCAGTAATATCATCAAAATGTTATTGACCATGCAAAAAAATTAGCTGGTCATATGTTTGAATATCATATGGGTAGTGTAGGAGGAGAGAGGATGGGAGAAGTGGTTGGGTTACAGGCTATCCCGTAACTGTCGGCTGCTGTTGCTTGATTTTTCCACATTAATTACCAGTGACAACCATGAGCGCCTCTCTTCCTTGCTGACACATCTGTGCCCAGAGCCAGCGTGGGGGCCTGGTTCCGATGGGGTGTTATTAAGCCGCACTGCCAGCCACGGATGAGATGGTAATGTCACTGAGAGCTGGTGCTTTGCAGATCAGCTCGCCGCATTCACTTTATGGGAGCGTGGGGATCTGGAGCTTGTTGAGTGATCGAATAACTTAAAGTCACCTTCTTTTTCCTGCCTCCCTGACTAAACATGCACCAAGCAGACACATGCAGACAGATTCTGTAGCTGGCCACATTCCAAACTACAACGCTACCTTTCCTGAAATACGAAAGTATTTAAAGGCAGATATTTCAGAAAATCCCCAAAAAGTAACAAGGGCACTTCTGATTAACCAAGCAGATGTATACCAAGGGATAACGCATGTGGTACACTTTCAGGAGCTCTGAGACCTGATAAAGCCAATAAAGAATTAATTTTGAAGACAAATAGCCTGCATGTATAATGACATTAGATGATTACTGTGGTTAGCTGCACTCAACGTGATTTTTTATTTCCTAATCCCAGTGAAATTCAAGCATATCTAGTATAGGTTTTCCATAATAAAAAATAAATTGAAAAAGTATATATTCTTGCTGCCTAATTTTCAAACTAATCAGTTTCATCACTGATTATTACAAGGTGCAGCTTAAAAAAAGAAATCTGTAATACAGCTGTTCTGAAACAAGAGGAAACCCATCTATAGGTGAAAAGGAAGATGGTCCCCAAGGGAAGCTAATTATATCACCTGTTCCTTGGGTTTATTATGGCAGGAGCCTGAAGCAAATGACACTTATTTTGATTTCATAAATAATAAATGGAGAATTTTCTTTCTTTCCTGGTGTTTTCATATTCATATTCAGACAACTCTGTGCCATTTCATGGAAGGATTCATGGAAATATGCAATTTCCAAGCATATAGTGTTGACTGGCAGAAGATAATGAGCTTGAATTTAATGGGTGTTGATATTAAGTAAAAAAAAAAACTAAATATTTGCTGAGCATATACATCTTTTTTTCCTTACAGCCAGCTCCTGATAACACCAGAGACAAAAAAAAGCTGGAAAGCAGGACAGATTCTTGGTGCAACAAAATTGCTTTAGGGTACAAAGAAAGACTGGGATTAACAAAATAAAAGGATTTCCCCTGGTGGATGGGAAAAATAAATCATGGCTGAAATCGTTCAGAAATTCCCAGGCCCGGCTGTGTCATGTATAACTGACCCTGAGCCTAACTGTCATAAGACTGGGCGCTTTTATAAGAACATGGTTTTCCTGGGGGATCATTTTAACAAGCTGTTACACATTCTCTGTCAATTTTTTATAGTTGCTGCTTTTTCAACATTCTGTTGTTTGCATTGCAGGTAACGTGACCTGTCTCGATGTGCGAACATGTCTCTAGCAGGTTAATGACCACGGCAGTGATTCAAAACCCATTTTTTGACCTTGTTACTCTGTCATAACTGGAGGATCACTTAACTCTAACTATAGCTATGGGTCATGTGACTCACCCTACTCATGGAATGACCTTCTATGGCTTATAATTCTTGTGAAAAGTATTGTACTAAGAGCTAACAGTGATGGTAACTGTCCATGGACTTTCTGTAACTATTATTGCTTGCTAATCATGCAATTTGTTTCATTTATGGCATTTTGGCACATGGTTTTGCAAGTGTATGTTATGTTATGTATGTGTATGAGTCTCTGCACAGGTTCTGGTGCATGTAAGTGTGATGTAAGTGCATACAGACTGATTCAGTGGCGTCTGTCCCCTGAAGCAGTGGCACAAGAGCCACTTGTTGTAAACAGACATGTGGGGCTGCATGATGATGGGGCACAATGACGTCTCTTAGTAGCCTCTCCAGTGGAAAGGGGCTACTAAGGAGCCAGCAAAGGGGGGGGGGGGGGACACCGGCACTCCAGAAAACACTGGCCATGTGTATTGCTAATGCAGTAGCTTAGATGGTGTTTCTATCCAAAGAGACTAGCAGATTTTGAGCGTTTGCCTGTTATTCAAGTCTGTATTTCGTACATGTCACGCTGGTATAAACACAAACAGCGTCTGAGATTTTTAATGGATGTGGCAGTTGAAGTTTAGCGTCTTGCTAGATTCTGATCCTTTGGATTCATGTTAAACTAACATTAGGCTCTATAAAAGCATGCATTTGTCCGAGGTCCAAAAGATTAATTTCCAGTGGTTTTAAGGGCCATTTTTTGTGGTGGACATTTTGAATTATTTAAATCTTGTACTGTGTTGCACAGCCTTCTACTTCATACGGATACCTGCTGATGGACATAGCCCGAACTGTGACGACTAACATCTTATGGATTGGAGATTGTCGCATCATCTTAAGTAATTCACTGCCAATCATGCCAACAATTAACAACACTTGTAAGGGAAATGTTACCCAAATTTTGCATTTTAAATACTCAGAACACTTTGAGCTTCAATGTAATCATATTCATACAGTCTGCTGGAAACAGTACAATGTTTTTTTTCAATATTGTATGTGGTATGTGTGTATATATTTTAGGCTGTGAATCAATTAAAAAAATTAACGAATTAATCGCACAGTATCTGTGATTGATTGTGATTAATCACAACCACTATTAAAACTTATGATCATAAATATTTATAATAGGGCTGTTAGCAATTAAATATATTAACGCATGTACCCCATCTGCAGCGCAGAATGACTCAAAATCCCTGAAATGCAGCGTTGAGGTAAG
>JAODKM010000058.1:13719944-13751596 GCA_026780845.1 Petrocephalus sullivani
TCAAACCAGGGCTTTAAGGAGCTGACCCAGTGGTCCAGTGCTGCTGCATAGTGTACCAGCTGCAACCCCCCCCCCCCCCCCCCCCCTCCCCCCTCCTCACCCCGCCCCCCCCCCCCCCCCCCACCCCGACCCCCCGTTGTTCTACAGATCCACATAAACAGCTACTCCAGCACTGCAGCCAGTGCAGACGCGTGCAGGCTGCATTAATTCACCGGGACATCCCTGCTCTTTTGTGACCATATCTGAGCAGCTGAGGCTAACCAAACAATGGACATATCTGCACCAAAGGACCCTTGTTCCTTTGTGTGGCCATGATTAATTTCTCTCATTATACAGAGTTTATACAATGTCGTTCAAGTTCAGCCCCTGTCCCCTTATGGGATTTCTGGACCAATCAGAACCATAATAAATCAATTTAGCTATGTACATTTAATAAGCTTATGTGGCATGAGACTTATTCTGTAGCTTTTTTGTCAGCCGATTTGCGGAGAGATCGCCCAGCCCCATGCTCAAGGATGCAAACTTCAAAGATAGAGTGTAAGTCTTCTGAGGATAAGACCCTTTTAATAATGTTGTCTTGGAAACATACTTCCGCTTAATGGTTTGGTATAGCAATGGTTTGTATAGCGATAGGATGAGCGAGAGCAGGTTTTCGGATATAGAGTTCACAACATGCTTATCAGATGCGTATCAACAAACTAATTCGAGCCACTGAAGGTGTTTTGACGTGTGTAGGCTGTCTGCCATTGTGAGATTCACATTAGCCATGCTTTGGTTAGGGTCACAGAATGTGCTTCTTGTAGCTTTAGTTCAGCAAATATAACGTTAGGGTAACATCACAAAGGGAATCCCAGGGAATGTGCATGAATTGTAACCTTTCCTTCTACTGTAATTTGCTTTGGATAAAAGCATCCAATGATTGAATATAAATGTGTAACACACACACACCCCGTGACCAATGTGCATCCAGCTTCTAAATTCTGAAAGGTCCAATCAGAAGTGTGGACGCAGAAATGTTGGAAAAGCAGGTAGGACAGCGGTCAGGACAAGGACAAGGCTGTGTAACATGGACCTTAATAGCATGTCCCAAAATTGGCCCTAATGTGACAGCCTTATACTTACAAATGCTGTAGTAGATCTTCAAAAATGTCAATGTTCAAATGGTACAATTTGCTTTTTATAAAAGCATAAACTAAATGTGTTAACCAGTGATGACAAAATTTGTACCTTTAATAAAACAGTAGGACACATGTTCAACATAAGCTTTCTTTGTTCTAATCTAGTGTCGTCTCCAGTTTCCATCTAGTGCTTGTGACTCATTACACCGATCGCTGACCCTGAGATACAGATGTCTGTACTGATGCTACATTTGCTGTGTGCTCAAACGCGAGTGCTACACACTGACTATTGCTGATCTTAATGTGCTCCTCTAGCTGTTACCATCAAGTGTGTTATTATACACAGTGGGAGTGGGATTCGCAGAACAGAACACACATGGTCAGTTACTTATCCTCTACAAAGAAATCACTCTCCTTGCTCTGAAAGCCCTACAGACATCTTTCATGGTGGAAGAGATATTATTGATCAGTGGAACAGACGTTATTGTGCACACAAGAATTGCAGCAGCATGTACCATGTATTACAAAATGACACAGCCACTATAAATAGCTCAGAGAGTTTGGTGGGGATTGAAAACCTGTGGACCTGGTAGGATCACTAGTGCCCCCTGCTGTCCAGTATGCAAATCACACAAGAGAAAAATCATCAGAGAGTCAGTTTACACACACACACACACACACACACACACACAAAAGCGCTTGTATGAATTTCCTTATGGGGACCTTCTGTTAATTTTGATGGGAAAAAACCCTAATCCAAGCTATGACAACCTTAACCCTTACCTAGCCCTAACCTTGACCCTAAGCAACCAAACAAAATACAGGACTTTTTACATTTTTAGTTTTTTATAAAATTGAGTTTTCTCTTGTGAGGATGTCCACCGCCGCAATGTCAAAATAACAGGTTTTTATCACATTATAGGTGCATTTGGTCCCCACAAGGTAATATATACATACACTGTACATTTACCTACCTATCCCCAGCCCATATTTGCGGTCAGTCTAATGGGGGACTGTCATATCTATAGAATATCCACACATGACCATGGGAAAAAGTGGCCTTAATATTGGCAATACGGCTGACTATTAAAACACACTTCATATTTAATTAAAAAGAATAACAAGCATTTATTCCCAGTTAAAGCCCCGGTTTAGGATTAAGTTAATATTCCGTATCACTGCTTAAGCACACAGTCTTGAGGTTACAGGGGCTAATCCCCTCCTTAGTCAGCACTGTGAGATTAGCTGAATAAGTACTCCTCTGCCTGGCTGCTGGGAGATCATGAAGGCAAAACAGAAAAGCAGTCTGTCAGGACTACAGTCAGGACTAGATCCTACTGATTACACCTCCACCACTGGCCCTACGGCGCCTGGGACTCTTTGCTAAGTGTGGACATTGTTCTCTGGCCATAAATAGGGACAGAACTGCTATAACTCACACTTACTATTGCTGCATCAGAAATGATTACTCTGCTGCTATTTACACATGTAAACGTAATTTTTCCTTCCTGGGCTGATCACAAGTGCTGACGCCTTACGCTATTTGAAGTATATTCTCGTTATAGCAAACTGCTGCTCAATGAAGGACGCTGTTACGTATTGCAGTCTCTAATGCCTGTGCCATCTATTTGTCCTGTTCACAATACATCTGGTCTGAATTACAGTCCGTCTCGTGTGCTCTCTACACACTAATGCCTCATCCTTCATCCTTTCCACACTAGCAGAAAAATTAACTACACTGTCTCTATAACAGCCTGAACAAATATACTATAAATGCGCAGAAATTAAATACATCCCATCCAGGGTGTCCCCTGATCATCCTGGAATAAGCTCCAGATTCACTACAACCTTGTACTGGGTAAGTGGTTATGGAAGATGGATGTATGGAAATCAAATATGCAAAAACCCAACCGCTAATTAATAACCACTGTACTTCTTTAAGTCTCCATCACAGCTAGTTAAGTACAGATTCTAGTTCAATGGTCTATAATCCAAAGCTGGTTCTTCAGACTTGGCTGTGTGACCTTGGTATATAAACCCTGAATTCAAACAGGATCCAGAAACTTCCAAAATCACAGCATCGGTATTTACAGGCAAACATTACTGCATGACGACTATAGATAATCCATTGGCAGTAGCAGTGCTGAGTGAAGGTGTCCATGTTTATGCTGCCATTCTGTTACTTTCCATGACCGCTCCCTGGTCCTTTCCAGTTCCTTATATCCTAACGATCCCGAGGAGCAAATGAAAAGTTCCCTGATGATTACTTATAACCACACGTTAGAAAAGACTGCCCAGCTGGTCACCGATTCACCCCCCTTCCCCCATAAATACGACTCCATGAGCCTGAAGTATGAACTCCTCACCGCATTTTCCTTGGGGGGAGCCTCATGGTTTGCCCTTCCATTTACTCATTAATGTCAAATGTGTCTTGTTTACTCTTACTGTGTTTTAACTGAAAGCAGGGACTGCACAAGCTGTTTCTTCTCACGAGGAAGTCCCAACCATAAAATAATGTTTAGATTAAAATGAAAGGAGAAACCAGCAGCTGCAAGCGTAAAAGAGACAGAGGTAAAGAGTGGGGATGGTGAAGGGGTTTATAGCCGTGGAGATTGTACTGTACCTTACTCCAAAGTCCTGTGGGTGAACTGCAGGGCACTCTACCCGCGCTGGGGTAGGTGTGGGCAGATCAGGAACACAAGGTGCCGGCGGGGGGGTCTGAGGCGCTGGGGGCTCGCTGTGTGGAAGAGCGGGGGTGCACCTCTCGGGGGGCGTGGGAGGAGGGGTGGGGAAATCAGCACTCTCCTCCTGAAGGTAGTTTGGTAGGTGTGGCTGGAGAGCTTGTTTCTCAAAGGTCTCTGGCAAGTTGGGGGCGGAGTCTCTCGCTTCAGTCTGCCCTATCAGGGAGCACCTGCTGGGAAAGGAGAAACAGTGCCCTGAAGACAGGAATCTTCACTGGCCACAAGATGGCTCTCTTTCTCAATTTCCATACTTATTTCCTAACATGGAGGGGTCTTTAACAGACAATATCCTTCTAGTAACATGTTAAAAAATACATACATGATTTGTTCAGCAATTTGTTCATACCTCACATACTGAGATTTTCGTTAGCTTTTAGTAACTTAACTGTACATGGCTAGGCACATGAGCCCAGTATGACGTCACTTCCTCTGTAGGAAGGGTCTGAGCCCGGTATGACGTCACTTCCTCTGTAGGAAGGGTCTGAGCCCGGTATGACGTCACTTCCTCTGCAGGAAGTGTCTGGGTGACAGTCACTGCCCGTGAAGTGGGCACACAGCTTCACTAGAGTTTGGAGGCTTCACAGCAATTACTGGTGAGATAATGATCTCTCTATACAACCAAAAGAACTTGTTAACACAACTGTTTGTATTTAATGATGTACTTTTTGGGTTAGATCACCAAAACTGGCAGGGACACAGCCAGTTGTCATGGCTGTTGCTGACCACAAACATTCTTGTAACAGTTTATAAATTTTGTATTATTTCTAAGCAGCATGAAAAAGGTCAAATTACCACTGACTAAACTGGAACCAAAAATTAAGTGTTTTTGTTGAGTGTTTCTGGACAAGTACAACTAAATGGTAAACAACTGTGGCTTAGTGGTACTAAGCCTAGTGGTCTTAAAGAAATACATTTTTACTGGTTAAATTATATTTTGAGTATGAAGATTAATTAAATGTAGAAGAGCAATTTTTATAAGCAATAATTACTAAACACACCCCCAACATGATTGTTTCTTAGAATGTCTTCCAGCTCAGCAGAACCAAGTCAGCCACAGAACACACAAACCACATCCCCATTATCATAAATTTAGCACATTTACCATAAGGTACACACCCATACATGCATTTCTCCTTTTTCAGTTTGTGCTTTAAGAGTTAACCTAATCTGTAAGCTACCCGGGGATGCATGGAAATCAAAACAGACACAAACAGGGTCATTAATTAATTAAGAGTAATTAAGAGCAATTTACAGTCATTTAATATAAAATGCACACCTTTGGAATGTGAAGGAAATACTCCCTATATTACGTTACATAACAGTTAATGCACGTTTCAGTGCTTTTACCTACTGATACCAAGGCTGCTACATGTTTGGTATGTAGGTTTGTACCTAAAGACATCATTTTAATGTTTCTGAGCCAAAAAAGGCATTTTTAGTAGAAGTAGTTTTACTTGGCGAATTGTGTTATACAACTGGAATTTTAAGAAATGTTAGTTGGAATTAAAGATTATAATGACACATCCATTTATTACTGTGCCTGGCTGGCACTACATGTGCAGTTTTAGAAAAAAGTAGGAAACACCCCTCTGACCAATTAGATTTGAGAATTCAACAGGGCCATGATATAAAAAGTATTATTCTATGTGTCACAGCACATTGTCTATGTTGGTCTGTGACCTCAGCCTCGCTCTGTCCTCCAGAAGAGCCAGTGGCATCCAAGACACTGAAGGCTACCTCCCCCCACAGCCCCTCTCACTGTAATGGGCATTGCGGGGCAGGGAGGGGTGGGGCGGGGAGCAGGCGTCGCCGGCCCGTTCCGTTGTCGGGCCCTAAAAATAGTCCGGCCTCTGCCTGAAGGCTGCTAGCACGCCCTCGACAACTGCACATAGTATGAATGTCGGGCCTCCGAAGGTATCTCAGGCGGGGCATGTGGAGGTGGCCGAGGCACGGAATAGAAGGCTGAATGAGAGATGGCTGGATGGAGCCTTTTCATTTCACAGCCACAGAATAGTGGCAAACACATCTCCATGCCAGACAAAGCAAACGTTATGAAGTCCTACAGAGGTTTAGGCGATCCGGTATGCTTCTCCCCTCCCCCACCCCGGCCTGGTGCTTTATGAGACGCAGACCCACACAGACGTAAACGTTACCATTGTGTGGAGAGGCAAAAAGTAGGCTTTGGTGCTTACAGATCCTGTTCATTATGGGGGGAGAGGCAGCCAGACCCCCCCCCCCCCCCCGAGGCCTGGACATCACCTCCAGGACCGCAATACTAACACAGGAGTCTGTGTAACGGAGTTAATGCAAAGAGAGCAGAGTGGATGATGTCATTCTGACTGGCGGTGAGCCAGCAGTCCAGGCCCTTTCCCTTAAAATGGCCCACAGAGCGCTAGAGCAGCTCCTACAGCTGCTGTTAATCTTTGATATTGTTTTGCCGTAATTATCTTTGGCTGCGCAGCACTAGTAGCACTAATAACTGAAGCCTTGGATATAAAAACATGTTACAACAGATACACACACTAGATTAGCCACGTCAGGCTTTTTACACCGAAGGCATCCCTGGTTAGTTTGCAACAATGTGTAGTACGGTAAATAAACTCAGAGGGTTTCTAAACAGCCTTTTAGAAAACAATGATATTTACTAGGAGAGCGTCAGAACCACACCTCTCTTCCTTCCATTTCCTCACACCCCATTGGTTAACAGCCATCATGCTGGTTTTCTATTGGCTGATTGCTACATGTTAATGTAATAACAGAAAACTGATGCTTTTGGATAGAATCCATTTTTCTTTAAGCATTTGATTGTGTTTCAGTGGGTGCAATTATCCATCCATCCATGCCATAATAATAATGTTTTTGCAAAACAGTACACACACAATCGCACACCTACACACACAGGACACACGCTCATAAATTAGTCCTGAAGTGAAATTAGTTGAGGTTATGTAACCCCTTTAGCTAAATATAATTTTAATAATTCAACTGTGTCTCCTGTTACCTTCTTTACACATAATTGTATGTTGATATGGGCACGTCAGCTAAGCGACACCACATTTAAATATTTTCAGTAAAAGAATGCGAGTTATTTTTACTATGCCTCCCCTTCGCCCATTCAGGATGAAAACGCGTCACCTTCGTCATTCACCATGGCAACGGGCAGATAATCGCTGAGACCATGGAGCACGTCTGGGCAGCCATGCAGATGACAGTCTCGCTGTTGCGCTCACTAGCCACCGGTGACAGCAGAGAGATCATAGGAGTAACGCTGAGATTTAGCACAGTAATGCAGGGGCATGGCCCCCTCTAGTACTTAAACAGAAAGACATGTACCCTTAGAATAAGGCACTTCTTACCTCCTCATCAGTCTTCTGCGAGATCCTGATTTATAATAATAATAATAACACAGGCTGTCTATATATTATATATATGCTGTTTATATATATTGTTACCTGCTTTGTGCCTCCTGCGAAAGACTATGCTTCACCTCTACTGGATAAGTGGTTGAAAGATGGATATATGGTAGGATGGATGGATGTATGCAAGTACATTTTCACTGAAGGTGCTGGGAATATATTTAATTTTAGTGAAAATCAGTCATGCAGCAGATAGATTAATTCAGGGTGTTCCATGTCATTCTCTGGGGGCGGGGATATTGTTTGGCTAAGAATGTGTTACATATGTATGTTCACTGGATTTCTAGAACAAGTAGTGAGTCTGATAAGACTATCAACAGCCACACAAGCTTCCCATGCTTGGAGTGACAGGCGCTTAATGTCCACTGGGGCTGGTCACGTGACACATGTTTGATGTTCAGTTTGCCTGCTGGAACAAAACAGGAAATACAGCACAGATACGGATATTTTTTGTGGTTTGAAATAAGAGGGGTCTGGGACCCCCCCACAAAGAAAGGATTTAATGCCATGCTTGATTTTTAAGGGACCCCAAAAGGCCCCAAAAGCCATAGTCCAGTTTTATTAAAAAATAAAACTCTTACATATTTCTAGATATACTTTCTTATTTATAAAAGTAGTAATTCTTAAAATATATCGGTATGAAGGCAACGTATAAGGGCTTTCAGGAGAAATTAAATCCAGTTTTGGATATATTTATGCGATATAAGTAGCCAGGTGTCTTGTTTAAAGTGATTTGAATTATTATAGATTTCTACCTAAGCCTTTGGCCAATGAAAGAGCAATTGCACACAATTCCATATCAGAATCTCCATTCAAATACGCATGGGCAAGCTCCATGATCTCATTTCCCATACAAGTCATAGCAATGCTGCCAAAGACTTCTCTTCTCCTTTAAACACCAGCCAGCCAATCCTGATGTGGTTACAGGAGTGTATACATAAGTAGCTGTCCCCTGTCTGCATATTGCACAGCTGTGCAGTTATGCTAAAGCTCACCTGACTGCAATCCACTTTTTCAGGGGATTACCTGGATAACACTCAGTCATTTGGCTTCCCAGACCCCCATATCCGACACACAAGCTGCAGTGAGCCTGCAGCCTATCCCAGAAAGCACAGGGGCATAGGAGTCAGGGAACATCATGGATGGGATGCCAGTACGTCACAGACACCTGACCGAAGGGACTTATTTGCCACAAATAACAAGTACCAGGAAAAGAATCAGGAGAAAATACAGACAGGAGAATCTCTGTCTTTCTCCATTATCTTTTCTCCCCCCCAATGAGGTCAACACAGCAGACCGAGATGTAAGGAGGTCAGTAAGAGGGACCTCCTACCTCGATTCCACCACCAAAAGACCCAAAGGCAAGCGGGCCTTTCTGTGTCACGGAGAACGGAGACAAAACTCACCCGGCGCTGGGCAGCGGAGTCTCACCCCCCACCCATTCCCCGGCACGGCAGAGGGAGAATTCCAGAATGATGGGAGACCTCTCTCTCTCACGGCGCCACACTTAAAATACCAGGGATACTCCACTCGCCAGTCCTTCCCCTCTCACCCCCTCTCTCCCCCTCTCTCTCCCTCGCTCTCTCTCGCACACAAACACTTCTGAGTTGTGGACACGTGCACACTGTGACACGTTACTTGTTCACTGTGGGGCCCCATCCCCCTTCCAATGACTTCATGTGAAACCCCTGCCGGAAAACACAGCCCTTAGCCCTCGTACACCCCGCCTCTGTGATCCCTAGCAAAGGGGGAAGAGGAACTGTTCCAGCCCTTGGGATTAAGATCCAGTGATCCAGTCTGGTCGCCGACATGAGAGAGGATTTTCCAGAAAAGTCAGAAACACAAACCCACAGATAAGCACACACAAGTAGCACTAAACTCACACACGTCTTGTGTTTAATATGGGCTTACTCTATTGCTCCCTCATTTTTGGCTCCCGCTGCCTCCCCCTTCTCTCACCTAGCCCCACCCTACTGCTTCTGCAGGAAGTGATTGGACCGTCAGAGTGACAGACAGGCAGCAAGTGCTGTGAAAGCATGTGCTGTGGCTCTGGGGGGGGGTTTAAACCAGATGGAGAGAAAAAAAGTGTCAAGTGAGAGAAGAAGGGGGCATCAGGCTAGAGGACAGGGACAAAGTTAAAGGGTAACTTTTAAAATAGCAGTAAAGACAGACAGAAAATGAAAAAGAATATAGCCCACCATCTCTGTATGGCAGTAACATTAGCAAGACTGTTGCACACCCATGTATAGACACACACACACACACACACACACACACCCATGTACCTATCTAAATGGGGACCATCCATTAATTTCTATTGGAAAAACACGACAACCCCAACCCAGTCCTAACCTTAACCTTAAGTAACCAACCAAAATACAAGACTTTTTTGATTCCATTCACATATTTTTTTTTTATAAAATTTAGGTTATTCAAATTGGGACCTGAAAAATGCCCCCAAAAGTAAGGAAGTTTCAGGTTTTATCACATTCTGTGGCCATTTTGGTCTCCATATATGATCTATGCAACCCCCCCCCCCACACACACACACACACAAGCCATTGCTGGGGCCTGAACAATATTGACGGGGAGACAGCACGCTTGCATGTTTTTAATCGAAGGCATTCCTCTGGATTCACACAGGACATGCATTTTTCCAGGAATGTGGGCAGGGTCTTTTGGGCTGATACCAGGAAGGTTTCGGCCCATATTCCTCCACACCTCAGTGTTACGGCTACTGTTAGCAAATCCTCCGGTGCTACAATTATTTACCGCAGGTCTCTGGCCTGCATTGTGTACAAAACATTCGCAGTCCAGATACTGTAAGACCCAACAAAGAGCTCATACATTTAAAACTGATCCCTTCACTAAATTCAAACCACCTGTGACACAGGGGCTTCTGGTGTTTGGGGGAATGTGCCAGGATTTTCAACACATTCTCACCCAGTTAACAAATCCCATAAGAAAACCAGGAATAACTCGATAAACCAAGACTCTTAATGGCTCCTCTTTGTAAGTTGGAAGTCTAAAAAGTCCCCAACAGGACCCAAGCATCGATGTAATCTTGTCATCGCTATGCAAACACTACTTTACCTGGAATTAGGCTGGTCTTCCTTCTTGTCTTCTGGGGGCGCTGTTTCCTCAGTGGGCTTACAGAATTCTGGGTCGGTTTGGGGTGAAGCCAGCTGCTGGATGGGGCTATGGGATAGAAAAAACAGTTGATGTCAACCTCCCAAAATGACAAGTATCAGGATCAGGTCCGCTGCAGACCTGACAGCTTACATTTCTTGGTAATCCCTCACGGTCAGTGTCCCATGTGGTCTTCGTTCTTTTAACTTCGTGTTTATCTTTCGTGTTTCATGCATATTAAGTAGGTTACCTCCTCAGATAAAGTGATGACAGGTTCACACCGTGCTCTACAGCTGGCTGTTTAGTCTTGCTGGGAAGCAGGTGTCTCACTGGGTTCACGGCTAATGGCTTAGGCTGATGCAGCCAAGTCATTTGATATTGAAAATCTTAATATTAGGAGCAAGGTATGATATGAACTTCATAGCTTCTGTTCATGGGACAGAGAACTCAGTTGTGGTGAGAAAACTTACCTGGAAATCTGTTGTGGGTATGTCTGTAAATATCTATGAATGATTCTCTATATATGTGTGCGTGTGTGTGGACATATTTAATACGTTGTGGGGACCCAATGTTTTATTACGGTGTAATAAAAACCAGTTTTTGGTCCCCATAAGGATAACCTCAATTTTATAAAAATATGTGTCTGCAATCAAAAAACTAAAAATGCCAAAAGTCTCATATTTTGTTTGGTTACTTATAATTAAGGTTAGGGCTGGGTAGGGGTTAAGTGTGTCATAGTTGGGATCAGGGTTATGCCAATAGGAATGAATGGAGTGTCCCCATAAAGACAGGAATACATGGTAGGTGTGTGTGTGTGCGTGTGTGTGCGGGATGCACTGTGAGAATTTCCAGGCTCTGTTGTTCCCCCAGTGCTAGGATAACCCCCATGTGTGAGTGCATGTGTCAATAGACCCATTCTGCTCCTGGAACATCAGTTGATGTCAGAGATGATGTCACTCCCTGGTGATAATGGTGATGATTCCATTGTCACCCCACCATTTCGGCCAGAAAGAATCAGCTCCATTCTTCTGCTCCCCCCCATATAAACACCATAATACCATGAATACGCCATGAATACATATTATTTGTAGCTGTCCCCTGTTAAACAACACCAGGATGCACGACATAGAACACTGAATTTGCCTGGCAGTCTACTTGGGCTCATACTTCACATATTTATCTTGATTTTAATCATTACAGATTTTTACCACTGTTTTCTTCACTGACTGCTAATCATGCCACAGTTGAGGCTATCCAATGTCTGTTTTAGAAACCACTATGACACGAGGCTGGCCACAGCACGGATGGATTGTGCATAATGCACACAGGACTCACCAGAAATAAAACACAGATAGATATACAGCCAGTATGGTGCATCCCCCCGCCCCCCCCCCCCAAAAAAAACCTCTTAGTTTAGCTAAATATAATATAATTTCAGATCTGGCATATAATTTCAGATCTGGCATGGAGATGTTTGTCTTTTTACTGGCTAAAAATGTTTTAAATAAATAAATCTCTAATCGTGCCTGTCAAGAAGACAGGGAAGCTGACAGTACTGTAGGAAGACAAGATCAATTAAGTCCTTTAAAAATATATATGTTAATGTCTTAACTTTCATTATTACAAATTAGCCAAGGATGTTCGAGTAAAGATATGAATAATGAAGTTGCACACGAGTTCTCATATGCATGGGTGTCCGGCTGGCCATCGCATGCACACTCACACGCGCGATGTACACTACCTGTCCTGGGAGACTTCTTCAGTGTGGCTGTGTGTTTGTCCCGTTTGAGAGAGAGCGGCTGCTTCTTGCAGGGATCTTATCAGCCAGCCTGTATCCTCTGAGGTCACTCCAGTGTGCTGCTCTCCGTCAGAGTCCTTGCTGTTACACACTACCTCTGTCCCTAAGACTCCATCAGAGTCTTTGGTCTGACACACTACCTCTGTCCCTAAGACTCCATCAGAATCTTTGCTCTGGCACACAGAGGGTGTTCCTGAGCTGTGAGCAGTGAGATGGGCTGCGTCTGGGTCAGCGTGGATTCTGTCGCAGTCTGCAAAGAGAGAATCCTGTGGAGTGCTCTCTGTGATGGGCTCTGGAGGGGAGTCTGTTACAAGCGGGGGGCCGTGTGCCTGTAGTGATGTCGGTGTGCCACTTGGGTGCAGATCCCAAGTTAGTGTCCCCGTGGGAACCATGTCAAAGTCCTGCTCCTCCTCCTCTCCTCTGGATGTAGGGATCTTATTGAGTGCCACACTGCTTCCGAGGCATCCTGAGAACAAGTGTTCTTCAGCTCCAGGAGGGACTCTGAGATTCTTTTCCTTCTCTGATCCCCTCTTTTTCTCACTGAGAGGCCTGTAAGAAAGCAGTCTCTGGGTGTCACTGGCAGTGTCCTGTACAACCTCATTGCTCTCTCTCACACTTTTCGATCCTTCGCTTTGATCTTTAAAATCTGAGCGGGACCCACATTCAGGGGAAACACCGGGAGAGGCCAGGACCATTCTGTGTTGTTCTTCCTTAGTAACAACAAGATGTTGCTCATGACTTATGTATGCTTCCTGGATTGATTGAGGAACCACTTTGTTACTCTCTGCGGAACTGGTGGCCTGACTGAGCAGATGGCTGTCCTCTGATGATTCTGAGGCTAAACTCTGCCACCCTCTGGTGGCATTTTCTGGCTGCTCCAGTCCCACACTTTTCCTGGTCACTGCTGCGGATGAAGGACTGTCCACTTTGTCCTCAGCAGTGGGTCCACACACCAGGTGCTGCGGGCAGCATGAGTCACAGGCTGGAAGTATGCTGAAGGTGGGCTGGCTGGCAGACTTAGCTGTTAACGGTGGGGCTGCGAGCCTCTGCTCCTCATCTGCCTGGGGCGCGAGGCATTCCTGAGCCACACCATGAATGCTGAGGCTTGCAGCAACTTGGTGTTCCCGTATTAAATGATCTGAAATTGCAGGGCTAATGCAGAGAGAAGAACAGGAATGTGTGGGAGGCACCACAGAGTCTTGAAACAAACTCTCTGCTAGGTTGCCCAGGACTGAAGCTGGAGCAGGAGAGCACTCAAGGGGGATCTCCTTGTGGACTGGTCTTGCAATGTCATGCTCGTGGGCTTTGGCATCCCTCTGCTGAGATGTTGAAGAGACAACGGCCACAGTGTCTGCATTCATGGTAGATATAGTTTCTTTATCTTCACAGCCTGGTGTCAGTGTGACTTGGTCGTTTCCCGCCTGGTCACCTGAATTCGGAACAGAATTGTTTGAGATTGAAAAATTCGGCACTGACCCCAGGCTCGGTTCTGGCCCATTCTTACTCACTATAACCTTAGTGAAACTAGCAGAGTCCATATCTGGTGCATCCTTGCTGACACTCCCTTTGGCACTGTTCCCAAATTTGTCAGATTTGTCTGAGACTGGGGGGAAGGGTTCAGCGCCACCTAGTGGGGCTTCAGTAGCCTCCTCCCTGGCATTGCTGCCCTCAGCATTTTCCAGGGCTGCTGCATTCCTGAACCATTCCTCCTCCTCGGGGAAGCTTGGCACACCTTGCCAATCGTCGACTGATGGTGCGTCATACTCCTGAGAGTCTCCACCACCACCTGCCTCCTGCTGCTGCTGCAGAGGATGCTGGGAGATTTTTGGGATGGGATCCAGATTCACTTGGCTCATGGCTGAGCTTCCTGCATCTGTGTAGTCACCGACACGGCTTGGGGATGTTTCTGCCCCTGTTATTGGGAGGGATTGGTCCTGATCCATACACAGATGTAGCCCCACACTTAATCCTGCATTCAAATTTAATGGGTCTTCAGACAGCTCCATGCTAGCTGAGACTAATCCTGGGTGAGGGCTATCTTCATATTTCTCCTGTCTGCTTGTTTCTTCCCATTTCTTCTGCATGTGTGTTTCATCTGTAAGCATTTCTCTCTGCAGCACTTCCATCTCTCGCTGTCTGTTGTCCTTTCCTCCGGCGTCTTCCTCCTTGTCTTCCTCTGCTTGGCTACTGGGGGTTAAGCATGGGTGTCCTCCAGATGTGAAACCAAGGCCAGTGATTGGAGGTTCGTGTTCAGGACTGTGGCGTTCAGGCTGAGCATTTATAGGTTCTACTTTAAGGTCAGAAGCACTATTAATTTTTTCAGCGTTTGATGGCAGGATGTCAAGCATTTTAGCCTGACGGAGAGGCTCAGCTGGTGAGCCCTGCCCAGTTTCGATGGGTTCAGTGTCCAGGGGGAGCACTTTGGCTTCCTTGTCAGAGTCAATGGCATGATGAATTTCGGGAGTTTCTTTGGAGGCTGGCACAGTGTTAATTGGTTCCAATAAAACAGCAGTTCCGGTGCTGGATTCGGAGAGCTGGGCTGCCACACACTTAGATTCTCCATCGACTCTAGTTTGAGGAGACACAGTCTTTGTGTCTAGTACAGCAAGGTTGGATGCAATTGTTAAAAGAGATTCAGATAATAAAGGTTCTGAACAGGAGGTTGTAGGGGCGGCATCGGCTACCAAGTCTGTGGGAGGATCTGTGGAGCCAGGACCCGATAGCTTGTTTGTCCCGGTGCCTGCTTGTCCTGCAATCCCTGTGTCACAGATTGCTATGTTTGCCGCATTGCTATCATTAACCTCGGTGCTCAGACAGCCTTCATTTTCCGCTCCTTTCACCTCAGTATCTCCTCGATCTGTAGTAGGAGGATCCGAAAAGGGAGTCACTCCACTTTGATGCACCTCTACAGTGGATGCCTTGCCACCAATTATCTGTTGTTCCTTCTCACTTCCTTTTGAGGTTCTGTGCTTTCTCCCATCGTCCATCTTGTCTAAGTCGACATTATCCAGCACTGGAGCAGCAGAGAGGATCTCCTTCCCGACCCAATCCAAAGCTTCATTAGGGTGGTCTGGAGTGGAAATTGTGGCTGCAGGTAGACTGATGCCCATCTCTGCTGCTTCTGTATGAGTAGGGAATGAAACTGTACCTCCATGTTCATCATTTGTTACCAGGTCACCACGGGAGACAGACATAGGGATACTGGCATCTGTTTTTTGAAGACCAGAAACCCCCTCAGATCCACTTTTCCTTTTATCAATATCTGACGAAAGGCCTGTTTCTTCTTGTCTTGTTCTTTCATATTCATTTCCAGTATGCAGAAGTACTGGTTCCCAGTCACTTGCTAGCTTCCTGTAGCAAAGGGGAGGCCCATGTGAGCCAGCAGTGACTGAAGTAAGCCCGTCAGCTTTTGAACTAATAGAGTCTGTGTGGTCTGACTCTAGCTGCATTATGACAGGAGCCCCTGCATTTGGCATTAAATCTGTGAAGCTTGCTGGATCAGCACCACAGTCTTGGAGCTTGATGGGTTTGTTCTGGTTCAGAAATGGGTTTTGTTCTTCTGCGTTCTTCTGAGTTTCAGGGAAGTGGCAGGAACTCACCACCAGATTCTGGTCTTCAGTAAGGGCAAGTGAGACCTTGTCTAAATCACTTTTGGAGTCATTTAGAGTCACTGGAGAAGCATCTTTTGGCTGTGAGGTATCGGACGATGCTGCAGGAGGGAAACCCTCAGACTCCAGGGAAGTGTCAGGTACCCCCACTGAGATGGTCAATTCCTCCACCTCGTCTTTGGCCTCTAGCTCTCTCAGGTTTCCTGCGATTATTTTCGGTGGCTCCTCCACAGTAGCTGAGATGGCTGGCCCCTTAAAATCCTCCCCACCTGTCTTCGTTCCCTCCTCAGTTCCTTCAGTTTCCATGACCCTTAACCTTTGACCTGCCTGCTCATTGGCTTCTGTGAGGTCAGCTCCTTCATACTCAGCTGTTACTGGGAGACCAAAGGCTCTACTCTTTGTTTCTTCTTCCACAGGTCTTATAACCCCTGACTCCTTCTGGATGTCACCATTCAGTGAAACAGCTTCATCAGACAGTAGCTTGGCTGGATTTGGCTGTGCATGCTCCTCAGATATGCCCTTCACAGTATCATGCTTAGTCTTGTCCTCTACTGTTTTCTCCACCTGGATGTCCTGCTCTATGAGCTTAGTGCCAATGTCTGGTAGATCTGCCGCTGCACGTGGCTGCATTTGGGGGTGTACCAGCACTGCATCCACCTTGTCGCTAGTTTGGTCAGGTCCCCTCAGCTCTGGCATTGTAGGAATAAGTATTGAGGGTTCCACAAACTCTGCTTCACTACCTTTTTGGATGGACTCCCCTGGTAGATCTTCAATTCCCGGGCCTACTGTCAGCTGTTCCACTATCACCATAGTTGCTTCTCTGCTTTGCTGGACAGGTTCCAGTTCTGGTTTGCTGACGGCGGCCAGCAGATCTGCTGCTGTTTGCAGTGGTTCCGCCACCTCTGCATCTGCCTTGCTGTCCCTCAGTGCAGACTGACCAACAGCTTGTGGATCTGTCGCTGTATATGGCACAGGTGGTGTCTCTGGCTTCTTGAGGCCGAAGAACTCCGGGAAGGTGAAGCTGCTCTCCACCACTGGGTGGTGCAGGCTTTCCTGCACAGTCAGAGGAGGAAGGGAGGCACAGCTGCCCACGGCTATTGAGGTGCCATCACATGCTCTTTTTGGCGGGCCCCTTTCCCTATGGGTCTCTGGGCCTTTCACAGCGCCTGCCTGGCTTCCAGTATTGTCCTTCATGGTGTATGAGTTTACCCAAGACTGCTCGGCTCCTGGCTTTGCAGGGGTCCCCCTGGGCCCCTCTGTCTCAGTGGGTAGTTCACCTTGTGCCTGAAGTTGCTTGATGTAAAAGGCCTCTTTGGGTTCTTCTGGGCCGCTGCTGTTTCTTAGTCCATCCGTCTCTGAGATGCCGGAGAGCTCAAGCTGTTGGCTGACAGACGGGGGCCTTGGTGGCAGGGCAGGCAAGATGGGGGGTTCTGGAGATGAGTCCGGCGAGGTCTTTCCCAGATTCGTGTAGTTGCTCCCTGTCTGCACCCCCGCTGCCTGCTCTTTGATGACAGCTGCTTCCAGAGGCTGTGGAGAATCCGTCGGCGGCTTCTTTTGCCGTCCGTCCGTTTCCGGATGCAAGTCCCCTCTCTGCCTTTTTTCTGTGGGGTCAGTGGGGCTTTTCTGGGCGGCCAGCCACGGGGGAGGGGGAGAAGCGGCTGGCTCTTTCAGAGACGGTGGCCGCGAAGCCCTTTCTGCAGAGTCGCTTCCCGGTAAGCCGGCGAGCCGGTGGGCGTTCTGCGGCGTGGAGTCGCCGACGTCAGGGGGCGGTCTGGCGGTGTGACGTGCTCCCGAGCTAAGTTCCGGTTGCTCCTCTGTCCTCGTCGCCCTGCTGGCAGGCCCCGCTGCCTCTCTGAATGCAATGCGCTCTCCTCCCCTCTCCTCACACTCTGTGCTGCCTCTCTCTCTCCCTCTCGCTTCCTGGCAGTCACATCGTGGTGGGCCAGGCAGCAAAACGTCAGTCTGGTCCTCCAGACAGAGAGAGTCCCTCTCCCTCCCCCCCTCTCCGGCCGGCGATTGAGCACCGCTCCCTGGGGAGCTGTTGGCAGCCCCACCCCCTCCCTCCCCCCCCTCGCTCTCAGCTGAGCTGTGTGGCATTTCAATGCAGCTGCCCGGCAATGGTGCGCTGTCACGTTCACCAGCCCTGTCCGCTGGGGTGGGCGAGTGGCCGATCTCCGGCAAGATTGATGATGGCTTCAGAGATCTGGCGGCAGCAATTTCAGATGCTTCTGCTGCTGAACTCTGAGGCGAAATTAATTCCTCTCTCCTTGCTACTGCCGCTGAAATGGCTGCCGTAGCCGTTCCCTCGGATGAATCGCGTCTCTCCTCCGTCTCTCTCTCGCCTTCCCTCAGTACAGGCGCCGTGGGTGTTGTCAGTGGCAACGTGGCGGCAATGGCCGCCAAAGCCTCTCCAAGGACACTCTGCGCCCCCGTGCCTCCCTCGCCCCGAGGCAGACACTGGTCCATGTGCGCCCCCATCCTCACTCCCACGCCAGTACTCTGGTCCAGCCCAGCCCCAAATCGGCCTGGGTCGATTGGCACCAGCTCAGCAGATATCTCCAGTGCATTTTTGTCATTTTCACCACCCCTGAGGGGTACATTTTGACTGCTGAGTAGGGCTTCAGTCTCTGGTATCAGATTGCGGGTGCCATCTGCCCCACCACAAGAGGACTGCTGCTCAAATCCCAAGGAAGGGGGCAGGCTGAGGGCAGGTGAAATCACTAAGGCAGTAAAATAATCCGGCCCAGCCTCAAGGCCTGGAGACGGGGCGCAGATGTTTGACTGTCCCTGGAGGCTCAGCTGTTCCTGGTAACTTGACCACTCTCGGGGCGGCTGTCCCTTCAGCCCTGCCTCTACATTTGTTGGTGCACTTAACTCTTTCCATATCTCTAGATTGTCCTCCGTTGGTGTGTCTAACTCTCCCGGTGTGTCCCACTGCACCTTTACAACTGTCTCTCTACCTGTCTTTGAGCTCAAACCTCTCTCCTTGTCCACCATTAAATCTGTTCCTGTCACGCTCAGTAAGCTTAAGCTTGACTCCGTGTCGGTGACTGTCGCTGCTCTTGACCCTGTCAGTGAGTCTATCTTTGCTTTTAACTCAAACTTGTTATTTGTCTCTATTTTTAGTTCTGTTTCTATATTTACTCCCATTGCTAACTCGGGCTGCATTTTCACCCTACTGCCTGTGTGATCACTTGCACTTTTTTCTCCTCCCGTGTTGCTCTTCGGCTCTGTCAGTGGTGGTGACAGTGGGCTTGTCCATGCCTGGGAGTCTGTCAGCATCTCCACTCCCTCCTTTTGGGGCTCCTCTGGTGAGCTGGGCCTCATTTGTGGTTTTGGTTTGATAACAGTCTCAGCCTGCGGTCCCCGTGCCTGCGGCTCAGTCTCTGCATGAGAGGTGCTTTCTGAAAGTCGCCTCTTCTCTTCCTGCGTTTGCACACACTTTAGGGCTCTGATAGGATCCTCCTCTGTATCTTCCTGTGTATCCAGGCACACTTCTTCTAGCTGGTTTCTCTGGGACACCACCTTTGTGCTCTCTGTCTGCTTGACGGGGTCCTTGCCCTGTGGCACGTCCTGAAATGTCCCCACCTCCATTTTTGTCTTGCATGTCAGCTGTGTCCATGTTTCTGACAGAATGTCTTCATTCTGAAAATCTAGGTTTTCTTCTTGTTTTCCTGTTTCCACAAAACCTAAATCTCTTGATGTCCCTTTTAAAAAATTCATAGCCGACTCTGTCACTGTCTCCCTCGATCTACTCTCTGACTTCTTGTCCATTTCCTTGTCCCTCGAATCCACCTCTGTCTCACACTCTCTCTCTGTATCCTGGGCAAAGACAGCTGAATTATTGTTCAGAAAATGCAAGTTCTCCTCAGTTTTTTTCTCAGTCAAAAGGTCTGTGCCCGTCCCTGATTCTATTTCCTCCGTGTGCTTGGAAGGCACTGTATAAATTAATGTCATGTTTTGGAGATCCATTAGCCTCTCTGCTGCTGAGGTGATTGACATTGTGTCTGTCTGTGTAGTTTTGAAGGAGCCTGTCAACTCCTCCATCTTCATCTCGAGTTCTTCGCCACCGTCTGTTTGCTTTGGCTCTGTGAGAGAGTCCAGCTTAGTCTTCTCGCTGGATGGGCTGGTATCCGGTGGGGCTGCTGCACCAATGTCTGCCTCTTCTTCCTCCTTGTCGCTCTCGCTCATGGTGCCCATGATGTAGTCTCTGAAGCTAAATATCTCTACCGCCCCCTGGCTGCTCAGCTGTGTGTTTATGCCCCTCAGTGCCGTGGGAACCTGTACTGGACCGGGATCAAGGAGGTGGACCTCATCGGGGAGAGGGGGTGGCTCAGAGTCTCGGGGGAGGCTGGGCGGGGCCAGGTCGGATGCACCGATGTCCGGGCTGCCGACATTGGAAAATGGAAGTGAGAATCTCCCAATGAAAATATGGCATACGCACAGAACTTTCCAGATGCGAGTACCCATGCACAGACTAGCACCGCACTCTGCACACAGCACACGCAGGCAGGACCCCCTCCCTTCACATGAAACGGGAGCAGGGCACTTCCATGCAGGCACAAACCCACACTCTAAACTGCACACACGGGCTGCCGAGTGCTTCGGAACAAACCGGAAGCTCAGTGAGAGCTGCACAGCCACCCAGCTCAGGGAAATGCACCTTCTACTGATGCCTGGGCAGATATTAGCTCACACTCTAAATGCAAAACAGTAGCTACATGCTGAGCTCAAGGGGCAGCTTTGCAAACCGGTTCTATCTGGCCCGCACCGTCAGATCTGCTCATTCATTTAGCATCATCCAGAGGGGCCTGCTGGCTTTTGTTTAGAATGTTATCAACTTTGGTTCTTTCACAGAACGCGTTTTTTTGGTATTTTTAGAGGCATTGATCATTTTGACTACTAGGAAGGCTGTCATTGGCTGAGACCATGCCGCAGACAGCCTCATTCCACGCACACCTCTGTGGCTAACTCCTCTGTACTAAATGTGGAAGTAACAAAAAAAATATACAAAAAAACAAAGCGAGGGAGTGTGTGGGTGTGAGTCTGATGTAATCTGTCACTTAGTGCCAGCTTTTGGCTCTGGACCGCAGCTTTTGGCTGGACTCTGCATACACTACTACCTCCAGCTTCCCCCGCATTGCAGCAGAATGAGGAGTTTGACACAGGTGCTTGCATGCTGCACATCAAAGGCATTCCCACAATGCACCAGTCCACAATGTGGGCATCTCCAGCCTAACCACAGACCCAGGGAGTCTGTCAGACTAGTATTACACACATCTGTTCACGATCAAACATAGTCTAGCCCAAAATGGCTTATTACCGAGCGATTTCCAACAAAAACGTCCCTCCTGAAATATGGTCCAGTGTCCAGTGACGTTGCCGTTTCTATGTTTTTGTTTGCTCACCAAGTGTCTAGCGTGGGTTACTAGACCGGCCTGACCTATATTACCATCTACATGACTCCCTCTCTGGCATGAAACCTAGATCTCACAAGTGTGAACATGAAGGACTAACATTCCTTAACTGCTTCTCCCGAAAGAACCAAAGCGCGCTATAGGAATCTGATATCCTTCCGCCTTTTCTCCATAGACCTGGCGCATGCATGATTGAATCTTAATGGCATACTCCACCAAATGCAGAGATACTGTTTCTCCTGGCAACCGCCTTTTCCCTGAATCGCAAAGCACATCCCTAAATAACCACAAAGAGGTTATTGAATTGCACAGATTAAATGTCATGATGTAAACACGAAAAAATTTTAAATAAATAAATTGAATGAAATGTGTGACTTACATCAGCACTCTTTCTTTTTCCATCCTTCATTTTCCCTCTGCTCCACGTTTTTCTCCTGACTGCTTCAAGAACCAGACCAGAAGTTCCTCCACCTGGTTTTTCTAACGCCTAAACACTCAAAGTCAAATATACCCATCCAAAGCACCTATGTCATAAGCGTTCTTGTTGTACTGTCACGCTGTATCTCACAAGCCTGTTGCTTCACAGCCAGAAAGATTTCTGAAGGCCTTCCCTTCAACAGCACCAATACAACACTCACACACCACATTTCCTGGTGTGAATGAAGTACAATTAAACCCATTGCCCTTCACAGGTGCTACTCAGACCATGGATAAGAAGTGAAAAAGCAATTAAGGCAATAATAATAATGATATATAACTATATGTAAGGATTTGATGAATGGTATCTAGAAATCAAAGAACCTTCTGTACCAAAACAGTGATGGAATGTTCTAGATAAGGTAACACATGTGTCATCTTGCAAATTCTCCCAAAAAATGAACATACACCAGGATGAGCAGCTAGTGTTAGCTAAATTTTAACCCAGCTAGGGCACCCCATTTTTATATTTCTCTTTTATATAAGCCAGCTGTCGCATATAATAAAGTTTAACATGAATACACAGCACAAACATATCTGCAAGGATGCTACACTGCATTAGGCAAGGCTTGCCAAAACTGTAATCGTTAATTTTTGGGACAGGTTCCAGCAGGGAGGCTAGGCCCCAAAGCCCGCCCTCAACACATGCCACACAGCAAACGTACTTTTATGGCTGAGAGCAAACCTCACGCTGCGGTAACAAATCAGTGCAAGGCGAGTCCAGAGCCACACGCAGGCCGCAAGAGGAATCACTCCAGATGCAAGAGCACAGACGGGGGCCAAGGCCTTCCATGCGTTCCAAACATCTGAGGCACGGCAGACAAGGCACGGCGTCAATCCAGAGCAGCCGCTCTCAGAACCACACATGATGCCAAAAGAGAAGTGTGGCCAGCCCGTTCCCTCCCACCAAAGATGGCTCATGACAAGATGCAATTGTAAACAAACGTGACTGCTCAGAGTTTACTTCCTGGTACCCCACAGTGCAATGCAGATAAATACATAATTATAAACTTAAATGACTGAGATACAAAGAACATCTTGTCTTTCACCATCTTTGCTGTCAAATTGCCACCCCTCCTCTTGTCTGATACCTTTTCATTAAGCCTGCAACCTGGTGACTTATTTCCATGTACTGCTGCATCCCGGCCAGCAGGGGGCTCCCCTCTGTCACCTGTTCACTCTTCATCTCACCTGAGTTTACCTGCGTCCTGTCCACACACACACAGACACGCACAGTGACGCTTCCGCTGCCTCCTGAGCTTCAGCACATTAAATTTTAATGGCTTCCAGCTTTTTAAAAAGCTTTTTTTCAGTCATGACAGCATTCTTAATACTAGCCTGGCTTACACACCTAGCGATACGGACGCCGCTGTGGCCCATGTCCAGAATTCATCTTTTTACTTCCTTCTTTCTGAGACATGCAGGCCTTTGTTTTCACTGTGGAGTGTGTGTGTGTGTGTGTCAGCAGTGCTGCAGTAGACTCACCTGGTCACCTGTTAGCCCTGTTTAAAATGTTGGGCCCCTCAAGTATGACCTTCCTTTTCATACCAAGCAACTGTTTCCTTCTTCCTATGTTTCAAATTACTCACCATAAGTGCACTGAGACGCCACCCTCGCCCACCCCTAAACCTTCCCAGTTAAACTTCTGCTCTTCCTGGAATGTTACACCACAGTGGTCATTCAGAACAACTTGAGAGGCCCAATAAAAAGTGAAAAGTTCCTTTCTCTGCCTTTGACCCTGTGCTTTCCGTCTCTCCCTACACACAGAGGGTATGAATGGACCTCATTTTCTGTAGCCCGTGTGCTAAGCAGTATGGGGCACTACTGACTTCACATCCACAAAGCTGAACCTAACACACAGTAAACTGTAATAATTTCATTTTGAACAAACAGAGACAGACTTCGGGAATCGCTTCCCTATTTTATCACTGAAATGTCTCTCAGTTGTTCTAGCTTGTTGGAGCTCTGCTATTACAGCACAGATGTTTTCTGACCAAACATGAGTACTCAACTAACTCGAGTACCGACAAGCATGTCAACGAATAAATTTTAAGAAATCTCTTGATGAACATTAAAAATGCTCCTGTATACTTGAACCTTTGTAACAATTGACCAAAAAAGCAGTAATGCTCTTTGGAAAGCTCATATTTACTTAAGGTTATTCAAGATAATAAAAATATTTAATGCTTAATAAACACTACAATGCAACCAATGGAGAGCTTCTCTAAAGCAGTTTAATTTTATTGTTGGTCAGCCCCTGGATTTAACCTACAGGAACAGATCGGTTTCTGAGTACATCGGGACATCTGCTGTTTGTAAAACCCATGGGTGGTTTCTTACTAAAGCTGCACACAGTCAGGCACACAGAACTACTCTGACGCTTTCTCCCATAAATACACCTCTGCTGTGCTGTGTGGCAAACGCAACCTCAGTGTTTGTCTAGGTCATTTCGCGTGTGTAAACAGCTGGTGGGAGTGACATATCTGAGGAAGTTTCTCATTTTTCACTTGCGGTTTTTATCTTATGACCTGCTGCCTTTGTACCAGGTTGTCAGGCACCTGGACAGAGGGTGGGATTTTGATACCTGGGATCAGTGGACGTAAAAAGTATGTCAGAGATAAAGAAAGCCCAGCCCGCTGTGTGTGTAAAGGCCGGCACCTACCTCAGTGTCGACTCCCAGCTGAACAGCTCGCTGCTTAGGTCTGTGCTGGGCAGCAGGTCATGGGGGAACAGTAGCTCGTCCCTGTCCTCTTCATCATATCCGCACGCCCCCTCCTCTTCCTCTGTGGGCTGTGGAGTGGCCACTGATGGCCCGTGCCCCGGTCCCGGAGGCACCTGGACTGGCCCGTATCCTGCCTCACCGTCCTTATTTTCCTCTGTCCCCCCGGAACCTTCAGTACGGCCTGTACCCTGAACAGCAGAGCAGAAGCACAATTGGAGATACACCTTTCCACGAATTGCATGCCACCTCTGGACCAATCGCCTTACTGACCCACATGTAGGCTCAGCTCCATGCCTGGACATGGGCACATTTTAGGTTACACCGGATCTAAAGCCAATCAAGTGACGGAGTATTTTGTTATGGACCACACAACTCAGCATTTGGGCGAGTGACTCACATTTAAAAAGTGCAATTTTATCGATAAAATAAACCATTATATCTGCCAGCATTTCAGGAAATCTGGCCAAATGAGGTCATATGTTGCAAGCATAATCATAAATATTGTTTAAAGAAGGAAATCTTTCCATTAATAATGCGTACAAAATCCTACACAGGCTTAATGGCTTAGAGGACAGCAGTGTGGCCTCACGCCATCTGGGCTGGGGCTCACTTCCTGCCCCCAGCACTGTGCGTGGTGTTTGCTGTGGTTAGCTTTCCTCTCATTTGCATCGGGTTTCTTCCAGGTACTCTTGCCTCCTGTCACTATCCAGAGTCCTTTCAGAATAAATAGTCCTAGTGTGCGAGTGTGAGTGTGCGCCTGGTGATGGTCCAGGGTGTCCCCTGCCTTGTGCTTCCCGAGATCCCGGGGCTCCAGATTCACCATCACCCTGCACTGCAGTTATGGAAGATGCATGGATGGATGCAATTTAATCCTCGCCCAGGCTGAACGGCCAAGCAGACATGCAGCATAATGGAACGGGGTGGCAAGACAAGGATGCCTTTGGGAAGAACCTAAATTACACATTTTACTGGGTCAATATCACACCCATGTTAGAGGACTGCGGTATCATGGAAACTGTGGACAGCAGCGGCAGCCCCTGCGGCAAAAGGAGAACCTGACTCCTATTACCAAGTGCCTAATAGCGTAGCTATGACTTACGGAGGGTTAAAAAAATGCTGCAATGTACCCAGGTCCAATTACATCTGACTGTTATAATTACGGTGCAAAACAAGAAAGTCTGTGTAATAGTCCTGCAATACAAATAAACTGCACACTGTGATTTAGCTGTTTGTTATAAGCTTCACATTATATTAAAATATTACACTTTGAATTATACTGCTAAAACAAATTCAGATGTGTTTTTGTTCCAGTATTACGGCCTGTACTGGGACTTTAACCCTTGACTTGTTTAGCCCTCTGACTGCTACACTCACCAAACATGTAAAATATCAACCTTAACTGATCATTAGTGCCACTGTCTAACATTTCACTGAGAAACTGGTCTCATAGAGGAACACAATCACACCCTCCATCAGAAACTCAAACGGCAGATAAAGGGCACTATAGGCTATATGTGCTAGAGAAACTAGCCACTTGGGTATGTGAGCTGTCATGGGTCATGTCACTAATACATCACCTGGCACACATTAGCAGCACTGCCTTTCAGCACTGGGATGAGTGGGGACTGCCGCAGTCATGGGCCTATCGATCGAGGGAAATGGATCCGCACTCGCCCAGCCCACCCTACACACAGCTACAATCAGTGTTTGCTAAAATCTTCCCCCCACTGGAAAATAACACCATCGAGGTCCGAAGCAAGAATATCGACAAAACAATAGCTCTTCCACAGTTTCACACCTGGGGCAATAGGAATCATACTCTCTGAGCTAAAACATGCATTGCAGAGTATTAGAGCTGTAATAGGAAAACGCACATAATACGCAAAACCTTGGTATTTAATTTCACAGCACTGCAATGTTTTGGTGTGATTATCTGCTGCTTGAACTATTTCTTCAAATTCTGTAAGTTTACTAGGTTCTGAATTCTGAATAATATTCACATTAGCAACCAAATACAAATATTTTTCTTTTTGTGCCAGTGTGTGTATCATATGCTTACTGGTGACTTGTGCAACGTCCTTTGTCTTCCCCATACAACAGAATCTGTTTACAGTCAAAATCACTTCAGAGGTTCCCATTATTGTCCACTAAGGCTGGGTCTCTGTCCTGAATGGGCACTTTAGTGGTGAATCTATTCAAGTGTGAAAAGAGTCAATGAACAACAAACGCATCTCCACTCACGATTCTCGTTCATGTTTTCTAGTCGGTTTCATTCGTTCTTTTTCATTCCCTCCTTTAATCCTTCCCAACCGGTAACTCCCGGTGTCGCGTTTTTCCCAACCCTAGCTGTACACTACAGCCTTTCACGCAGGAATGTGTCTCATTCCGCTAACAGATACTATTAATTTCATCCCTGCAGGAATTTGTAACATAGCTAAACTTTGTTTTGCCCTTCAAAACATTCATTATGCACCATAATACAGCTGCAGTAATAACAAAGCAAACAGCCTACGCGTAACCTACAGTTTTCTTTCCAAGCATGTTATTTTCCTTTAAAAGTTTAGATCCATTCATGGCTAAGGGACAATTAACAACTCAAAAGCAGAAGCTCATCAAACGCTTTCAGGTCTATGTATAGGTAAGCTTGCAGAAGTTGACCAGAACACATGGGGAACCAAAGCAACAGCAGGGTCTGATATGAACAAGCTAACTGTGGACTTCACCTGCACCCCTAGAACGTTTGCTCTGGCTGCTACAGACCTGCATGCGCTCCAAGAAAAAGTCCCAGGGGACACCAGTGCATCAGCTCACTCCTGGTAAACAGCCAGCCATGGCTGTCCTCTACAGACCTGTGGATCCTTTAAGCAAGGAAGTCTTTGATTCTTGATTCCCAGTAACTCTGCCTGGAGACTCACACTCCCACAGCCCCAGTGGCCCCACAACAACACCAAAGCTCAGGGTTCCCTGGGGGAGCATGAACTGCACTGAGCTCAGCCACACTGGGAGAGCCTGCAGCTCGCACGCCAGAGCCTTCTACACCCACTGGTGTCTGACAACACAGTTTTGGTCACACTTACTCTGACGGCAACGTCCCGTGTTGCTGCCCTTAAGGAGCGACCTCGATCATGCCGGCTGGCTCAAAACACGCAAAGCTGCCTGCAGCAGCCGGCTGCTCCTGCGGACTCCTGACTCACACCCCCCCCCACCCCTTGGGTACCCCTGCCCCCCCTTACAAATTTCCATTCTGCTCTTCACTGGGAGACAGCACACAGAAGAGAGGTGCGGGGCAGGTGGAGAGCTTACCTCGGGGGTGGTGGGGGTGGGGGGGGTTAGGGGGAGCCGTCTGGCGGATCCAAGCCCCGGTGACCCTGTGATCAAGCACTTGTTCCAGATGTATGTGCAGAGACTGCGGAGTGCGACTAACAATCCAGGCTGACTGTGACCAAAGTACTCAACTTCGGGATTCCCCTCCCGTCCCGTCAAACTCTTTCTACCCTCTTGACGGACTCCCTCTCTCTCTCGCTTGCTGTTTCTCTTGCTCACTCAGTCAGTCCCTCCCTCCCTCCCTCTCTCTCTCTCTCTCTCTCTCGCTCGCTCTCCCTCTCTCTCTGTCCCTCATTCTCTTACTTCCTGCTCCCAGAGAGTGGGTCACACAGTCCCAGTCTTGTTGCAGGTGAATGCTGAGAACTGGGTCAAAGGTCACCTTTGCAGCGTCTGCGGGTGGGATCGGGTTACACGGCAGGAAGATTTGGCTGCGGAGCCTGACCCAGAAATGCACAAGCAGGCTCACTCTCACACACACAGTCATCCCCCCCCCCCCGACACAGATACACACACAAACACTCTTTGCTGGTGCAATCTGAGAACATCCAAGCGCACAGTCACCCCACCAGCCCCAAGACTGCACTAAGCCCCTCATTCCCTAATGAGCTGGTCTGGCTGTCCCTCCCTCCTCTGGGGACCATCAATCTGTCCAGCGCAGGCTCTCTCATCCTCTCAATTATGAGATACCACACCAGGATGAAGGCCATCGAAAGGGTACAGAGTCTATATTCTCTACGTTTCGTAGTCACAGTGAGGTCCAGATTGCAGTGCGTGCGGACAGGAGGACCCAGTAGCCACAAAGCCCAGGATTAAAGAATCAGCCACTTGGCACAGCGGGCAGCTATGTACAGCTTCTGTCTCACACACAGGCACACACACACATGACTATCTGTAAAGGCACACGCATGCATCAGCAAACCTTACCCACGGTACCTTCTGTTCCGCATTTGTCTTTAAGGGCAATGGCACCGCATTGCCCGATGCGCCCCCTTGTGGCTGAAAAAGATATTACTCATATCACACTTCGTTAAAAATGACTATTTAAACTTGGAGAGTTACTTATGTTTTTTAGAGGAATAACAGCAGTGCTTACGTCACAAAAAGAATATTAAAATTACTTTGGCGATTAACACCATAATTACACAGCTCCAGGCTAATCATCCAGGTAACTGTGTCATCATATCTTTTTTAGAGGTTTTCTCAGTAAAGAAGATGCCTACCTACCAAACATTGCTTTATCATATCATACGTTTGGAGGTCAATATTGGTGTAAATACAGAATGACTCCACCATATAGATGGACCTTTACTCAGCAGTCAATATTTACTTTAGGCTAGCACAAGCTGGTATTAGTAGCCCAACCAAACACATCAAAAAGGTACTGGACCTAGAAAACTACTCACACATTTCATTCCTATTAATTTGCCTATAAAAAGCTATTTTGGCTCTCATGCAGCTGCAAGAGAGTTCTTTTGCAACATATCTGCACAAATCTACAGGTTTATGGCAGTTTCAGTACATTTCAAAACAAAAGGAAGAACCACACTAGTCCGTGAAAGGCAAATGAAGTAAGAAGATCTGGTCATGAGACCAGAAGGACCGGCAGAAGGTGTACTGAATTAATCTGGCTAAAGGTTAATTTAGGATTTAGTTTTAAGCATTACCCTCATCGGACACTCCACACACAGCACACACACAGACCTTACCAGATCTGCTGTTGAGCTGGTCTCATTTCCCATCACGCAACGATTTACCAAAGTCTCACTCTATCCATAAGAGATCCCTCTTAAGGCTGCAAGAGACCAGCACAATGCCAGAGTCACCATCACACAGGACACTAGACAGATCTATATAGACATCATATGTAGAAGGAATGTGAATTTTTCATACCGATGACTGAAACACTAGACAGTTCAGAAGGACAGTTCAATACTTTGTCAATGTGCGTGTTGAGATTAGGGGCTTGTGGTGCAAAAGGTTCTTCTGCAATCTATGAGGAAGCTTTCCCTAGAGCCAGAGGTCTGTCCCAGTTAGGATTTTGATCTCTCCTTACTCTGAGAGAAAAAATCCCCACCTTAAAAAAGAAACTCATCTCAATCCTTATGCCACATGTGTTGAAACTGAAGAAATGAGCAGGCAGGGTGGCGTCCTCAGTGAAGACAGGTCCTTTACGCAGAAACCTGTGGAGTGAATCACCACCTACCAGGGAGAAACTGACTGTAGGATGTTAGTTATATGTGATGCCTCACTGTTAGAACTGTTTAGTTATTGGTGATGTAATAGATTCAAAAATCAATATCTCTTGTTCTTAACTGTTCTTAACTCTGTTCTTAACTGATATGATGGCGCCATTTGGGTGGAAATTCCATCAGACTGTATCAATGCACAGGTATTGGTTTTAGATTGCAATTTCCAACCAGGTCTGGACCGAAGAACCTCAACTAAAATACACAGAGCCATATTATTTCTATGATGCCTGCTTTAATAAGTTAAAATGCCAACAACAAGATGGAAAGGGCTATAATATCTCTCCTTAATCAAGTATTAACCAATTAATCTAACCACCTCATTGTAATCGACCTAACAGCAACAGTAACGTGGGTGGCAGCAGCAATGACAAGCAACTTTCCCTCTCAGAGGCATCTCCATGGAGACCCACTGTAAGGGAGGCTTTTCACCAGAGCAGTCTTCCTCTCCATTCCAGCCTGCCACTGGTGCATGTGTCAGAGGCTCACTTCCTGTTTGCCAGTTCCAGAACCTGAGAGAACACGGATCTCCAGCCCTGTCCTTTCCAATGCCCCCTTCATCCCCCCACCCCACCCTGCAGCCTGTGAGCGGCCCAACGAAAGAGTCGGTTTGTGTTTGAAGTCAGTAATGCCAGCCTCACAAAGAGCCACATTTTCCAGACATTAGTAGTTGTGTACTGTGCATGTGTGTTTATTATTACCATCCCAAGGTGTGGTGTCATAATTGACAGGCAAGCCAGAGCGGGCAGGTTGGATTGGCAAAACAAAACATGCCCAACTGGTTTGAAAAACATATTTAGTTTCCTTTGCTACTGCACAGGATGTTATTTGAATGCAATGACTCACAACGCTTGCAGTCTCATATTCTGCAAGCACTTTGAACTTCTGGAGTACTGTTGGGCAACCAAGGTCAAGTGATTAGCTCTTACAATGAAGATTTTCCAATACCAGAACCCTACCTTGCACACAGAGAAAGGGTGTCCCTGACTGGAAGTAATAGGATGTGTGCCTTTACTGACACAAAAAATCGTAACACAAAGCGAACATATCACTATGAAAACCTGCAGAGAAGCGTAAATAACGTGCATGATTAAATCTGCGAGGTCGTGTGCCACACACACATATACACACAGAGGAGGGCTGTTGTCTGGAAACGCGCCGCAGGCGACAAGCTGGGGGTGCAAACAAAAGTGAGAGGGGGGACAGAAACTACGGAGTGGGGGAGGGGGGTGGTGTGTGGTTTACTTTGTTCAATCCACACACTGAGATACCGGCAGAACATGCAAAAGTGCGCACTGGTGTTTTTGGGTTCCCAGAGGCCTATTAAGCCTATTTTTTAGTATTGCTTAGTTTGATGTTTCGTTTAGCCTCCGAATCAGGGGAACAGGTATGTTGTTTTTCTGCAGCCTTCATGACACCCCCGTATCCAGGATTCCTGAGGCGTCGCAAACGTTCGTTTAGCCTGGGACACAAGCCTCCGAATCAGGGGAACAGGTATGTTGTTTTCCTGCAGCCTTCATGACACCCCCGTATCCAGGATTCCTGAGGCGTTGCAAACGTTCGTTTAGCCTGGGACACAAGCCTCCGAATCAGGGGAACAGGTATGTTGTTTTTCTGCAGCCTTCATGACACCCCCGTATCCAGGATTCCTGAGGC
>JAODKM010000058.1:13761453-13789157 GCA_026780845.1 Petrocephalus sullivani
TGCGTTAATATTTTTAATCAGATTAATCACGATGCTGGATTAATCCGCGTTAACGCGTCAATTTTGACAGCCCTAGTCTAAAGTAATGATATGTTTATCTTTTATGACCTTTTATGATACCTAGAACATGTTTAACCCATTTTAAGTGCATTAATATATAATGTGCACTATGTATTCATGTAGAATTCTTTAAAATTCAAAAACAAAAAAACACTACAATTTTCTGTCTACCTCTAGAATTAAAATGTACAAACTAAAGCATATAAAAACTAAACTGAAATGTTTTAAAAAATGAAATTTAACAAAACCACCCTCAAAACTAAACTGGATTCTAATTATATAAAAATAAAAGCTAAACAAAAAACGGAAACTGTAATAATACTGTCACTGACTCAACCGAGTGTGTGTGCCCTGCCATGGGCTGGCATTCCACACTCCGCTGCCTGGGATAGACTCTCTGTGACCCCGTGTAAGCAAAGCAGCGCAGAAGACTGATCAGATGTGTTATAAATATCTAGCCAGAGCCATTGCTTACACGCAAAGTAATATATCAAATATTACATGACTGATGAGCAAATGAGTATGACAGCTTTTAGCCACTGATTGAAGTATTTACATTTCATATTCACTACCCCCTATCATATAAATAGCTGCATTATATATTAAGAATAAATCAGTGCTGCAATGGATGGATTAATTCTAAGGAAGGATGCAGTCTTAATGTCTCACTACCGCATGAGGTTTGCAGACTCACACACCACAATGCCTTCAAATAAGACCACAGTAGCATCGTCTCGCTTTACTGACATGAAAAAGGGGAATTATAATAGGGATGGTCCAGCGCTCTATCAAGTGGAATGTGTGAAGCTTCACTCTGGGTGTGGTTAAGATCCAGGCTGAGCGCCCCGTCCACACCAGACCGCCAGCGCTAGCGGGATCCAGGAAATCCCCTCCAAAAGGCATGAGCTGCCAGAGAGCATCTCGCTGAGCTCCCTCCTTCCGTCTTTAAACTCCTCCTTTACTTAAGCTCCTCTCCTGCACTTCCCACGTCTCTCTCTAAAGGCACCCCCCCACCCTGGCTTTTCTGCACTGCTCACGCCCCCACCCCAATGACCATGGGGCTCCTTCGCTTACGATGGCGCAGGAAGCGTAAATGCACATGCTGTCCTCCACTACCACATCATCATCCTCCAGCAGCAGCAAACCCACCCCCTTCACAACACACCCCCGCCCACTTGCCTGCCTGCCTGACTACCAGATTCCCACGGCAACAGCAGCGCAGCAACCATCCGCCATGCCTCCCCCCCTCCTCACCCGCCCTCTCCGTTACCTGGCTGCGCTGGACCTGGGTGCAGTTGCCCATCCTGTACTCCATGCCCTCCTCTGGGCTGCTGATGGAGGTGCTGCACGGCCGGCAGAAATGCTCCCTGAAGAACTGCATGTTTACAGTGCCATGCCATCAGCCAGCCAGCCCCGCGTCCTGTGAGTGGGCGTGCGTGTGAGCCTGCGACGCACGACCCCCCCCCCCCACTACAGCGTCACACAAGCAGGGAAGACAAAGGGTATTTGAACAACGAGTCTACTCTCCTGTACAGAGTCTGAGAGCAGCGAAAGGAGAGGAAAAAAACACTGAAATCAAACACTCTCTCTCTCACACACACACACTAGGCGAGCGAGAGAGAGAGGTGGAATGAGCCGGCTGCGTGTGTGAGTGAGATCGACCCTCTGCTCCTCATACTCTCTATCGAGCTCCTCGAACACTGTAACACAGAGGCATCGCGTCTGCTCCATCCCCTCTGCCGAAAGAGGAGCCGAGCTGGCGGGGCATCGTGATTAGCCCCAAGGCAACTCATGGTGCAGAGAAAGGGGCGATCCCCTTTCCATGCCACAGAGCCCCCTGCTGTCAGCTTGCCCTAGATCCCTGCTGTTACCTGGACAGCATGCTGATAACCTCTTTACTGACCATGTCCATCAGTCCTATACCAGAGTCATGACACAAATATTTTTTTTTTATTACTAATGCCATTTCTGGCTAATAAAGTATTATGAAATGGAAATAAATTAAATCAAAACATAATAGGGACGTGAAGAACAAGAGAAGCCATTAAGTGGAAAGTATGGAGAACAAGTGAAAAATACCTAGGCCACAATGCTGAAGATTTCTGCAACAGATTTTCTGCATTCAGCAACAGCCTAGATTTACATGCTTGAACATTAATCCGGACAAAATATTATTTCTGTGTAACGTCCTGAACACTCTCAATGCAACCATGCTAAAACTGTAAATAAAAACGCCTGAGTCCTTATTTGCAGTGTGAGGAAAGTGGTGACACTGGGGCTTTTTCT
Organism: Petrocephalus sullivani; assembly: GCA_026780845.1. NCBI lineage: Eukaryota > Metazoa > Chordata > Actinopteri > Osteoglossiformes > Mormyridae > Petrocephalus > Petrocephalus sullivani. Next base: position 13,763,800 of record JAODKM010000058.1, read on the forward strand.
CATACAAGTTGGGGACAGTTTGGGGACACCATATACTGATATGAAACAAAAGAAAACTAAAACAAATCTTTCATGAATAGATGTAGCTCCTCTGCAAACCCTGTCATATCCTCGCTCCCAGACCCTCTTCGCTATCCATACTCATGCTGTATCCGGCTCCCCACTCAATCTTTGCTTCCGAGCTCCTCTCCCCCATCTGTGCTCATGCCATGCCTGGCTCCCCACAGGGCCCTTGCTCCTGGCTACATCTCCCCCACCCACGCCTGTACCTTAGCTGGCTCCCCGCCAGACCCTTGCTCCTGGCTTCCTGCCCCCATCCATGGTCATGCCGTAGCCAGCTCCACGCCATACCCTCACATCCGGCCTCTGCTCCCCTTATCTGCACCCGGCTCCCCTCTGTTCCCTCCTCTCCCCCATCCCTGTCTTTCCCCTGAAGGGACACTGTATGTCTTTGCCACTTAGTCTGTCTCGTGTCACTGCCTGTTTCTCACATGGGCAGCCAACTACTAATTTGCTATGAGGTCCCCGGCTTCGGAAATTAAAGATGATTCTCTATTTAGAAGCATCATATTTCACTGCACACCCCAGGAGGGGTGTACTCAGATTGTTTTTTTTTTTATCTCCATGCATTTTCACACCAACTAGCCCCCCCCCCCCATGCACAATCAGCAGATGAAATCCTCAAAGAAACACAATATAAGTTCCAAGACCAAAACCTATAAACTTCTCAGCTGAACTATCCTCACTTAAAACCTCTTCACGCTTATAGAATAGCCAAATAACACACTGACAGCTTCTAACCACTAAACTAACTGATGGGAGGAATAAGAAATCAAACCCCTTGTTGGATGAAAGTATTATGTACTCCCAGTAGTCAGGTGGCTGAACCCACTTATGATTAGTCACTTTGTAGCTTCTCGTTGGGTTAAATTAGTGATTGACAGGGACAGTAAGCCTATTGTAGCTTTCCAAGGTCTGTTTCTCCCATTAGCTAGAAGGATCACAGCAGTTTCTTTGGTACATATTACCTCTTTAAATAGCACATAGCAGGGAAAAAGGCAGAGCTGCCCCTGCAGTACACAAACAACCTGAGCTAATCCTGAGAAGGCTTCATAACTGCCTGAACCCCTCTTCCAGCTTATATCTGAATATGCAGCAAGACTGGATTTGAATGATCCTCCGTTCAGTATTTTTATATTCTTTAAATGTGAGTCATTGACAGAAGGTGTTTATTTTCATGGTTTATAAGACATCAATTTCACAAAAAAAAAATCAATTTCACAATTTCACTGATAATCTGAAAATTTCACTGTGAGAGGAAAAATGCCATTTATTTTAGAAGAATTCAGTAAGAAGGAAAATACTGAGTTTGACCACTTAACTACTAGTTTCAACCAGTTCCATAATGGCAATAATCTGGAAGGGATGTATGCTGTGAATCGTAATCTATATCTTGAGACATTTGTTGTGTATGCTGAAGCTGGAGCTGAGAGTAGCTGGGGTAGAGCTTTCACGATTACTCGATTAAACTCGATTATTAAAAATCATCGATTACAATTTTCCTTTTCAAATACTCTGCAATATGACGCATACAGGATGAGGGACCCTAGGTCGAAAGCATTGTTTGTGTAGATCTGGCACCTCATATTAAAAGTGAATGAAAATGCAGTTAGCTGTCAGTATTGCAAAGCAGAACTGAAAGAAGGCATTCGGGTTTGACAGACTCACCTAATAATGCGAGGTTATCCATAGTTATGTGCCATTTAGCCTAGCCTATCTTCGTCATCACTTTGACTTAATTTTTTTTGCTTATTATGATTCCTGTACGTCAAGAAGTAGCTGCTAAAACGAAGGTTATCCCCGTCACTTAGCCGCACAATATGGTACATAGATAAACATCATTAATTATTTTTTGTTAATGTATTGTGAGTTTTGAGTTGTGCTGAATGATACTAGAAAACATTCACATTGCGATATTTAGGAGTTGAAAATGAACTATATAGCCAAATAGAACCTATATTCCAAAAGTCTGTCAGACAAGTGGGTGGCGTCGCCGAGAGTTGTGCCAACAAAGCAGTTCCGATAAATCCATTGCCTTTGCTCAATATTGTCCCTATGGAATACAAAATATTTCCGCACAGCGGATTACGAATGGCTTTTCATGTCCGCTTTTCTCCCCTTCACTCATTTTTGTTTTATTTCTTACAAACGTGTGTGTGAGCCTCAGAGAGGCGCGCGGAGCCCGCGCAAACGCAGCGGCGGTAAACTTCAGCCTGCGGCGCCCGAACTGACCGCGTGCATGACTGAGCGTGCACCCTGCCATGTGTGGCTGGTTCCCGCCTCGCGCCAATTAAAATTAATGCATTATATATAAACTATTACGCGATCAATCATCACATTCATCGGTATATTACTCGATTGTTAACATAATTGATAGTGACAAACTGAAAAGGAACATAGTTTTAAGTGTTTCTTTAATTGGCTGTTAGTGCGCAGTTTCGTCTTCTGGATTCCCTGACCTCTTCATGACATCCAGAAACTTGCTGTGCAACTACCCACAAATGTCCCCAACAGAGAAAGATGAAACCCCAAATTTTAACATATTTCATATTAGAAAAACTGAAGGTCAAATATGGACTAAAATGTAATCAGTTAATATTTCAGAGAGACAGTATAGACCACCTTAAGAGCAACACCACACTTGGAAAAATAATCGCAATACTGGAAACTAACCCTTATCCAAATTACTTTTATTACAACATAGAAAGAAAAATGCAAAAACGCTTTTATGTACAAAATCATTTAAGATGCTTTAAAAGTGAACACAAATACAAGTAGAACCACAGTAAATTTAAATGGCAAGACTCCAAAACAGTCTGACAAACTGAAACCCTGCTGTCAGCACAAGTTTACACTTTAAATCCTCACGTCCATAAAAATGCACACAACCACCAACACTCAGGACTTCCATTTCAGCATTGCACCTTGTCGGAAGCATTTATAAAAATCATTATAAAAATCCAAACTATAAATAAAAGAAATTTATGACCCCCCACCCCCAGTTCTCTCACACTGTCACTGGCTTTGCGCTGATTCGGAGGAGATGGAACTTTTTATCATTGCTTGCGTGATATCAAAGGCCTCAATGATTTCCTGCAATGAGAACAGCAAAGAAAGTCTATCGCCATCATCACCAGGTTTACATTCAATAATTCAGACTTATGTTCCTCCAACAAATAGAAAGAACCTGAGCTGCCAACAGTTCAGGCAAAGATAAGGAGCAAGCAGGAGGAGGATGGAGGAGCAATCAGAGAAGCAGGGGTGTGGTGGCAAGAGACGGTTAGAACAGAAGTGTGTGAGGTTCATTTTCCTGTGAATGTGATAGTTTGATGTGGATTAAAAAAGTTCCAAAGACACTGACAAAACTGCCATTAGAAAGCGCTGGGGAGCCCGAGGCTTCACAGGGTAGGTGTGTGTGTGCACTGTAAGACAGTGCTTCCCAATCCAGTCCTCGGGGACACCAAATACCCGGTACAGGTGTGCTGGGAGCTGAGAGGACTGTCCGGTGTTCCTCGAGGACTGGATTTGGAAACACTGCCATAGGAGACTGTGTGGTTGGGTTGCCGTCAACTTGACTGGGGGGGGACTTACCCTCCAGCTGCTTGGGCTGATGGAAATGACACACTGCTGCCGGGAAGAACTGACGGCAGCCTCTGCCTCTTCTCTGGGCACAGGGGCTGCGTCACACACAGAAACACACAACTATAATACTAAATAAAATACTAAATATTACATACAGTCACGTCTCCAAAGTTTTTGGGGCTTGCTGAAAGATTACAGAAAATCACAAAGGATGTGTAAGCCAAAAACTGCGGAAAATGATTCACACCACATACAATCATGCAAAATATAAGTATTACATAATATGTTAATGTATTGCATAATATATCTTTAATATTAAGTCTTGGCTTGGGCATGCCACGCATCTTTGTCTCGGCAACCATCCACACTCACGTGTTACTGGCCTTTGTGACTGTGAAATCTCATGTTTCTCAGAGAACTTTTAAACTTTTTAGTGCATTTTTAACAATGAGTGCAAAAGATAGTGCTTCCAGTGCGTACAGTAATAACATACATATAGGGATATAATTTAGATGGTTTATATATTACATAGAAAGGTCTAAATAGGAAATGACAAAAAGCAATTTGACATGCAAAATGTACTGTAGGCATTAAATAGACTGTTTAGGTGTATATTTGTGTTTGTGCAAAGTGAATAGATTATGCCAATAGGACAAACAACTATAGAAATGTATGTTATTTATTTTCTTTTAATTTATATATATATATAATTATATTATAGAAATATGGCTGAAACAAACATAAAATACGCCAAACTTCATATTTCAGTTTAGAGTGAATCAAAATTATAGGTATACCAAAATAACGTGTCACTGAATAGCAGCGATATTTATAGTGATGGAAATGTGATATTTAGGTAACAGTGTTGATCCATCCATCCAACCATTTTCTGTAATGCTTATCCTGTTTAGGGTCGCAGGGGGTCCGGAGACGATCCCAGAGGCTACCAGTGTTCTGCAGAACCATGCTACCTATAGATACGCGCAGCACATGTGCAGTAAACATTTCGCACATACGTCATCCTACCCATCGATCTGCGCTACTTTAGGAAAAATCGTAAATGTTGGCTGATGTGACTGTTTGCGTCACCATACAAGTCGAATGATGCTTCCTTTAGGTGTGTGTTGACTAATTCATAATTTAAATGTTGGACAGTTGCTTAAAGACTTGATGAAGGTGACTATTCAACTTGTTTCTTAGAATGTAAATATGTATGACTTAAATTATAAAAAAACTGAATAAGAACATTGCCAGAGGTAAGCATATTACATGACATCTCAGCACTTGGTTCAGCTGCATGTACAAGAACACAATGGGTTTACCTTTTATAACTGCCATTAATAATGCTTCACTTCATTTCATCATAAATTTAATTTATAATTACTTTGGACAAGTTAGGAAGCAAATGCTCAAACGCAATAATAAAAAAATTTAAATTATACAGCAATCCCTCTTCAGCCAGCCTCACTGTTTGAAAGCCATGGTTTCTGTTGTACAGATTTCCAGTGACGTGCTTACTGAGAACGAAGGCGGGACCTTAATTTACATTACAGCTCCCAAAGCAAGTTTTAACCCGTTTCAGCAGATGTTCCCAGGACAGTCTCCGTTAGATCTGAAGTGGTGTGTGCAAGTCTTAGGACTATATCTTGCTTCAAGATCGAAATTTTTTCCTTGAAATGGAAAATTTTGCTCCTCTGTTATTTAACAAAAAAAATCTAAAACTGCATGCTAACTATATATAATATATATTCTATTTTTAATATGTAATTTAAGAGAGAGAATGAGAACCTGAAAACTGCTGCGCTTCACCTAATGTTCTGTAACGGTTCAGAACCATATCTTTATTATTAGTTGTTGTTGTTATTATTATTATTATTATTATGCAACACTCCCTGTATATTTTTGTGGTTTTGCTCTACCCTCTTTCAGAGCGAGCACAGCGTTATGGTAGCATTGTTCGATAATGTATCACTGACAAAGCGAGCGAGCGCAGCCTTAGGGTAGCATTCTTCAGTAAGGTAGCACTGACCGATAGACATAACGTGCACAGTAGCATTGTTTTGAGCGGGCAGCACAACTCGACAGATCAAGTTTGCTGTAAATGTAAACAACATGATTTATCATAAAACGGCAGGATGAACAGATCGGGCAGTGCCAGAACATATCATTCGGTGCAGGTATGCTTGGTAATGCTGTGTATGCGAACACACGCGAGGCATAAATCAAGGAAGTGGAACGGATCGGGTAATAACGTATTGGACAGTACCAGAACATATCATTCGGTGCAGGTATGCTTGGTAATGCTGTGTATGCGAACACACGCGAGGCATAAATCAAGGAAGTGGAACGGATCGGGTAATAACGTATTGGACAGTACCAGAACATATCATTCGGTGCAGGTATGCTTGATAATGCTGCAGATGCGAACACATGCGAGGCATAAATCAAGGAAGTGGTACAAATCGGGTAATAAATTCATGCCATTCGTTCCTAAGCTATCAGAATTTAGATGATCTGGGGAAAAAAAAAATGTTGAAACTATAATGGAAAAATAATGCCTTGAAATATCACTTAAGACTTTTTAATGCTTTTCAATGGCCTTAATTTTCACAAAATTGATTTTATCACTTTTCAATGCTTTTTAATGACCCACGGATACCCTGATTTATAAATGTTCCAATTCACAGGGATTTCACCTTCGCCCCCACCACTATAAACATCAAACTTCTCTGAATTAAACGGTGCCCCCTGTTGGTAGGGAGCTGGGAGACAGAAAAAAATTTTACTGTCTGGGGGTCCATGAAGGCCGGGTTGGGAAACACTGCACTAGAAGACACAGTATGCACGTACCGATGCATGGGAGTTTATTTCTGTCCAAGTATATCCTCGCCAGGCCGTCCTGAAACAACAAGGACAGGGATGTTAAAGCAGCATTGTCTACACTATGTTAGACCCACATACAGGGCAAACCCGACATAAGCTGGGCGGCGCACTCACCCTGATCAAGAAGGAGACGTGAAAGATGTTCTCCACTGTTCTGGAGAAAGACTGCGGGTCGATGACAAACTCATAGTACGATATGGGTAACTCAGCTGAGAAGGAAAGCAGAGATCAGTGCCCCCTAAAGGTAAAGCGGGATACTGCAGCATGCATCTGTCCAGATGAGGCATTAACTGATTCCACACTCACGGTTCAAGTCGTGGTTGCCCTGCAGGAACCCCAGAATGCGCTCAACCTCCTTCTCCGTCGCTTCTTGCTGAGATTCCTCCATCTTCTTCAGCTTGGGGGAAGAAAGATAAAATCAGTGACATCTATTATGCGACATCACTCCAGCACCTCCTGGGGCCTCTAAAGCAGAGGCAACTGGGGGAACTGGCACAGCAGCTTTGAATTGCTGGGTCTTGGTTGCCTGGGTTCAATTCCCGCCAATAAAGGTTTTAATAATGGACATATTGGGCATGTCAATGAATCACCAGAAAAGATGGCTGTATCTCAGGCAAATGACTAAAAATCTTGATGTTTAATGGGATGCAAAAAGGTTGTTGAGCTTGATGTCAACACCTGGACTCCACCTTGTTATGGACAATCCATAGAGGCCCTGAGAAGCATTACTGGCAGACAGACCCCCCCAGCCCCTCTGGTGGGCTCACCTGAGTGGGCATGATTCTCTTCACCTCCATGGTTGGTGCCTTCCTCTGTCTTTCTACCCGTTGCCGTGGCGGCGGTGGCTCTGCGAGGAAGGAGCCCAACCTACAGAGAAAAATTAGGGAGACGCATGTGTGGACACAGACACACCATCAGCATCATCCAGCTCTGAATGAGTTAGAATCATACATTATACAGAAAAATGAGGTAGCAAGGGTTCAGCCAAAGCCTGACTTGTACCCATCAATGGATGTGGCACTACCATCAAGTACTTTTGCTTAAAAGCGTTGGCTCAGGAACAGAGGAAACATATAAATGAATATTCAATATACCTGGCAGTACGAGTTAAGTAGTATTCGTCAGTTAGAGATAATGTGACTTTCCCATGCCTATATGTTTGTTTGAAAAAACGCTGCAGATACTCCAATTCATTTTTTGGAACTGAAATATTTAAGTAGTTCATATGAGGCAGGGCTGGGCTCCTGGTCGGAACGGCGCCCACTCTGTGTGTTCCCTCTGATTTCTGACTAACGGCTGGCAATAAAGCCATGATCTCAGGGCCGGTTTATACTCCAATTCAAATATCATTTTTGCCATAAATATTGCAATATTTATAAAGCAAAATGGAGTTCCAAATAAATCGATTTCTCAAACATATCTAAGGGTGATTTTAAACGGCAAGGAGAAAAATGATTATCATTGGCTCAGAGAATGCATGCAGCACTCATGCAGAAGGAGTGGTGGTAAACATCAAACTAATTTTAAACATTATATTAGATTATCTTGAAAATTAAAGATTACTAAGATTGCAAAGCTTGCCAAATTGTTTCTCCTATAATAGAACGTGAATGTTCTAGCGAAACAAACACCTCATTCTCTGTGAATTTCATCACCAAGAATTCTACATATCGTAACTCTACGGAAATGGTACAGTTTGAATGGTGAAAGGTGAAATATCCATACAGTATGATGGTATGTAAAAGCCCGATCTCAACCCAGCTGCGATATGAGATTTGCATGTGCATTAAATCCTGGCGTGGTGGCCAAGGATGATGCAAAAGCGGATGAGCGTCCAGCAGAAAGCGACCCCAGGAGCAGGTGGGTGCCGTGCTGGCGAAGCGCCTTCCCCTTTGACACATGCGCACAGCCGTTACGGAGCCTCACATGACACATGCGCACAGCCGTTACGGAGCCTCACATGACACATGCGCACAGCCGTTACGGATCCTCACATGACACATGCGCACAGCCGTTACGGAGCCTCACATGACACATGCGCACAGCCGTTACAGAGCCTCACATGACACATGCGCACAGCCGTTACGGAGCCTCACATAAAGTGGAAGGTAGGGGCCTTTCTGAAGCAGCTCTCCGCTCGGCGGCCCAGCCGAAGCCAGGCGTCCTCGGGCAAGTAGCCGCCACCGGCTGCGTCCTCCATGCCGTCGTCCTCCTCCAGCCGGTTCAGGCCCATGAACGACAGCTGCGGGGGGGGGTAGGGACAATGCGTCACGGCTAACAGCCACCAACAGCCCTAGCACCTTCCCATCTGCCAGTGTTACTAACGTTACTGAACATTAATTCTTTAAATGAAATGAAACCCCTTAACCTTCAAATCTTCTGTGCAAAATCCAAATAGTTACTTATATTTCACTTGCAAATGCTGCACCACCACACCGGAGCACTTACCGTCTTAACACTTTTCCCCAGTGCACAAATTTTACAAGAAAGCTCCTTTTTTCTACAGTTTTTACAGCAGGGCCCTATCACTTACTGGCTACACAGCATCAGTGTGCCTGCCCCAGTAAATATGTGATTAATGACCGTCGTTGACACAGTACGCAATGCACAACAAGAAAATGTGTCCTCCGCATTTAACCCATGGTACTGGTATGACATGGTAATTCAGAGCTCGGGGAGCAGTGCTTGGGCGCGGTACCTTTCTGGTCGGGAAATTGAACCAGCAACCTTTTGATCACAAGCGCACTTCCCTAACCCTAAGTTCCCTAAGTATCATCTAAAAGAGATATCCGAAACGGGGCTTCATAACCCGTGGTGGGTGGGATTACACCTTGGATTCACCCACTAAGCCGCCCATTAGAACCAGCAAATCCAATGGGCATAAGGCTAAACCAGTGGGTGACCGACAGTACACAATCCCATTTGAGGTGTCATTTATCTGTATCTCTGGTTTCTACCAGGTGCTCTGCGAAGGCCGAGGGGTCGAAGGCGGAGCCATCGGCGTGCAGTTGGTTGGCCTTCTCCTTTCCCAGGTCTGTCGCCAGTACCAGAAACTGGGCGTCCAGTGCAGCCTCCCTGGCCTGTCGAACTGGTCAGGAGAGAAAGCTACAGTAAGGAGGAACCCAGGTCCAAAACATTAATTAATAGTAATACCACCAAGGGGGGCATGGGGACTTCAGGTAAGCCAGGTTCCAAATGGGTGCCTAAAACTGACTTAAAACTGACTTACTTATAAACAGAAGGCAGCACCCTAGACATGAACAAAGGCACTTTATCGCTCTTACCATTGGCAAAAAGTTTATTTGCTTCTTCCAAAACTTCTGTCAGCTTGTTGTTGGAGGGGCTCAATATGTCCTCCCGGTTCTCTGTCAGAAGGAAAGGGACAGTGATTGGATCTGATGCAGACCTGGCGTGATCTCACATCACCAACCCACCCAACATGAGCTGCAGTAAATGGTGCTAGACACAATGACTTACAATCTAATGGTCCAAATCTGAAAGCCCATCTGTAGCAATTCTCTGCTTCCACCATCAATAGTTTATATTCTTGACCAGTACGGAAAGTACGGAAAGAATGACAGCAAAAATAAATCCTTAATATTACACTAATTCAGTTCAGCATTTGACTCCAACAGCCAATATTAAGGTCTTACTCTGCTTTTCAGAGCTAAAGGACCCTTACGCTGTACACTGCTGATGAGCTCCCGGTACTGGTGCCGAATGCGCCTTCTCTGGGCTGGGTCATTGTCGTCGCTGGCCTCATCCTCTTGGGCCGCAGACGAACCCGCGAGTGGCGTCTCCTCGTCGTCCTCGTCATCACTGTCCCTGCCTCTCCCTCGCACACCATTCTGTTGGCCTGCTCCATGGCTCGTACTCCGGGATGACTCAGACATCTCCCCGGCTCTCTTCCTTTCTTTCGTTTTCTCCACCTTGTCTATCTTTTCTCTTCTGTAGCCACCCTCCTTGGTCGTCTCCTTGATGAGTGGCCAGCCAGCCAGAAAGTACTGCACACAAACCACATACCATTTCAGTGACAATAAAACATTTTGCTAAATAAAAAGAGACACATAGCTAGTTCATTCAACAAAATAATCAAATTATGTAAGACGGTTTCACTTTGTTGCACTTAAACCAGAGACAGTTTGGGCCGTTCCGATATATACATCTGCTCTCAGTGCCATATACACGCATAACACTTAGTTGGCTAGCTGCACACCGGATACTGATTTACCAAGGTACAATTACCTAGCTAATTAGTAAACTTTCGAGCGACTGCTTTCCCCACCATAATATGAAAACAAATTCAAATAGGTAGCCATCTCGCATTAAATTTCTGGGCAACAGTGCATCTGTAGGCATTAACATAAGAGTTGACAAACTTGTAGTTAAGTTAACAAGAAGCGAGATGTTTATAAAAATTAACTTTAAACTATGAGAAGTGCTCTGCATAATGTATTTCAACAATTTCCTCTAATAAACGAATTAATCAATCACTAAAAATGCGTACTAACCTAATCTTTAAAATCGGTCCACCGTCAATCCCGCGAAACGGCGGCGCAAGTTTTTCAAATGACGTCATCACTGTTGGACGGAATAGAAAGACGGCCCGTGATTGGCTGCTGTGGATGCCCGCTGAGCACGCGCGTACAATTCGCCGCGCATTTTCCAACCCGGTTCCAGTAAACTACGCCCCCATTTTTATGACGAAATGTTGTTGGGATCGGCTGGTTTTCAGTAGCTATCGTTTGAGAACCACACAGCTGGTGACAACTATTCTGGGGTTATTTGTCCAATTAAGAATATGATATTTGTTCATGAGTAACAGAAAACCGTATATTTTCCCCACAATTAACACGTTTATTCATATATTTATGCTTTGTTCGCAGTTATTCGTGATTGGCAGCGAGTTATGACCATAATTACACTCTAAACACTCTGCTGTAGCTCGTAAAATATGTCTCTTCAATAATTTACAACAGTACCGTAAATTGTCTTTAACAGGCTTGTAATAGGGATTTTCAGGCTGCCAGTGACGGGAAGAGGGATAAAAGTTGTTAATGTGGTGTGGGTAGGGTTGCCACCCATCCCGGATTTTGGTCGTCTGACCTGGAACAAACGTCCCGGAATGTGAGCCTATATCATCACTCTGATATTCAGTCAGAGCTATAGCCGATTATTAGAGAGAGACTGTACTCAGTGTACTGTCTCTTAGGCAGTGAAATACGCTCAACCGCTGCACCACATGCAGGTGTCTTGGATGCTGGCGCTACTCGCAGTGTCCAGAAGATGGAGCCCTTTCCTTAAATCATGGCGATTTCACCACAGAGGTAATTTTTGTCCATTGTTTTCAAATGTGAAGGTATGATTTGGTGATTTCAGTGCAGTCGCCGTGTCCTTCTAGTAGTTCTGAAGTTGCGGATGTCATGCTAAGCACTCTGAGCTTGGTGATGTCATGGCAGTTATTTAGCTCTTTTTCATGACGTCTGATAGCTTTGCTAAAACCTAATGATCACATACAGAATTACATATACATCTTTGGAAAAAATTAGGAGACCACTCTATATTTTTAAGAATATCTGCATTTTTAAATCCTGGTTTAATCCAGGTTCTGCTGGCAGAAGGCTACACTGAGCGGCAGGTTGCTTCCAGGCTGAAAGTTTCTAAGACAGCAGTAGCCTACACAAGAACAAGGTGAAGCAGGGGACACTGGGAACGACCAGAAACCAGCCAGGAAGAGGGGGGAAGCGACTTTCTAATGCCAGAGAAGACCGTCAACTTATCCGGCTATGCCTCATAAATTGGAGGATGACCTCAAGTGACCTTCAACGGGAATGGGAAACATTAAGTGCGCACAGTTAGGTGCACAGCTAGGACAGTTCTTATCAGGCTCCTAGAAGCAGGTCTGAAGTCCCATGAAGCACGGAAGAAGCCCTTCATTAATGAAAAGCAGGGAAGTGCCAGACTGGAGTTTGCAAAAAAATCTATATTTAAAACATAAGCACACCCATAATTTGAGAAATGAGTGAAACTAAATGTTTTGCTGTGCCTCTTAATTTCCAGAGCTGTATGCTCATTGAGCTAAGCACAAATTATGATTGTAAAAAGAGATACTGTAATGTTTTTTTCTTAATTTATACAGGTATAAGGAGCGGCATGGTGGCGCAGTGGTTTGCATTGTTGCCTCACACCTCTGGGGCCAGGGTTCCATGTGTGTAGAGTTTGCATGTTCTCCCTGTGCCAGTTTCCCCCCACAGTCCAAAAACATGCTGAGGTTAATTGGAGTTCCTAAATTGCCCATAGGTGTGCATCTGTGAGTGACTGGTGTGTGAGCGTGCCCAGCGGTGGGCCAGCCCCCCATCCTGGGTTGTTCCCTGCCTTGTGCCCGTTGCTTCCAGGATAGGCTCTGGACCCCCAGTAAGGATAAGCGGGTTGGAAGATGGATGGATGTTTGGATATACAGGTATATTTCTCCTTGAAATGGACTATCTTCATGATGATTTCATTGTCCACCTTCCCATTTCCTGTGTTGGCTGCATGAATTTGGTCACCATGGTTCCAGCATGCTAGAAACCCAGACCTTCCATGTAGACTGCTTGCGTACAATCTCTTTTCCCAGAATAAGCTAAGATCTCCAAAAACATAGTCTCTTTTTCTTAGCGTAACATTGACAGAAAAACCACCTTGGTAATTCATTGGTTGGAATGCATATTTTATTCCTTTATAAAAAAATGTCAGGTTAGCTTGTTTCTGTGGTTGCATTTCTCTGGTGAACATTCCAGTAACTGTGACCCTGTTTGAGCACCAAAAGCATTTCCCCCTCTTTTGTGCAGACGCACTGCTACATTTCTGCTACATCCTGATGTTCAGGCTGTACTGCGGAAACCAGCTTGCTGTCTGACTTATGTGGCTTTGCATAGAGTTTAGGAAGTAGCTTTTTTGAATATTGGCCAACCTTATTTATATATGCATCACACTAAACAGAGTAGGACCGACCCACGATACAGCATTGGGCAAATAACCCTTCATTTATTGGGACAGTAAACAGGGCAGAAGGACACAACCTGTAACAATGACCGGACTGATAAACACAGGACTAGGAAGCGCTTAAATACTGCGGCAATGAGAGGAGTGAACATCAGGTGACCATTAGCAATCAACAAGAGGGCAGGACAAAAGGGAAGTCTAACAAGACTCAGGTGTGGCTGATTTAGAGACACCCCCGAGGAAACACAGAGATTGCACACGCTGGCTTGGGCTGGACATGACACTACGTGTTATGTGTTAGTCTGCGGGGCTTGCAATCTACCCCAACACTTCTGATGCGTTGAATTTTAGGTTTATAATGGAATAATATAGATTTGCTGTCAGATTTCTTGCATGATCATGAGAGTCTGAAACTGTGACTGAGAGCTGGCAGCCATGCTGTAAAAGTGGGGTGGCACAGGGGCCGGGCACATTCCGTATGGTAGCTCTGGACCATGCCCTCCTTATGCGTCGTCTGCATATTCTCCCTCTCCTCAAGGCACACCATCAAGTCACACATTTTAAGTGAATCTGCGTGTGAACTTTCCCCGATTTTTGTGTTTCCCAGTGACAGATGGGTGCTTTATGCTTCCCAGGATAGGCTCCAGTTTTCCATGATCCAGTGCTGGATACACAGACCTGGGAAATGGATGGATGGATGGATATTTAATGTGAGTATGCACATAACTGAAATACGCAGCCAGTGTGAGTGCTCGGGGCCACACTTTTCACGCTGGTGCTCTGTGAAAGTCACTTCCGTGTCAAGTAACAAGCTGCTGGAGGGTGCTGCTGGGTGCTCCATGTTTCTTTTAATTTGGTGACGGCTTCAAAGTAACATCATAACCCACACAGTTTAACTTCCCGAAAGCTGACGCCTTGCTAACATGTCGTTGTATTACGTATCCTATTTGGATTTGTATTGTGTTTTTCACTGACTCATTCAGTTCTGTTCTTGCCATTTTGCTGTTATTTTTAATTATAGTTGTTGGCTCCCAAAAGGAAACTAAACACAAACACTTGGTGTTTTATGTTATTGCAGAAGTGTTTAAAAGAGTGCCTAAGGAGACTGCTCGTCAATGATCTTTTTAAACGCAGTACAGCCCTTTTGTAAACAAATGTAATGTTTTTTTGTCACTGAATTTAGGGCTGTAGGACTCTGCGGTCCTGATGTGAGCCCCATTCGCAAGTCACATCTTAGGTTAATGAGCAGCTTGAGAAGATGACAGCTGTTGATTTCTCACCACTAGCTCTTTCAGTCCGTGGCTCTTCCTAAGCAAACGCAGAAAGACAGGAATGTCAGGAATGTAGACATTTAAATATTATTAGAGGTGCTAATATATAATTAGCATAATAAGTGAATGTTTCAGTATAATTATTTGACATCAGAGGATTGGAGCCAGCAACCTTGCCTTCATGAGCATAGTGCATAACCCACAGATCCACACGCATCCCACGTTTCCATTCAGTTTCAGACCAAGACACTCACTTGTGCTTGGGACATTCTTACAGTGAGTGCAAGTAGCCGATTGATAAATGGGAACAACTTCTACTATACGCAAGTCTCTGTATAGTCTGCATACTGTTTCCTGCCATCAAGAATGACCCGTGACCAGACTTGAATACGTTGAAGAATTTTTGATCTCACACACCTTGATTTTTATTTATGCCTCTGATTGGCTGGAGGTTAATTCCTGGTCTTCACCCCTGACTACCTGGTCATGCATTTATCGTCCCTCTTCTGCATCTTCAGCACCTCCTATCACCATGACAACTGCTCCTGCATCAAGCTCTTAAAAAATTGTCTTCCTTCCGTCAGGAATGCTGTTATATTAAAAATCAACGCCCCGCTGAAACTTAGGCTATCAGCCCCAAGATCACCCTGCTTCATCATATGATACAGGAGCCTCCATGGTTGCATCACTTCCTGAAATGGGCCTGTGGTATACTGATGGTGTGGGCTATTGTTGATATTAATATTAACAACAGGCTGTTGCCTCTGGGTTAGAAATTTAGAAAGACACCAAACACTGCGAAAGCTTCACTTATCAAAATACCCATCACTAGACCATTTGCATTACTGTAATGTATTACTGTTTTCAATGTTGAGATCTTAAAATCAACTTCAATTTTGAATGGCTTGTTTTGAATTTATCTAAATCTTCTCCAGTCAAAGAGTAATCAAATCATATAGAATTAATGCCCACTTTCATACTTTGGCAAGATTTTGAGAGGTCTGCTCAGTGCTCAGTTTGGTTCTGTAAGTATGAATTTAATAAAATTTCGAAAATAAGGAAACGTTTCTTACCTCCATCTTAACTTTGTGCCACTTGTCCAAGTTGTAAAGTTGTAAAACAGTAGGGCTGTGGCTTGCTGTATACCTGCAACTGGGTGTTAAATGCTTTAAAGAAAAAAATCAATGACAAATCGCACCATTGATACACTACATCTAGTATGACTGAGGAATGAATAAGGTATCGTTTTATGTCCACTGTATCAATTTTCCATAAGCACTTATCCAGTGCAGAGTCATGGCAGGCCTGCAGGCAACCCCAGGAAGCTCAGGATGACCCCTTTAAGAGGCCAGGCCCTGCTGGCCCTTTAGGGACTCAACTTGCCAACAGTAGGGGACACACTACACACCCAGCTGGGCTCTGCCATCGAAGCTGCAGCCATTGAGGTGTAAGACTACTGCATAAACTACTGACCCACTCATATTAAACTGAATGAAATTCTTAGTCACCCAAACTACTTTTTCAGCAATAGAGTGGTGTAACATACTATCAGTATGTATGGCATTTTCAGATAATGGGAATAAGAAGGAAACTCATTTCAAATGCCAGTAATACATGTAACTGCAATATCTGCTTTCAGTTAATGTCCTTTTACTGGGAGTGTCTGAGTTGAAGATCAAATCGAACAGTGTAATAGTACTTAGGTTACAGCTTTGGAGCGGTTACGACTACCAAGGACTTCAAAAGACACAATGTCCACAATGCCTGCTGATATGTTTTAATAACAGACCAGAGTTTTATCAGTGGGGGGGGGGGGGTGTCAGGTGACACACAGAATCCCCAGCAGCCCTGGCGATGATTGGGCCCAAGCCATAGCTTTCATTATTACATCATTCAATAGTCACAACAATCAGCTCCAACACCAATAAACAGTAAAAACATACAAAACAAAGCTAAAAAAAACAAAATCAGTGCACACATTTGCATATAAAAAATTCAAATAAAAACAAATACAATAAAAGAAACAAAAAGCATTTCTGAAACACAATTACATCCTGGACATACATTTAACACTACACTCAATTTAGCAGATTCTTCAAGAAAATATTGCCTCCCCTTGATAAATTTAAAAATTATGTCATGAAAATAAACCATTGTAAAAATGAACCCATACACACTTGGTCTGTAGATGGCAGTGCTTATTTTTTTATTAGCTGGAGGTTGGGTGTTAGGGGGTGGAAACGTTTATTGTATATGTCCTCTGCAACACTGGGGGCCACACACAAATCCTCAAGCCCACACCAATGTGCTTCCCAAATTTTTTTCATTTTGTTTTCATTTCCCAACAAGGCCCCTGTGTTCCTGTCAATGAAATGCAGAAGAAAAACATCTACTTCCTGTAGCTGGCGTCCATCGCAGTAGGCAGGCCTGCAGGAATAGAGCCTGCTTATTTGCCTATAATCTTATATTGCAGTGACATTGTAACAAGATTTTAGACAGACAGAGGTGAAACAGCCAGGCCACATCTGTAAGCTGAGTGGGTCCTTCTTAAATGGGTTGTTCTTATTGGTCAGGGAATTTAATGGGGCACAGCAAAGCAAAGTCCTGAGACAGATAACTCCGGGAGGCTATCCAGTTTCTGTGTTGCATACGAGGATGGAGAAACAGGAGTCTCTTCTGTGCAGCTCCTTCAGTCCTGGTACAAAAAGGTTACCTTCCACCCCTCCCCATGTCTATACCACTTAATCCTTTAACCACAAAAAAATTAAACTTTAAATTGAATTTTTAAAAAGACTTTGCGGTGGCCTGTTGCTGATCTGCGTGTGCGTGCGCGTGTGACCCGTGTGTCAGTCTCGACGGTCCGGGGCTCCGTAGTATCGTCACTCTCTGGCCCTCCCCTGGAAAATCAAGTACTTTTGGATATGCTTCTCCGGTGAGGAAAGGAACCCCCCCCCCCCCGATAAAGACCCTTCTGTGGGGTCGTGCCCTTCTCCACAATCCAAGCCTTGCCCTGTTTTCTCACATAATCTTCTAAATTTAATGTTACAGATATCCCGCCTCCAGCAGGACTCTTCAGGCTCTAACAGCTCACAGGTTGAGGGTCTCACAGTTTAAGATGATTGCACTCTGGTTTAATGCACAGCTCTGTCTGAAACAGTTCAAAAACCCAGCATTTTTACTTGGACCTTCTGACAGACTGTAGAACTTCAGAGATTTAATGCATCAAGCTTGTTCCGGGGGGAGTCTTCTTTATTCTCCCTGATTGTGCACACCAGACGAAACCATGTCTCGTCCGGAGGAGGAGGGGCAGAGGAGAGGCGTGACACACGCGCACACGGCCACGCTCAGACCAGCGAGGCCTCCGCTAGTCATAGCTCGGTAATCTCCAGCGGGCTGACGGACAGCACGTCGGCGTCCTTGGTGCGGTGCAGCGGCGTGGACTTGGCCGACTCGGTGCGGGCATTGCGCTCGGAGTAGAGGCCGCCGTCTCCGTGCAGTGCCTCCAGGGAACGCGCCAGCGCCCGCTGGTCGTCCTCGGGCAGGCTGTTGAGGTCGGAGGTCAGAAGCGTGCCCGTGCTGCTGTGGACCGCGTGCACGCCCTCGGGGCCGCGCACCTCGACAGGCAGCTTGTGTTTCAGGCGCAGGGTGCCGCGCCCACCACCCAGGCCCGAGCGTTCATCCTCGTCCTCATCCAGGTCGCTCTGGATCAGCTGGGGGCGGTAGGAGGGAAAGCAGGGAATCGGACAGGGGGGGAAAGCAGGTGAGGGTTTTGCATGGAGGCCGTGGGTAGCATTTGTATCTCGATCAAGGCATGCAATGGGACACTTCCGTCTGGAGGATATAAAGTGCGGTGAGAGCAGAAGGGGGGCTTGATCACCGGGAGAGGAGAGCAGAATCGCTGATAAAATGAAGGCTGTTATACACTGAGAAATGAGCATTTATTAACAGGACAACAACCGCAGACTCAGAGAGGGAAAAGAATCACAGTGGACCCCAGAGTGGTGAGATGGGACCCTTCAGAAGGTCTCTAGAAGCAAGAAGAAGCTACACGGAGAGCTACCAGAGGCAGGACGCAGGACAGCACTATGCTACGAGGGATCAAAAGTAGTGAAAGAGCGCCACCCAGAGGCGGGGAAGGGGACAGCATGAGTCTTTAAACCCGCCTCCCCCCACCTCAGTGACGGACGACCGGTCGCCATTCCCAGTAGACTTCGCGACCAGTCGAGCTGCGACGAGTTTTTTGAGCCTCAGGTAGTCGTCCAACACCACATTGAGGAGAGAGCCCTGGCAGGACAGCAGTCACGCTCAGTTAGGACAGGGTACACAGACCACTTAGCTGGTCTGTCTCTCTATCATATACAGTATAACAAGGGCATGAGTCATCATGCATGTTCTAGGAAAACGGCAAGGGCAATTTTAAGGTTTTTTTTTTTTTTTTACATTGGGGAGCTTAAGAGGGGCCACAATTCATACTATGGGACCAACCAACCTTAATCATTAACCAATGATATGTTTTGAGTTAGTGAGTGACAGGGGAATGGGCACTCCATGGGCCAATCAGCTTTAAACTGGGGCCAGTGCCCCTGTAGCCCCACCCCTGCATACACCCTGGGGGAAAAAGGCAACATTTGTTTTGTCGGACTGACCCAGGGGTAGGGAACCTGATCCGTGGAGAGCCAGTGTGGGTGCGGGTTTTTGGGATGACCACTCAAACAGCCAATAATAAATTGGTTGTCAGCTCCTGTCCTGGGGACCCAGTCTTATTGGCTGATTCAAAAGCCCCGCACCCACAGCGGCTCTCCATGGATCAGGTTCCCTACCCCTGGACTAACCTGACAGCCCTTCAGTAAACACTACCCGACATTATTATGACTTAAATAATGTGTGGCTGCTGTATCAGGCCTGAAAACTGTGCTTCTGCTGCTTACAAATATGGGTGGAAGTGGGTGGGCCAAGTGTAAATGCACGCGGGAATCGTGACCCGGTCCTCACCTTGATGGGCCCCTCCCGCATGATCTGGCCCAGCTTGGCGATGTTGTCATACTCCTGGATGGCAGCCCTGAGGTAGCGGTCGTCCTCCGGTTTCGAGGCCTGGGGCTCACGGCCAAATGTGCCCTGGGGTGCAAGTGCAGTAAGTGGGCGGCGTTGAAGCCATTAGACCACATCCCATAAAGGTCTTTGTATAACACGTAAGTCACAGTATGGCTTCGTATGGGTGCCCTTTGGCATTTAGACAATAATTAGCTCTGGATCATTGTACAACTACTCCTCGTTTAGCGACCTCAGTTAGCGACCATTTGTAAATATGGCAGCAGTAAAAAAACAGGAAGGCAGAAGTCGTAAGGACAGTAGCGGCTAGTGTGATTTTCGCTCAGCGGTCATTTTGCTTAGTGACCTGGTCGTTAGGATGGAGTTGAATGGAGAGTGAGTATGGTTTGTGCACCGTGGAGGGAAACGTGCAAATCTAATGTCTATGGCCTACATGTTTCATCATAAGTAAAGTTCAGGGTCCTTTGCCTTACTACAGAATTTTTTTGGGGGGGTTCTGCAGCTGTGGTATGATACTGAACCCCAGCTGATGGGGATGTAGTCTCACATACGTGCGTGCGGGCAGGGCTGTTCCACAAGTCAGTGATGTCGCTGAGGTTTTCCGGGAGGTCATCCTCGTGCTCAGCTTGTGCAGCGAGCTCCAGGTTCCGGCAGAATGGGTCCAGCCATACCGGGTTTGCCCTTGACCATGTGGTGCCAATGGATAAATGACAGCAAGTAAGATTGGAGAACATTAGTGACAACGTGCGAGAGTGAAAATGTAAGTAATTGTGACTCAGTTTCTGTGCATGGCGATAAGGGCAAAAAAAGAATGATATGGAAGTGCTCATCCAAATGACGACGTGTCGCATTGCGCCTCCAGACATTCATCCACTCCAATCCGCCCGGCCCTCTGTAAGGATCCTCACCCCTCAAAAGAGTACTTGTTGGTGTTAGGCATGTCCAAGATGTCCATAAGGCCCTGGTTCCCTAGAGGGTGGAGGACAGACAAAACTTGTAGAGCTTGACATATTTCCACAACACAATAACTAGACCATAATTGGCTCAGCGGGTTAGGATGCCGTGCTGGTGATTGGAAGGCTGCTGGTTCAAATCCCAGGATCAGCAGTGTGGGGCCCTGACTAAGGCCCTTAGCCCCTCCAGGGATGGGCTCTGTTCTTTGGCCCTGCTCAAAAATAAATGTCGCTTTGGATAAAAGCATCTGCTAAATAATAATAATAAAAAAAAAAGTTAAGCACCCAGATGGAGTGGTGGAAATGAAATGAATCTGCATGTGGGGAAAGGTCGTGTGACTGTATCTCAATGATTATAATGTCAGATCAAATGGACAGCAGAGTTGGCAGTATGGGCAAACTGCTGATCTCATGTCAGTAGGAGGGGGCACCCTCCCGGGCCTGGATACATGCGGTAATACAGTGCGGGAGGGAGTCGTACAGCTGCTGCATCCTCTCCTGCGGCAAGTTGGCCCACAGCTGCTGTAACTGGCCCTTCAGATCCTACAGATTGGTACTGGGTCTGAGTTGATGTCCAAGCTGATCCCACACATATTCGACTGGGCAAAGATCGGGGGACCTGGCTGGCCACAGTAGGACCTCAACATGACCCAGGCAGTCTATAGACACACTATCAGACAGGCATTATCTGAAGGAAAGACTATACCAGGGTGCTGTCTCAGGAAGGGTAAGACATGTGGACACAGGATGTCACTGATGTAGTACTGTGCCGTCAGGGTCCCCCGAATCACTACCAGAGATGACTTGAAGTCATAGTCTATGGCTCCCCACAACATGATGCCAGGAGTAATGCTGGTGTGTCTCTACAACATTGGCAAGATTGGTCCTCTCCCCTCAGTACTGCAATACCCGCACACAACGGTCATCTGTGGTAATGCAGAATCAAGATGCATTACACAATATGGCACGACGCCACTCATCATCAGTCGATGCCTCCCCGTTACAGTACCACTCCAAACGCAGCCGTCTCTGCGCTGGTGTTAATGGCAGCCTTCACATGGGACGGTGAACCCATAGTCCGGCTGATGCCAGTCGTTGAGACACGGTGCAGGATGACACGGGGTGCCGTAGAGAGTCTAATTCCTGTGTCTGGATGGCAGGCATAGATGTCATGGGGTTCTCTAATGCTTGGTGCACAATATGACAATCTTCCCTTGGTGTGGTCTGTCTTGTCGTGTGTAGGTGCCCTCACATGCTCACTGGTTCCAACATCGGGTGACTGTGACATCTGCATGCCTCGCATGACGGGCAATTTCACGATCGAGCACCCGGCCTCATGCAAACCCACTATGCGACCCCTATCAAACGCCGTCAAGTGCTGGTATTGCTGTCTAATGCGTCTTCAAGGCATCCTCTGTGTACCCATCGCTGGTCTGCACATGTACCAAATTACATCCAAATCGAATCATTAATTATGGGTGCTTTACTTTTGTCACCGAATATAAATAAAATGTTAGGTTATGCAAAAGACCCCTGGAGGCTGGCAGGCTAGGGCGCACCTGTAGAGCCTGCGACAATGGCTTTCAGCTTCCTCTTGTGCCTACAGCGAATCAAGTGAGAGAAAAAAGGAAAGCGGTTAGAGGAAACTCAGCGTTGCTTCATAAGCGACTGCATTGTGAAACATCATTTTGGGGTAGAAGCCAGCACTGCAACACCGCTGTGGAAATGCACACGTATACAGTACGCGTGGGTGCAAGATGTTATCGGCAATTTCTCAAAGGCTTCCTCTTAAGCAACCACAAACTTAGCAGGATAGAAGCTAAATTATAGATTAATTATATTAATAGACAGAGTACAACTTGGACTGTAAATGTCAGCTTCTCACAACAGATAGCGTCAACTATAATTTTCCAATGGTTGCTGGACAAATAAACGTCCTGAGCAGGAACTGAAAAGCTAAACTTGGCAGTGAGGCCCACAGTCACGCGTCTGGGGAGAAGTCTTACACGGCACGGTAGTACATGATCATGGAGATGAAGAGCATGGCGGCGAGGAAGAGCAGCACAGATAGAATGATGGTGGCCATCTGCAAGGAGAGAGAGAGAGAGAGTAACATCAGAGGAGGGCGAGGGAGCTGGAAGCTGCCCTGTTCACACCGAAACCAAACAGGCTCTCCCCATAACTGCCCCCCAGCCCACCACAGTTAGTTAATCTACTCTCCACAACAAAACAAAGAAATGCAAATAATTCTGAGATATTCTAAGCAACCTTCAACAGATATAGTTTCAAGTTTCACTGTCAGACACACATAATACACATGTGTTCCTATGCTCACACACACACACACACACACACACACACACGAGACAGAAGACTGGGGATAATTCAATTAATTTAAAAATAATCATCCATCCACCAAGCTGTTAAACCTGGTCAGGGTCAAGGGATCAATTAATCAGAGCAGGTATTGTTTAACCCTACTGTGATATGCAAACTTTGACACAGTGAAATAATGAGCTACTTAACATTGATAAATATGTCATGCAAAGACAGGTAGTTCCCCTTTCTCACTCCCATAAGTTTATGGGGACTCTCCATTCATTCATAACCCTCATTTTAAGTATGCCAGCCTTAACCCCTACCCAGCCCTAACCTTATCCAAAAGTAACCAAACGAAAAACTAGACTTTTGGGATTATTACTTTTTTAATTAACATTCACAGATGTTTATAAAATTGCAAAAATGTTACCACAAGGTAAAACGTTTTTCTTTTTTATGCCAAAGTGGGGAAATGTAACAATAACACACATACACACACACACACACACACACACACACACACACACACACACCTGCAGGGTGGTCATGTCCACTGGGGCCTTCCTGCTCAAGGCAGGCTGGACATCCAGGACGTTGTAGTTTCTGAACAGGTTCCTCAGCTGCTCCTTGTTCTCGTCAATCATCTGAATGACCCTGGCAGCATTCACAGTGGAGATCAGCAAAGCTCCCATCATGAGCCAACAGTAGGCTACGTCTGGGTCATTACTAGGCTAAGATGGATGGATTATTGGGACCTTTGGATATTGGGACATTTTCCCTTGCTGGGTAGGTCTTTTTGGTTTGTGCTGAGTAGGTTTCCAAGAGTTTAGGTCACTTTGAATTCAGTTGGTAGCAGCTTTTAGCTGTTGTCTATAAAAGGGCCTCATCCTCAGTTCTCGCTTTTTGGTTTGTCTAACCCTACTGTCCCTAATGTGCTCAAAGTTCAAATTGTATGTCACCATCCTACTCATCATCTGTTCAACTTCCTCTGCTCACCTCTCAACATCAAGGATGCGATTGGTCTGCTTGTTGACGACATGGATGAGAACGTCTGTCTGAGCAAAGTTCACTCGACCTTTTTTGTCCACGTGGAACTGAAACCGAGAAATGAGAGGGAGGTCAGCACAGATGCAGGCCAGGGATGTTATACTGCCATGCAGGCAGCAGGTCCTGGCTGGCACACCTGCAGGTCGTCAGTGTTGACAATGGCTCCGGTGATGTTGGCCAACAGGTTGACAAACTCCTCCTGGAACAGGCGCACCCGTTCGGGTATCTCGTTGATGACGATCTTCACCCGCTGGTCATCCCGCAGGATGTAAATGCCCACCAGGGCCAGGTCGCTATGCCCGGCCAGGTCTTGGGCCAAAACCTCCACCACAAAGTATCCCAGAGCGTAGGCCGTAAAAAGGTCAAAGGTACGAATAATTCCATCCGCCTCACCTGTTAAATAAGGAGTTCCACAAGGAAAAAGATACCACATACTAGGCCTGAAGCAACCCGGCATGTCTACAACGTTTAAATCCTGAAAGGCTGGATAAAGACTGACCGATGATAAAGACGTTGCCGACGTCCTCAGAATCATTGGATTGCAGCCTGATGTAGCGGATGGACAGTATACTGTATAAGACTAGGCTGTTGTTGCCTATGTCATTGTCCAGAGCCTGGATCTGAATCAGTTCGGAACCCACCTTGGCATCTGCAGCCACGCCTGGCAACAAGGGAGAAGGGGGAGGTCAACATAGATCAATAACATGATCTGTACTCCAAGTGCCCACATTTAGAACATAGGGAAGACAGTTAGGACACACCTGCAGTGTACTCCAGCTTGGTAAAGCGTGGAGACTGGTCATTGATGTCCTCCAGGTGGACCCGCACCTCCTGCAGGGTTGGGTCGCGGCCGGGGTCCAGGCTGATGAGCCTCGATGCTCTCTGGCTCCGTGGCGGAGTCCAGTTGCGGTTGCTCGAAGCCTTAATGATAATGGAGTACACAGGGATGTACTCACGGTCCAAGTCCTTCCTCACCCGGAGAGCTCCAGACGAGCTGAGGCCGAAATTCCCCTCAGTGTCGCCCCCTGTCATCGGTGTGGTAACAGACTCAGGGTTAGTGTCAGCTTAAAGGATTTCCGAAAGAGCTCAATACGGCCTGGAATTAATGCTCAAAACATCAATGTCCATCCATACTCAATGCCCAAAATATTGCATTACTTCCTATAGTTCATCTCGAATCTCTCCATGCTTCCACTCTCTGAGCATAATT
>JAODKM010000058.1:13801577-13829648 GCA_026780845.1 Petrocephalus sullivani
TGTGCCCTATGATGGACTGGCATTGCCATGGATACCCAGGCTGATTTCTGTCTGTAGTCTGTGAATGTGTGCATGTGCCCTATGATGGACTGGCATTGCCATGGATACCCAGGCTGATTTCTGTCTGTAGTCTGTAAATGTGTGCATGTGCCCTATGATGGACTGGCATTGCCATGGATACCCAGGCTGATTTAGGGCACTTCACAGAGGCCCTTGAATTCTTAAAATTCTATTTTCACTGTCCGGTGAAAGACATGTATTTTATAAAATCCATTATTTCAGAAGCATGAGAAATAAAACACATTTTTCCAGAAACCACTTCACAAAATAAATCTAAAATGATGTAATGAGGCACCCTCAACACCACAAATAGAAAAAAATCTTCACACATGGAGTTATGTGGATTGCCATCAGCGGGGCAAATATGTCAGTGTCAATAAGATACAAACTAATCTCATTTTATACAGTATTCAGAACAATTAGCTAGCTAGCTATCAATGTTATTACAATTAGTGATATGAAGTAGTCCATACCAACTTGAATACAAATGTTAACTAGTACAAACATAAATACTAGTTAGATATCAGTATTTGTTTAGGATAAGCAGTTAGAAGATAGATGGATCACACCTGTGCGTTTGCTCATACATGTATTGCTACATCTATGTGCCATGTATCGTTTATATAGCACATCATGCCTCATAACTGTATGCAGGTGTCAGTGAGTCTATGTGTGCAAATATGCCTATTGCTATGATACACATTAGTCTCTGTGGTATATTTATGTAACTGCATGGAGTCTCTGACCGTGCTGCTCAGCGATGGTGTCCCCAGGTCACGGGCCGTGACGGTGATGTTGTAAAATGGGACGGCCTCCCTATCCAGCTCCATGTCTCTCTTCACCCGCAGCTCTCCGTCAACTGGAGACACCACAAACTCACCTAATGGGACGGCACTCATAGTCAGCTGATGCCCTTGTGTCTTTATGAGGCTTGTCCATTGACTTCCCCTGGTTGTAACCCAATAAACCTCAACAACCAATAAAAACTGATAAAGAGCTATTGTTTATGGTCTAAGTTTACTCAGTATCGTTTAAATAGCAGGCGTAAAATTAGCAAATAAATGGTGTTGTTTATTTGTGTTTAGTTCTATTTACAATGCTTGTGGTACATCTTACACACAAGTTCCTGGACCTAGGACTTACTCTGGGGGTCTCCCGCAGTGATGCTGTACTCCACTTTGCCGTTGAGTCCCGAATCCTCATCTGTGGCTTTCAGAGTCCACACACGGGGCCCCGGCTGGCCCTCAGTGATGTCAAAAGGCCCCTCGTAAGGCCGAGGGAAGGTGGGAGTCACGTCATTGATGTCAATAACATTTACTATTACCTGCCAACAATAATGGTGAATGAAGAGCAAAATAAAAATACAGAGACCTAGAATATTTACAGCAACAATTTTGATCACAACATCCTTGATTTTAAGTTTTATCGTACTCACAAGAAACTCCCAAACCCAAACGATTTACAATGGGGAGAATGTCCCCTCAGTATGCCAAACAACAATATATATTTTATTAGGAGTCTAAATATTTGGCTTCATTGCATTCGATTGGATTACAGTTATTTTGGAGATTATTCAATGTATTGTAAATTGTTAATTTATATGACAATTCAATTTGATTAACTGAATATTTTGATAAATTCATGAATTTGATCAATTTTTCCAACCAGTACAAAGCAGCAGAATGACATGACATTGTTTCTTATTCTGTTGAAAATGAAAGATCAGTCTTTGGGCCAAATTTAATAATGAATTAGAAACATGATGTGGGCCAGTACTGTGAGACCCCTTATAAGCAGCGAACGAGCCAACAAAATCCTTCATCCTCCAGGACAGAAAGTTCCATTAATCTCCATGATTTTAGTATCTGTCTCTACTGGTGCCGCTAACTTTAAATGTCTGGCAGCAATATTAACTAGGACTGACACATCGATGCCAATATCTTGATTTTTAATATCAGTCATTACTGATATATTAACTGAAACACTGTGGATCTCTAACAGAGGTGTAGGAACCAGTGAACTCCCAGTATTTTATTTGGATTCATTCATCCCCTCCAATGAACCTTTATATTTAAAGCTGTGTTTGCCCCCAATATCAAACTCTCCTACACCGTTACCAAAGACTAACATTACTTTTTTTTACATCTTTGCTACTGACCATTGCTACTGTAGCTGCTGTAGTAACTACTTTTTTTATGCTACTAAACCGGGACAAGTTTTCCCAAAGTGTCGTAGTGCAAAAGTCATCAGGTGGCATATTCGTTATGAATATTAATAAGCCTTCCCGTGTCATGCGGCTTTTCAGAAATTGGCTTGCCAGCGCTGCTACTTTGTGCATTTACCTGCAGCAGGTGTTTACCTGGAAGTAGGAATATCCTTACTGAATCTGTACTAATATTATTGGCCCCTTAATTTTTTATAGGTTATCCACTGTTACATACGGATCAAATCACAATTAAATCTGGACCCTACCCAACCAGCTTTGCATTTTCCAGATGCAGTGGGGCTTTCCTTTGTGCTGTGTAGGAACTTGGGCCTCAGAAAGATTGTTGGACATGGCTACATTATAGGGATATGGGGACTTGTAGCTAGAAGTCAGTCACTAAGTAGGGGGCACAAATTTGGCTTAGGTACTATTTAGGGGCACTAATTAACCTAACCTGTGTGTTTCTGATGGTGGAAGCAAATGCAGACAAACACTGGGGACCATGGAGAACCCATAACGAGGATCTCCACCCACAGCGCCAGCAGGCTCGCAGTTACTATGCTAACTGCTAAGCCAGCATTTTGTCACTATTTGTGTCATCAGGTGCATGCATTTCCTGTGCATTCTCACCGTGGTGCTGGATGTCAGTCGAAGTCTATCGATGGGACACTGGTCAGTCGCTGTAACTATGAGTGTGTAGTGACCGCTGCTGATCTCGTAGTCCAAGGCCTTTACCGCTACTATGGTCCCCTATGCATGATCACACAAACAATAAGCTAACCAAATCAACCTATAACATGCCCATAATGCTCATAATTGTTCTTGGTTTAAGCTATGTGTAATAAGCTCATGATTTAACGGCATACAGTATTATTGTTACTTAGTGAGTCTATAAGATACAAATATACTATTATGAGGATTAATAAAATATGAACTAAATTCAAATATCAAGTATTCTACAGATTTGCCCTCTTTGTGGGATGTTGTCCTTACCGTGGTGTTATTAATTTGGAAAGTTTGGACTAAGTTTCCTCGGGCAATGGAGTAGCGCACTGTGCCATTAAGGCCCTCGTCGGGGTCCTGGGCCGTCACTGTGGCGATGGTGGCCCCCTGAGTGGTCGGACCCTCGCTCAGCACCGTGACATACTCGTCCACTGGGAACTCTGGGGCATTGTCGTTCTCATCCACAATGTAAACCAGGACTGTTGTAGAGGACTGAAGGAAGAAGATTTAGGCGATTAGCATGGAATGGCACATTTCAGCACATATTCCTCATGAAAAGGCAGTGACATCACTCAGGTTGGGTGGAAGAAAGGAACTATGTGACATAGAGGAGTGTGGCACGAGGGCAAGGGAGTAGTCAATATGGCTAAGCTGGACTCTTAAATATTTCCTTCATCCATCCATCCATCCATCCATCCCAAATCATATGGTTGAGGTTTGCAGTATATGGGTCATTATGAAGGCATGAAATCAGATGTTCAAACCCAATATATGAGTTTAATTGCTAAAAATGTATATTTTTATGACAATTCATTAGCCTATACTTCTTGGTGCTTACACATATTGTACAATAGTTTCACTGAAAATCTTATTACTGTGATGATACAATATTCATTTTATATATCGACTAATTATATCTTTTAAACAAAACAAAATGTTATATAAAAGTAGCTACAGAAGTTGTTGAAAGTAACACATTTTCATTAAACAGAAATAGCATGTATTTCCTACAATATCCAAAGCCAATTCTGTTAAAAATTTATTTGTCTGAGGCCAAGTGTTGTCTCATTATCGGAGCTTTTCCAAAAACTATATGTCAAAAGACATACCCATAAAAGCATCACAAATAAGGAAAGATTAAAGATAGACACAAGGTACCGTTCCCTCTTTTTATGTTAAAATTCTATGGATTTTTGCAGAAATAACTAATATAGATCAAGCAAACAACATACAACCACTGCTAATTACGATATGTCCCTTGGCCTCAACACTGATATTTAAACGAAAGACCATATGTAAACTCAGGGACCAAGTAAAAGGAAATGCCAAACTGCAATGCTCATTACCATAGCTGTATGAGACATAACATAGTTCATTACCATAATATATAAATGTTGTCTTTGTTTGAAAACAGATTCAAATTATGCCACTTTATTGTGTAAACTGTTGATTTTACCTATGGATTAGTTAATCCATTGCAACTTCTTAGTTGTAGGTTATGTGTGATAACGTTGAAAAAAAAGTGTAATTTTTGTTTTATTTAAAAATGTTAACGTAAAAATGTTACGTTACGTTGGTATTTGGCTACCTATTTGGGGATTTTTTTTTAATTAGATGAAAAATATAACAGTTATATACTTAAAAGCTTTTTATACAAAAAAAACAAACACTATTTCATTGTAACTTTTTCCTCCCCAAAAAATGTCAAATTCATGATAATGACCCTCTTGTTGACGGAAGTTTAAGCCTATTGTGCTTTGTTTAAAAAATAGAACTAAATAATTGAATCCGTATAAATATAAAACATCTGACTTTATATAGTCCATAGTTGACTAATGTATGCACTCATGTTTTAAAACGAGGAAAGTAAGCAGCCTGTTTGAATAATGTAGCTTTTTAGTTTAAAGAAAACGAGAGAGCGAGAGAGAGAGAGAGAGAGAGAGAGAGAGAGAGAGATAGAGAGAGGGAGGGGGGCGTTTTCTTTTAGTTTCCGTATCACGTTACAAAATCCTCAGCTGGGAACAGTGACTAATACAAAAGTTAGTACCACAACTAAATCACCGCTTCCGCAAACGCAGCAGGTTGTTGGGTAACAAAGAAGCAGTTTAGGGTAGTTTGCGACGCGAAATAGTAACAGTAATAAAGGACTTTCCGCAACACGCATGCATCTGCGCGAAAGCACCATGCTGGATTTACACTGGAAGCCGTCCCCGGGAATGTGCTTCGGCTTCTGCTGGCTGTATATCTGCCTGACAGCCATCTGCCTTCCGGGTCCAGGTAAGCACAAGACAGCCCCCTTTCACGGGGAGCAGGAAGGCCGGGTGGTGAAAGAAAATGTTACTTTTTGCCCATCTAGACCAGACCTGTCACAAATTTGCAAAGTACTGTGCATCTAGTTCTGCGCTGTTCTACACTGCACATTTCACTATACACTGACGAGTCCACTTACTACACGGCAAGAACCGTTTCATCCAGACCGTGCTTTATTTTATTATATTGCATTTTATTTGGTTTCATTTCCCCTGTTCGAAAATGATTGACCGGGTTCCGCAGCTGGATCGGGGACTGCTCGCTGTGCATGCACTTTAAAGGGCCGGTGCACGCTGCAGAAGCCGGTGTTTGGCGATGAGCACCTGGCGGAGGGGCTCGCCTGACCTCCCCCTCGCCTTCGGCTTTTGCGCTGATCCTCACGACAAAGCGCAGCTGCTGCCCCCCGGCGTGTGACGCCGACACCGCGCCGCACTTCAGACGGCTCGGGTTGCACCGAGAGCCATCCACCCCGCCTGCGCTATTGAAACTGCGGGAGAAACGCCCAGCCTGTCCCGGATCCTTTGACCGCCCAGTGCCCCGACGGTCCGGTGCCGAGGGACGTCGAAATGAGTTTTAATCCATCTAGCTGTCCGTAGAAGGAAAAGTGCTTAGGGGTTATACTCGGCTTTTTGTCTTGTCGAAACCTCACTCCCAGTACGGCCTATTTAAAATGTTATCTGTTTTTCCGTGGAAATAGATTGTTATACGCGAACCTAATTATGCAGTTTCCCCCTTCATCTCCCCCCCCCGTCCAGAGAAACCCAAAGTACCAAAAACAAGGGCTGTTGCGCAATTCTAGAGGGCTTTATTTTATCGCACAAGGAAAATCAGGTGTTTTCTTAGAAACAAAACTTTTCTAGGAAAGTCAATATTGTGTAGCTGGCAGCCCAGCCATGCATTAAAAAAAGTGTCACATTCATACTGTTGGTGTGAAGACGCTCTACCAAAATATACATGTCTCACATATTTAAAAAAACAACATAAAAAAATACACCACCGTTAGTGGTCTACACCAGAACCCGCCACTAAAGAAAAAGCTTGTTTTTGGCACAGGCAAAAACCAGTCTGTGAAGGTGGGACGGCCTGACTTGTTTTTGAGTTTTTTTTTTTTTTTTTTTTAATTATGGTTTTCACATTTGTTTAGGCATGAGAAAGAGGGGAAGACATTTAAGTGCGAGCTGACTTACTGGAAAATAGGGAATGAGTGTAATGATTAATACAGTTTGGTATGCAGTTTGGTGCCTCTTAGAAACGGAAAACAACATAGATATGGGAAAGAAATATTGCTGCTCCCTGCCTAAGTGCTTGGTGTTAGTTTTACTCAAGTGTTTTAGCTATAACATCTTGCTACAGCGTGGAGTCCAAATTGTTCTTGTGCCTTGTGATTTCCTTCCTCTGAATGAGACGGTGGCAGAGGGAGAGGGAGGCACCCAGAGAGGCTGATAAGCAGGCGTTACCTTAGGCCCTGAACTTGACATTACCGCCCATTTAAAACTGGAAGCACCTGTCCTTCGCTGAACTAAGGGATACGGCCGAAGCACAGAACCCGAGATGGTGAGCCAGGCTGATGGCAAAGAGTTTTCCCGTTTGGACTGGCATTGACACCATCGACTCTCTGACTCCCTAAAGGTGTTGTACCACTATGGTCCAACCAGAAGTTAATCCAGATGTCCAAACATGGTTAAGAATAGTTCAGTCTGACCAAGTATGCCACTGAGGGTTAAACTAGGGGGGTTTTAGGTGAATGGGCCAAGATGGCTGCTTCAAGGCTATTTTTCTTGTTTGCATTTGGCTTTTCTGCTAGAACCAAACATTCTCTTATCCACAATATGCGAGGAGGCCTTGGGCCAAGGGCATGCCTCACTCTCATTAGTCCATCCACTCACTTTCCGTTAGGAAGCACGCAGCAAGGATGAACTCAAGAACAACGCGCCAGTGCCTGACCTTGACCTAAGCAGCTGGCACCTTCTGCAGATACACAACACTGAACTGACTCAATATGACGGCAGTCATGAAATGGAGAATTAAGAAAAAGAGGGAAGCTGCCTGCTTAGAACGTAATTCACTACCATAATCAATTTTGCAAGATTTCCTTCTCGGTCAAAGGCTGGACAGAACAAGGCTGGTGGACCTTATAGTTAAAATAGAAGTAGTTTGCAGTGTGGGAGGAAGATTGTGTGGGGCTCACAAAGAGTAGCTGGAGTTTATCTTAAGAGCCTGGGGTGCGATACGTTTGTGGAACTGAAACCGGCAGGCCAGCACTTTCAGCAGAAACTCACAAGCATAGCGGATGCAAAACCAGAGATGGGGGCAGCCGGGACAAAAGGAAAAGGGGGCAGTGGCTACAAGAGGGTTCAGTCCCGTTTTGTTACCCATCCCCCCCCCCCCCCCCAACTACACTGTCATCTAACGGGGGGGGGGCTTTAGACCTTTGTCTGTACATCCGCTTTCAGCACCTCTTCAGCACAGAGTAACTGACACGGCTGCAGATGCCTGGGTAAGCGGTCTCTCTTTTGGGAGTGACATCTGAAGCTTCCCAGCCTTCTGGAGTGTGGCGGGGGCTTCTTTCCTCCCCCTTCCTCGTGTCATTACCTTATAAGTTGCTTATCAGTAATGCAGTGACTCAATTTAACAATTTTTCTTGAGCAGAAATCCATAGATTTCCAAGATTGGTCATTTTTGGTGTTTATTTTTCTTGTTCCAGTCATTTATCCTGGTTAGTGGTTCAGTCGGGGTGGGGTATGGTCGGGGGCCGGGTACTATCCCAGAGCAGTATGGGGGCACAGCCAGGGCAAACCCTGGTTAAGTCTTATTAGCTAGTGTAATTTTCATCGTTACATTGAGGTAAAATTTAGAACGTTTAGAAAAGTATGCTTAGCAAAATGTGATTGAGATTTGTGTCTGGACTACATTAGTGGTAGTTTCATTAGTAAAATGAAAGGGTTAATAGTTCCCTTGAAATATGAGAGCTTCTGGCCTTACACAGGTGTACTTACCACCTTGTTACTAGACAACAACTCGCGGCACATTCCTAATGACTTCATGTCTACATTACAGTGCCTCTCAGCCACTTCAGTACCGGGATTGTGGACCTGTGTGGGTTTGAAATGTAAATCCAGATTCCTGCAGGTAAAACAGGACTCGCCCTACACCAGAAACGTGAGCCGCTG
The DNA here is from genome assembly GCA_026780845.1 of Petrocephalus sullivani. NCBI lineage: Eukaryota > Metazoa > Chordata > Actinopteri > Osteoglossiformes > Mormyridae > Petrocephalus > Petrocephalus sullivani. The sequence goes on from JAODKM010000058.1 coordinate 13,810,047, forward strand.
GCCTCAGACAGAGAGCTATCAGAGAATAATGTGGGGCGGCCGCAGTGCGCGGTGTCATTTTCCCCAACATAAATTAGGATACGGATCTTGCCATTTCACCTAACAGCAACCCCACAGGGTCATTCCATCCAGCTACCCCTGCTGACATTAGCTTATCCAGACCTTATAAGGGTTTATGTGGGCATCTAAGGTGAGTTGATCCACGTTACGGCACATGATCTGCGATGCGAGTGGGTGCCATTAGATAAATAATAACAACTTGAGTCTGTCAGTCTCTATTCAGCATAATGCCACAAGGTTTTTTATGTGGGCTCAGGCCAAGCAGGAAGTCACGTGCAGATTCACAAAAAGTGTGGGCACAAGGCGATGGTTTCAAGAAGCGACTAAGGAAGCGAAACCTTGGGGGCGGAGGGGTGTGCCCAAGCGGGCTGGACTCTCCAGAGACTGGAAACAGGAATTCTGGTCAGGGATCCTGGCATCAATGGAAAGTATGAAAATATCATAATGATGAGGAAGGCTTTATGGTGTGAAACAGAAGCCAGCGACGTGTTGTATTGTAACTTGGAGAGACAGGAAGAGTCTGGGGGCCTGGAGGTTCAGTTAATCACAGCCCCTGGGTTTCCTATTGCGGTTCCTGACACACACACGGACACACACACGGCGACCGTTTTTGTTGCACCATACAATACACTGGTCCACTCCCACCCCAGCAATCATCTCCAGGCCATTTCTCAGCTAATAATCTGCTCCCTGCATAAGATACTGGTTGGTATCTGGTCTTCAGTTATTCACATAAGTATCTGGTAGCCAAAGGAGAAGTTGCACAAGATGCAGACTTTGCTCGGAAAGAACTTCATATCTGATGTCCAGCTGCACACAGCAGCTGTTTGCTGGATACTGAATGGGGGGGGGGGCATGGAAAAAGCATTCCCTGTCAAGCTATTCACTATTGTCTGAGAGGGAAGCGGGCAGAACTTGTATCCACTATTTCTGGGGGCAAGGGTTAATGATTATGGTCACAGAGGATGGAGGGTCTTGCCGAGTGCCAGTGGGAAGGCAGCTGAACGAGGACCAAATATCATTATAGTACAAACAAATCAGCTTGCAGATGCAGGCCAGGAGGAAAGGCCTGAGTGTTGCACTTGGAGGAAGTTCACTCCCAGGAACACCAGGAGCTCCAGGCCCCAGCACTCTATGAGCACATGCATGCTCTGATCAGTAGGGATTGCATAGATGGAATAGGGTAGTTTCCTTGATACCTACACAGCCTGTGCGTGCCTGATTGTTACAGTGTGGTTTCACACATACAGGCACACCCTGTCGAGCTGGGCTGGAGTGTGAGGTAAAGCAGAAAGGGCAGGTTACTATGCCCTTGAGGCTTATAAAAAAAGGTTTTTAAGCTAACGGCACCAGCTAGGACTGGTAAAAACAGCACAGTCACATTCGCCCACTGACACGCACATGTACTCAGTCACGCTAATGTGCTTGCAGACGCGTGCGCAGGACTTCACATCAGGAAGGCGTCCCAAAAGGGGCCCGCAGGAGCAAGCCGGCATGCACGCTCGCACACACACTGATTGCGATAAGCACCGGCTTTGTGGCATTCGCCTGGTGCTCATTGGGGAACGGCGGACGCCTTTCTCTGTGTTCCGTTTGCCCCGATGCTGTTGATCAGGCGAGATACGTGACTCATGCAGGCCGTTTCTGTTTGCTCGGCCTTTTCAGTTACAGAAAAGTTTAGGGAGGTGGTCTGTTTATGGCTCCTGCCGCCCGTGTTTTTCCATAGATGTTTTGTTCATTCCTCATGGATAAGAAGCGCATTACTTGTGTTTGGATTCCTGTGGAAACATTGGTTTTATTTACATGGAATCCCCCCCCCCCAAAAGGGTAGGCGGGGCTGAGGCCTGACAGCACATCTATTCTCTTCACGGGTGTTTTTAGTGTAATCACTCCCATAATCTGCCTAAAAACAGTCCGTCTCAACGATGCCATTGTAGAGATAAGAGCATCATGTAGGGGGGGCACTCGCATAACACATTAGTGTTTCTGGGACTGCTATGTGCTAACTATTATTTAAAGTAACACTCATGACTTAAGGGAAGATCAGACTAAAATAGGGGCAGACATCATATAAGTGCAGAACGAGTTTGGCCTGGGAGCCACACAAAGTATGGAAAAGACGAAAGGTACAATGCAGGCATCGTCATCTGTGCTAGAATGTCCTACAAAAGCCACACGGCAATTTCTCTTGTCATAGTATCTCTGCGCAGGAAATATTTCTCTGTAAATCAGATCTTCGGAATGGCACATCTCGGCTTTTATACTGAAACATATGACCGGTCGGCAAGCCGGCCGGGCCGAAGATCTGCCTTCACGTTACCGAGATGCGTGCTCACGGGTGCCATCGCACCGCGATGTGATTGCTGTGGAGATATGGGGATGAGGATAGGGGCACGGAACGCACGGGAGACTGAGGCAGCGGCATGTGCGTGTTTGGAGAAGAAGAATTCTACATTCTGTGTACTTTTTTATTACTATTTACTCCATGTCCACTGTGTTTTCTGTCAGTCTAAGACACCTAATCACTGTATATCACCTGTGGTGGCAGCCGTGTGGACAGCGGTGGCATAATGGTGAGGGACGCGTGTAATCGAAAGGTTAGGTTCCCTGAGCGAGGTACAGTCCCCATGCACGGCTCCCCCAGGCACTGAATTAGCTGACCGCTGCTATGTCACAATGTCACATGGGTTAAATGCGGAGGACACATTTCATTGCTGTGTGCTGTGATGTCTCAACAATGACAATTAATCACCTTATCTAGAGCAGTGTTCCCCAACCCAGTCCTCGGGAAACACTGGACGATCCATGTTTTTGCTCCCTACCATCTCCCAGCCAATCAGGAACACCGAATACCTGGTACGGGCGTGCTGGGAGCTGAGAGGGAGCAAAAACATGGACTGTCCAGAGCTCCCCTAGTACTGAGAAGGGAAACACTGATCTAGAGCATATATTAAATGTATGATGGTTAAATGAACTGTTGTTTCTATATTGACTGCAATAAGAACACACCTCGGTGCTTAAATCCCCTCCTCTTCTGCTCCTCCACAGCCAGCTGTGACCATCTGAGGCTGTCCTCTCCACACTTGTCTTACATCTGCCCAGAGGGTGCCACCGTCACCATGCAGTGCGTCTCCGAGGGCTCGATCATGTACGCTGGCGACCGCCTGAGGCACTTCTGGCTTTTCACTCCCCACCAGGAAAGGTCCTGCCAGGACAAGATGCACCCCCGCAAAGGCAACCACTCATCTGTGTTGCCCCCGGGGGTGCAGTACAGTGCCTCGGGCAGTACCCTCTCCATCAAGCTCATGAACGTGACCCGTGAAGACCAGGGCCGCTACTGCTGCGTGGAGCTGGAGATCCAGGGCGCCCAACACCATGTGAAGGTGCAGCAGAAGGCCCACAGCTTTGTGCTGCTCTCTGTCGGCCCCCGTAAGTGCAGGACGGCCCTGTGATCTCTCTCTCTTAGGGCACTGTTTCTCAAACCAATCTTTGGGGACCCCCCCCCCTCCTCAGGGAGTCCAGGGCACCAAAAAAATTTGGCCCTGTCTAGCAGGGAACTGGAAGAGAGCAAAAACTTAGACCGGGTCCCCAACAACCTGTTAAAGGAACACTGTCATAGGGACAGGGTACATCTCTGCAGCTTTACTATACTGCAGGAGCACTGCCGGCAATTTTAATGAAAATAAGTGAGAACACACTGTTTAAACTAATTGTGCATTTATTTGGGGGAGGGACTCCCCTAAAACAACCTTAGAACTTTTACAGGTTATGGCAGTTATAATAAAAGCTCCTCTTGTCCGGTCTCTCATAACAAACTGTTCAGTTCTGCTCGCATACCCTAAAAGCTGCTGGGGTAACATTTGCATTTACACAGATTCACTGATTATGCCCTAATATTTTCACAGGACAAAACCAGACTGCCCAATGTTCTGTTATGGACCATAAACCTGCTGAAGGTACCTTTCAGTGTTTTTGAAGCTTCCACCCAAACATTGTCTACTTCAACATTCAATTGGAAAGCATTCTTAGTCATTCTGATGCCATGTCTGTGTGCTGCAGTATTTCCTGTGACTACGTATGAACTCAAAAACATACAGGACTGCAGGTGTGGAGGACGGGCTTAACATGATATAACCATTTACTTAAGACCTTCTCTCTCGCATCTCCTTATAATTTCTCCCCCAGGTACTGTGGCCGCAGGGCTGGCGACAGCAGGGTGCATTATGGGTATTCTCTCCCTACCCCTGATCCTAGTGCTGGTGTACAAGCAGAGACAGACGGCCCAGTCCAGTCGACGTAAGGAACTGTGCCCAAGCACACATTCATTTTTATATTTGCGTAAAATAATACTAAGTATTACAATGCAAAATATAGGGGTCATATAGTGTTAGCATGTTACCTTTTGTGTTCATCGGGTCATACAAACTCTATATACACTTGTTTCAGTGCTGCAACATCACACCATCCTTGTGGGGCTGTTTGCAAAGTAAAAGTTCCTGTGCAAGATGTCCGCTATCAAGCCGGAGAGCCGTCTGCTCGCTGCGGGGTGGACAGCTTTCCAGTATCTAGGCGGGGCATATGTAGCTTAATTACACAACTTCAGAGACAGCAGCACTATGCAAGTGCCTATCCTAGTTGCTATGTTAGACATATTAGTAAACTGACATGCAGTTAAACTATTACTAATTTGACCAGAACAGTCCTATTTCTTAAAGGCTGCATTCAGAGACATTCACCATATTGTACATAAAGAATGAAGTTCATGTTAAAGTTACTTTAATATAACAGATTTTTCTTTTTGTAATTTTGTTGTGCATAATATATATCCTGTGTTCAGCAAAAGGATGCACTGTATCGTGTTAGAAACAACCTTATCATACTGAAGCAGGTGTGACACTGACTTCCTGTTCTGTCTGAGATTAGTTTCCTGTTTCTGCTTCTGAACATCTGGTCCTGACACTTTAGGCACAACTGTGTTTTTCCACTTCGTATTCTTAACTACGGGTGTTCTTTCTCCCTGCCACAGGTGCACATGAGCTGGTGAGAATGGACAGGTGAGTTTCTTAAAAAAACTGGAAAGCCTGTTAGAGCAGCATTTCCCAATTTGGTCCACTGGGACCCATACTTGGTCCATGTTTTTGCTCCCTCTGAGCTTCCTGCCAGACAGTCTATGTCTTTGCTCCCTCTCAGCTCCCAAAAACGTGTCTGTGGGTTCCCGAGTACCAGATTGAGAAATGCTGCCATAGAGCGACATGACATTATCTTTGAGAAAAAATGCTCCCCTACGTTACTCGTAATCCTGACTGACCATCGTCTTCCATGTGAACCGAACAGTGAAGCCCAAGGTCGCGAGAATCCCGTGTTCCTGGGAGACGGCCCCCTGCCGAAGACTCGCACCGTGTCCCAGATCCTGATGAGGCAGTCCTCTGAGACGGGACGCCACCTACTCTCTGACCCCGGCACACCCCTTTCTCCTCCCACCCATGGGGACGTCTTTTTTCCGGCACATGGTGAGTACACGGTGTGCCTGAAATCACCCACAATGAGATTATGGCCATGGAAAGTTGAGGCCGTAGCTGACGTCACACCAAGTCACAGACATTGCAAAGCTCGTGAGCTTTAGAAAACAATACTAATGTTCTTATATCCCAAGACACCAGGAAATGAACACTCAAATTAACACCAAAACACTTCAGTTCTGACACATATCGGATGTGTTTCTGGGGACAGCCCAAGACACACAGAAACACAAGTGAACCATGAGAGACACTGACACCAGAGAAAAACAAACCCATGCCACATCTGATGTATATGTGTGAGTAATGGGTGTAGATGCCTGTAAAGTCCAGTGTTACACAGCTGTGCTGACTTAGAGATGCACACCCAGAAACCATGACAACCGCCCTGAGCTTGGCCACAGCTGATAGGCCAGAGCAAGCCTCAGTGCAGCTGGCACCCAGAAGTCAAACCCAAAGTGTTGGCATCTTCGCTATTCCTCTTAGAGGTTTATTTTGACATCAGAGGATCGGCCCAGGAATTTTTTAGATTCCTGACTGAATTGCTAATTTCCTGAGGATCAGTATCTGACTGGGTGTCTCGGGGCACAGGGAGCAAATCCCTATTTTAGATTCACTTCTGGATTCCCTCTCTTCCCTCATTACGAGTGTCCTGACCAACCCCCCCGCACCAATTCAAGTGACCGTCCCCCCCGGCTGTACTTGTCCTGCCATGTCACTTCCTCCTTTCCTCTTCCCGTTTCTGACTCGGGGGGGCCTGCTCTTGGTTCCCCTTTAGAATATCGTGTTCTGTTTGTTGTTGGCTCATGGAGGGCCTGGGCCATGAAGAGGGTGTGTCAGTTGGGTATTTCTGTTTGATTTGCTTTTGCGAGCTGCCCAGCAACGATATAATCTGGACATACATTTTTTTTTAAATGGGAGCCTAAGAGAACATAAAAGCAGACATAAATAGTAAATAATATGTATGCAATGCTCTCAAAACCATTAACTAAGTGAAGGTTTGCACAACAAGTATTTTTGCACAGCACCCATTGGGGATTTGCAAGTGGTGTGTCCTTCCAAGACAAATAAGCCATGGCAGTTATGAAAAGTTGCAGTAGCTAAGATTATTCCTTGTTTTTTTTCCAGAACCTATCCCAGAATCCCCTGACTTCATGCAGGTATAATCGGGCCTTTGCCTGGCAATCAGCAGATGTCTCCCCCCGAAAGAAGACCCTTTCTCCTGTCCTTACATCTCATTTCACCACAGATATGTCATATTTCATACCTTTTGTTACAGCTTTGCACTTGGAACTTGGACACTTGGAGACGGGGGGGAGGGTGGGAGAAGGATTTCTCAAGCTCTCCTGTAACAGCCATGGTTGTTATGTACGTCCATCAAGTCCCAAACGCTCAGCTGACCACAAGATAGGCTGGCCACTAAGAGCCATTGCTAGGACATTCTTAAAGTGCTCACTAGTCTTTGGTTTTGACTGTTGTGGCATTTACAACATTTAAACTAAACACCATTTAGCTTACTTATAATGGAGTTCCTAAGGTTTACTGCTGTATTTGTTCATTTAGGGCAGTTGCCATATATGGAAAGGCCATTTTGTTGATAAATGCTGAGCACACAGAGGTTTCTAACTGGTACTCTGACCTAGTACCTGCATCGAATTTACTTTTAGCACTGAGGTTTTGACTTTGGTTGCTCTCTGCCTCTTCAAACAACATCTCTGCCTCAGTTGTCTACATCAGAGCAAGCAGCTGGCACACGGGGAGGGAAAAATGCGAAGCGTCCACCTTCACTGCCGCAAAGGACAGCACTGGTAGCAAAGGGCCTGCGGCGCGGTGGCCAGCTGGCCGTGGGAAGCAGATATCCCAGTCTCAGCTTGGCACAACCCTGCTGTGAACTGGTAAATCGGGTAAATCCAGTTTACACCAGCCACACCACTGGGAATATTTTTCTTTGTTTTTGAGAGCGAGAGAGTGATGTAGGCGGCGTGCTGCACTGCTTCTGCTCCCTGCCGTTTTCGAAGGAGCGTATCAATGCTAAGGACTCGCAGACATTTCTACAATGGTCAGTGTTTCTTACTGGAGTACTATAGAAAAGTACACTTCTGCCATTTACAAGAATCATACTGGACTTTGCATAATATTTTGTATTAAACATGTCATATATATAAATATATATATATACTACATACAAAGTTTTATATATAAAATGTTTGATGTTTTGATACTTTGATGGCTTTCCAAATCTGGATGTCTTCACAAAATTGTGTGTCTTTTGAGTGGTTTTGTGTGCTTGTGCTAGTTACTGCTGTAGAGATAATGTCCTTGAGCTGGAAAAGTGCCAGAAGGACGTGTTGTAGATAGCAGGCCAGGCCAGCTCCCGCTGCTGACATTTACAGCAAGTGGGGTTGAATTCTCTGTGTTTTAGAGACACTGTATTTCCAGGAAGGTGCCGAATTGTATCATTAACGTTTATTATAACAGGGTACAGTGAGTGGGTGAGCGAGAGTCAACTCAAATAACGGGTAAAAACAGAGTGTCAGTGTGTCCACGGTCTATATGAACAGATTCAGCGATCACAGAAGGTTGCGTCACTGATTTGATTGGCGCACTGACCTCCCTGCTGTGCAATAATCCGTTATGAGTGTGAATGGTTCTGTGATGTGAAAGTGAGGTGACCCGACCGACACGCGGATATGTGTGTCCACGTGGAACACCATGTGGGCCGGGCCCTTAATTAAGAAAGGCCTCAGTGTGACTGCCAGTGGAAAGGGTGCCATGATTTATCAATGGTATAGTGCTAAAAGCTGAGTTAAAAAGAGAAAGGCCCATGCAAAGGCCTACCCGGGTAACCTTTTCCACAGACCTTAATGTCTATAAAAGATAGTTGTTATGATCTAAGCCAGCACCAAAATCCAGCAGATACAGAGATCCTCAAGGGCCATGATGAGAAATGCCACTCCACTGTCTCTCATTAAACCGGGATGTTTGTGCCACAGAAATGTCACCGTAGGCAGCAGTGGTTACATCATACGTGTGTGTCTGTGTGACTGAGCGTGAGAGGGGGACAAATGTGCACCAAAAAGAATAAAACATGTATAAAGTTATATGTAATTTTTGACCAAAGTTATAGTGATTACATATATCAAGGTTTTTGCTCTGTTGTGATTTTAAGTTTTTTTTTGGCAATAAACTGGATTTTGTATTTCTTTCCGAGTCCGCAGTGAGTTCCTCCCCCAGCCGCTGCAGCTGTCTTGGTATTAATCACTGAGATGATGCCCGAGTTTCGAGGCACGGGTACAGGACACACTTTACCCTCAGCCGAAGGCCGACGAGCTTCTGAACTGAAGTCCCACGGCTGGTAGGTGGCGAAGGGGCCAAAAAGTCAGAGCCGCTATCCCCCATCTGCCCGGCCTCTCTCTCCTGCCCGCAGATACTCTCACCCGCCTCTCACCGCTTGCCACTGTGCTCGCTGGGGCAAACAAAAGGCTGACGCCGTGCAGGAGAACAAACCCCCCCCTTTCAGAGCTCGTCGTCTGCCTGCGGTCACTGCTCCTCCATAACTACTTAACCAATAAAAAGAAAAGTAATATTTCTTATACTTGCTTTTACAGATATTAGTCATGCAAAGTGCTCAGGGGTACCACAGCAGGAAGGCAGGCAGCTGTGCCACTACCCTGCAAGATGCACACGTGTGGTGGGCACTAAGAATAACTCCGAAGGGCCTGCGAGGGCCATCGCTCCGCAAACAATCACACACTCATGCAGCAGCTGAACTAGGACAGAGGGCCCTGGGGGTGGGCGGGGCTTATCAAATACGTCTGTCAGGAAGAGGAAGTCACAGCGCCATTTGGTGTGCTACTTCCTCCTTCAAAAAAAAAAGGTACTGCTGTGGTTTTCCTGTTTTGTACTTTTTGCTCAGCTGTTTTATCACCCCCCCCCCCCCCCCCACCTACAAGACAGATAAGCAGCTATGGCAGATAAAAGTCAAAGCTTTGCATGGGGACAGGCGAGAGCCATTTGCTTCCGCGAGCTCATACACGTCACAGGACTTCGGGGCTGAGCGGAGGGCGAGGAGGTGATGAGTCTCACGCAGCATGACTCTGGTTTAACATGATAAGTTTTCAGATAGCTCGCTCGTTTCTCTCAAAAGGCTGCATCCTGAACATGGGCAGGGATATACGATCCGGTTCAGGATGAGGGTGAACACTGAACAATGACGGCTCATCCTTAACCTGCGGTAACATCCAGCCTGGATCTCAGTTCATTGGCATCACCCCAACCATGTATGGCCCCGCACCCCTGCCCCTCCAGGCTCACCGATAGAGGCGGAGTGCCGTCGTCCTCCACGGTCACCGTGAGGCGGTACTGCTGCTGGCGCTCGCGGTCTGGTGGTGAGGGCCGGGTCACGATCTCCCCGGTGACGCGATCCATGCGGAAGGTCAGGTCCTGGTTGCCCCCGGTGATGTAGTAGGACAGCATGGCGTTGGGCCCGATGTCCCGGTCAGTGGCCGCCACGCGTAGCACAGACGTGCCACCGCCCACATTCTGGGCCCAAACAGATTGGGGATGTCAGGCCTGCGCTGCTCCACGATCCTGCCAAGCAAACTACTTCCCACTTCCCCAGATCCTACATCATCAGATCATAGCCACCATGTCTCCAGCGAACTGGTTTGCTTATGCAAAAAAAATTATTCGAGTTCCTAAACCTGATAAGTGAACAGGTTTCAAATGAAAATCATCATGTCTTTAGACTGCAGGTGGAAACTGATAAATAAATACAATTATTTCCAAATGGAATACATAAGAGCTGTATACAGTATCTCCAGCGCTGAAGGACAACAGTTTAACTGCCAGAGTGCAAGAAAGACACATGTTATTATTAGTCTCCATGAGGTGTTCAGTTCTCAGTCTGAATTATGGTTAAAACTGATAAAAGCCTGAAAGGGGAATTAAAATATAAACTGGTTAGAATTTTAGTTGAACTACCATCTCTGCGGTTAAAATCTGGAGGCGTTCTCGATACATGTGGTGCTAGGCTCCCTCCCCGCGCCCACGTTCCCTGGGCACACCTCGCTGACGCTGACACTGTAGCCGCCCCTGCTTTGGATGACCGGAGGGTTGTCATTGACGTCCAGGATGTTGACGGTGAGGGTTAGCTCACTGAAGCGGGGAGGCCAGCCACTGTCTGTTGCCCTCACCTGTAACCAAACTCGTGAACATTACAGTCACGATGCAGATGGGTATAAGGTCAAATCCATCCATCCATTTTTGATACCCAATTGTCCTGCAGGGATTTGGGGGTCTGGACCCTATGGGGGTAAGGCACGGAACAACCCAGGACAGGTTGTTTTTCCTGACAGTCCCAAGCCGCCAAGCCCCACACAGCCTCTCCTTTCACCATGTCTGCGGATGACATAGGATCATCAGAACCGTGATGTCCCACCTTAAGAAAGTAGTGGTCCACAATCTCCCGGTCCAGGGCCGCGTTGACGTAGATCTCCCCATACGTGTTGTTGGTGGTGCGAACCTCAAATACGTCACGCATGTTGCCGGCCACCAGGGTGAAGTTAACCTGTGGCAGCCAGTTATGCAGATAGAGGAGAAAAGCCGTCATTTCCGGCCCCCTTGTGGCCGGATATGGGACTGACATGGGTAATAATAGGCTGGAAAGCCTCTGCACTGGAAGGTGTTCACTCAGGATGCCCTTTATGACTGTGCACTTTGCGGCCTTCGAGTGCTCCCCTGTCGTCCCGTACGTGACGCCATCCCGCCTTACCAGTCCGTTATTCCCAGTATCCTTATCCCGAGCCAGCACCACCGCCACCCTCTTCCCAATGGGAGTGTTCTCCGGAATCTCCACGGACACATCCGACGTGATGTCAAACTCCGGACTGTTATCGTTCTCATCCAATATAGTGATTGAAACCTGCCAGAGGTACACAAACAGCCACAGAATGGTGGGGGGGGCGGCTTGGCCAGCTAAGTTGCTATTCTACACATATAAGTTCTCAAAGTCAAAAAAGGTCACTCAAACTCAAGGTTCTCCCAAGGTCAGGCTTCTCCATAAACCAAAAGTCTCCCCATTCCATTGCCGCACTCTATCTGCTATATTATCAGTGTTATATTTCATTGCTACATCTGACAATGTACATCATGTATTAAGGGAAACGTTCAATAACCAGATTAGGAGGCATTCTGGCCCAAAACAGATTTCTTAACTACGCTATAAATTCAATTGCTTTTGGTTTTGGGACCAATGAAATACGACTGCCTAAAAAAATGTCATATCCATAAGCTATGACTGAAGCGGAAAACAAAGTATAGCGGAGAGAGATGTACAGAAACAGCATGAACAGACGGTATGGGTAAACACCCAATCCACGTTACCTTCTGCAAATCCGCGGGGGCGTGGGAGAAGAATAACAAGACACATCATTTCTATGACAGAAATCTGTCAAAACATTTGTAAGAGTGTCAGATTTTACGCAATGGTCTGCTGTGTTCTTGGGGTAACGGATAACAAATGTGCTGTCAACAAAAAAAATGTGTGTATATATATATATATATATATATATATATATATATACACACACACACACACACACACACACACATTCACAGCCCTGGTAAAAATTGGGAGACCAAAGCACAATAAAAAAAAATAATCTGTATTTTTAAATCCTGGTTTAATCCCGGTTCTGCTGGCAGAAGGCTACACTGAGCGGCAGGTTGCTTTCAGGTTAAGCGTTTCTAAGACAGCAGTAGCCTCCACAAGAACAATGGGAAGCAGGAGACACTGGGAATGACCAGAAACCAGCCAGGTAGAGGGAGGGAGCGGCTTTCTAATGGCAGAGATGAGCGTCAGCTTATAGGAAGCAGTGCCTCATGAATCAGAGGCTGACCTTCATAAGGAATGGTGAGAAATGCACTTTTAGGACAGTTAGGATCAGGCTCCTGGGACCATGACTGAAGTCCCATAAAGCAAGGAAGAAGCCCTTCATTAAAGAGAAACAGAGAAGAACCAGGCTGCAGTTTGCAAAAAAAATTTATATTTTACACAGATGCATAACATGAATTGAGAAATGAGCGAAACAAAAAATTGTGCTGTGGTCTCTTAATTTTTTTATGGAGCTGTATAAACCTATTCCTCCACCAATATTACAACCGCTTATCCAGTATAGGGTCATGGAGCAGAAACCCAATGTTAATGTTTTTAATAGCAGTGCACTAGGAATGTACGGGAAAGCAGTATTTACCACAGTGGAGTCCTTTTTGGGTCCCCCGTCATCAGCAACCACCGTCAGGGTGTAGAAGTCCCCTTTCTCCCGGTCCAGCAGGCCTGTGACGGTGATGCGACCCTTACAGAGAGACAGAGGGGAGCGCAGACGGGAGGGGACACATGGGGGGTGTGTGAGCGGCGGTGTGCAGCCCCGGCTGGCACGCTGACACTGCCCGTGCAAACAGGGCCGATGCCAATAAGGCAGGTGCAAAAAGGGTCCCAGGCCATCGGCTAGCAAGGTCTGCTTGCATGCTCTCATGCCACATGGATCTCCACTCGTTAGATTTTCAATGAGTCGCTGGGTTAAGGAAAAGGAAGTTACTAATTTGTTGTGACTTGCTGACTTAGGAGTTATGTGGGTCCAAAGGCTAAAACAGTTGAAACCCCTGGAGTAAACTTGCCTGAAAATCTCCATAGTTGCCACCACATTGCTGCACCCCCCACCCCCAAACTGACTGGGACAGAGTGAGATCGGGGTTACTGACTTCTGCTCGGGCCATCGAGGCGGATTCACTCACGGTGACACTGTCTATCTTGAAGAGGGCGAGGGCCACCGGAGACGTGTCGGGGTCAAAGCGGTAGTACAGCTGGTTGAGGTTGTCGGCAGATCGAGCGCGGACCTGCACCACCTCGGTGCCCGTGGGGATGTTCTCGCGCAGCGTGGCCTCGTAGGACGCCGAGAGGAAGGCCACCACCTCATCCAGCTCATTGAGCAGCGTGACGTAGACGGTGCAGTAGCCGCGGTGGAAGGGGGGCAGCTGGTCTGTGGCCGACACGTTCATCAAGTAGCTGGTCTTGGTCTCGTAGTCCAGGTAATCCACCGTCGTCACCAGGCCCGTGCTCACGTCCACCTCGAACTTCCGGTCTGAGCCGGCGACTACGGCGTAAGCCACGGCCCCCCCATCGCCTGGCGGACGTGGGCAGGGAGATGGGGGGGGGGGCAGGTAACACTTCCAGTTTGAGGAGATGTCTTCCCCAAGCCTCGCTAATGCTAATGACCCCAATGACCGCCCATCGCCTCGAGTACGGCCGCTAACCGTAAGCGCGATTACAAGGGCTCGCTGCAGGAAGGGGGCGGCCGCACCTACCTGTGTCCGGGTCGGTGGCTCTCACCACAATGACAGAGGTGCCGATTCCCGCGGTCTCCCGCAAGCCCAGCCGGTTATACTGCAGCTGGGTGAAGACGGGCGGCTCGTCGTTAGCATCCTCCACGTAGACGATCGCCTGCAGATCAGCGACACACCGCTCGACACTGGGCTCTTCCACACACCGACAAATACAAGCACACAGTGCCAGTCAAAGGTTTGGACACACCTCCCCCATAGAAAGGTTTATCTGCACTGCTCACTGCATTTTAGAATAATTGGAAAAACATCATGTCTATAAAGTTACATATATGGAATGATGGAGTAACCAAAAAGTATTAAATCTAAAGAATAATTTTTGGGGGGGCAGCTCTGTTGGTTGGGATTCAGAAGGTTTCTGGTTCAAATCCCACGGTCGGCAGAGTGATCCCACCACTGGGCCCCTGAGCAAGGCCCGTACCACCTATTTCACCTGAGACGGGCTGACCCTACTGTCTCCTCTACACCAGTGTCCTGAGCTGGCCTTTCCTACTACTACTACTGTGCTTTGGTCAGGTGACCAGGTCATGTGACATGACACTGTCACTCTCCTTTGGTTTGTAGTGTCACAGTGTCATTTAAACATTTAAACATGTGACCAACTCAGTCAAAGCACTCAAATTAAATAATTATTTTAATGTGACATTTTATGTTAGAAAATATTCTTAGTGAAATTAAATAAATTAAATGTGAACTATGATGTTTGCAGAAGTATTCAGTCGCCACAATTCTGTTGTGCCCTCCTTGGCAGCAGGAATAACGTCCGGAGTTAGTAAGTCTTAGGACAGTATAGCTTAGCTACATGCTACTCAGGGGGCATTTTCACCTTTTCTTCCAGGTAGAATCACTCCAGGCAGTTTTCTAATAGTGCCTCTGGACCGCAGTGAGGGCACTGACTGGGACTGGGTAGGACGTTTTCCTTCTTTATTCAGTGTTAATATGACCTTTGGTTTGGAAGCATTGTCCAGCTGAGAGACAGTCTTCACCCCAAGCTTCAGCCCTTTCACTTGTCTGAAGCAGTTTTTTTTTTTTTTTGCAGAATTTCACTGCATTTGCTGAGTCCCTGCTGTTGGGAATCACCTGCACCATAAGACGGGACCAGCGCTACCCTTCTCCGAAACTGTGCTGATTTTGAGCCTCGTGAAATGCTGCATTTGCGCCACAAACATATCTTAGAATTCTGGCTGAAGACCTCTTTCCCAGGCCCATGTGACTGAAGACTGAGTTCCCAGATTGCACCACGCTTTGTGCAGACCTGTGACGTGCTTCACCGCAGCCCTTTGTGGGTGATGACTCTTCTTGCACCACCCTCCACCACAGGCCAGCCTTACGCAGACCTCTCCATATGGTCAATCAGGACACCTTGACTTCGCTCTCAGCTACTGAACTCTGTGGGTCCTTCAAAGAGATGGTTTCTCCTTCTTCTTTCTACAGAGGGACGACCTTTTCTACGCAGTGGTGGCTGGATGCAGCTTCCACTTCCTGATAAATAAACCACTGGTTCCTGGTGGGATATCCCGAAGCTGGTGTTGTAACTAGCTTACACATTTGTTTATCCTCAATGTCTCTTTTGCCCCTATTTTCACAGCCTGCCCTTCAGTCTCACAACCCGAATAATGATCCCCCACCTATGGGGTTCCCATTCAGAAAGAAAAGTAGTTATTTTAATAATTCACAGGTAGAGGTCAGTTGTAGACTCCAGAGCTCCTGCAACAGAGGCACTGAATACCAATGCAAAGAGCCCATCTCAGTTATTTCCTTAAGAATAGTTTCCAGTGTAAAACACTGAAATAAAAAAGACAATTGTATTTCTCTGCGAGATTTGTAATTAAAATGCTAGAAATGGACATGGGTCTAAATAGACATACTACTATACTGTAGTATAGACTACATTTGCTTATTAATCAGTTGTCATTAATAAGCAGTGTACAGATTCACGCGATTCTGTTCAACAAGCAAAAATCCTTGAGGTACTTCCTCTCACAAAGATTTTGTGCAGTGTGTCACGTCTCTAACCTTCTCTGCCGTCGCCGGTTTCGCTTGGCGTGCATTAAATGTCAGGCTGTCCTGTTCTGTCCCGTGTCACCCTCTAGTCTTCTCGTGGCCCTGTTGTTCATCACTGGTCAAATCAAAACGCATCTTGCGCATCGTGGCACCCAGCCATGTGCTATCGTTTTGCTGTTTTTATACAGGAATGCCATTGCCACTATACACCGATCAGCCATAACATAAAACCACCTAATATTGTGTAGGTCCCCCTCATGCCACCAAAGCAGCTCAGACCCATTAAAATGTGGACCCCACAAAACCTCTCAAGGTGTCCTGTGGCATCTGGTACCAAGACTTCAGCAGCAAATCCTTTAAGTCCTGCAAGCTGCAATATGGGGCCTCCATACATCGAACTTGTTCATTGAGCACATCGCACAGATGCTCAATCAAGACTGATATCTGGCGAATTTGGAGGTCAAGACAACACAGTGAACTATTTTCATGTTCCTGAAACCATTCCTGAACAATTTTTGCAGGGCGTATAACTCTGCTAACCAGTGCCATCGGGGAATACCGTTGCCATGATGAGGTGTACTTGGTCTGCAAAAACGTTTAAGTAGGAGGCATGCGTAACATTTACAGGAGAACCAGGACCTAAGGAGTCCCAGCAGAACATTGCTCACAGTATCACACAGCCTCCGCGGGCTTGCCTGCTTCCCATAATGCATCCTGGCACCATCTTTTCCCCAGGTAAATGACACACACACCCGGCCATCCACATGACGTAACAGGAAATGTGTCTCCTCAGACCAGGCCACCTTCTTCCATTGCTGCCTGGACTGCTTTTCCTTCTCAGGTGCCCACTGTAAGCACTGTTGGGGCTAGACAGGGGTCAGCATGGGCACTCTGACTGGTCAGCAGCTATGCAGCCCCACACGCAGCCAGCTGCGATTCTTTGTGTGTCCTGACACCTTTCTATCGCAGTCAGCATTTACTTTTTCAGCAATTTGTGCAAGAGTGGCTCTCCAGTGGGATCAGATGGAGAGGCCTGCCTTCGCTCACCACGCTCCACAACGAGATGGGGCACCTCCAGCAGCCTCCCCGCCCTGCCCCCCCGCCTCACCCGCACTGAGCTCCGCATGCTGCCCTGGTCACTGTTGTAGGCCTCCACCTCCAGCACGTGCGAGCCACTGCTCTCCCGGTCCAGGGCCCGCTCGCCCCGTGTCACCAGTCCCGTCATCTCGTTGATGCTGAACTGCCGGTTGCTGTTGCCTGTGAAGGAGCAAAGTGGCCAGGCGGCACTCTGAGAGCAGCGCTCACTGTCAAAGAAAGACCCACTGATGGCGGCCGAACACCTCTCCGATATTCGGGTGTCAATACCACGTTTTTAAGCCCGGTACAATTAAGCGTGAGACGTTAGCAAATTACAATCCTCGCGGCACGTTATGCAAGTGACTGCTCACAAACACCATTCATTCATTTAAACTCTCTCTTTTAAGTGTTTTAAATGCACCTGGATGCCAAGTCTTTTAAGTGCAATTTCACCATGCAATTATGCACACTAAGCATACAACTGGCAGTCTGGAGAATACAGAGTAACTGGCAACACCACTCCTGTCTTCTGGTTGGTCACTTATGCAATATGGTTAGCCGAGGTGTCCAGGCCCTCATAATGGCAGGCTACCGCTGCCTGGCTGCTCCTCTCATACACCCATAGGAATACACACTGTTTCTATAAGCACTCATATTGGCCTAATATTTCCTGCCGCGTTCTTTAATATAATGACAGCAAAGGGTGACGAATTTTCGTTTTCTCGTTTCGTGGGTGGAGGCTTATCGTGCGTATTTGCAGCTGAAGGACAGGAAGGTGCTAGAGTTGTGAGACCCCCCCCCCCCCAACCACTTACCAGAGAGTATCCTGTATAGGACTCTACCGTTTTCTCCCTGGTCTGCATCTGTGGCTTGCACCTGCGTTCAAACAGACGCACACACAGACATTCCCCGATAAGAGGGTAAGTTATTTAGTTATTTTGCATACTCATGCACATTATAACCCTACAAACACACATATACAAACAACTGGGAGACTACCCGCACAAATAATGCTAATAATAGTGAGAGAGTGGAGCACACTGCCTGACAAGGCTGCTCCTTACACACGCACACACACAGAAGTAGCTGGAAGGAACGCCTGACTGTGCTCCCCCCCCCGCTAAGTAATGTGTTACCATGGCAACCCCTCGGCAACGCAGACCACCCTTCCCATAACGGCGAGCCTTTCTTGTAAACGCAGGCATCTTTGGAGGAACAAAGGGGCCGATGCAACACTTCACCTTCACCGGCTCGGCACCGAGACCAGACTGGCCGGCCGCACGGCCACATCTCAGCCCCTTTTCTAGGGTTTGATGGATTGAGGAGGATGAGAACATTGCAGGAACTTTAGCTCCAATCTGATTAAACACAGATTGACTCTGATTGGCTGCCAGATGCTTAAGAACAAACTTTTAAACTCAAATCAGTCGTTTTCAACTTAACGCTGAGATTTTTACCTTTTTTATGCGATTACTTTGTACAGACATGTACAGAATGTTACACTAAAGAATATTCATGTCAGCTACTCATACAGTTACTAAGCACCGAGCTACTGATATTAACACACACGCAGACACACACACACACACACGCACGCACAGCGGTGAAGCCCGCTTTGCACTCATTAGCTTGATAAAGGGTTTTTTTTGGGTGGGGGGAGTGTGAGCTGGCTGGATGGGTAGAGTGGGGGTCAGGCTTGAGGGTGATGAATGGGACATACAAGGCAGACTGTGCCATTTGCAGCACTATGGGGGTGCACAACTTCCCCGGGAAAGTGCATTTCATAAAGGCGAAAATCAAGAACGGGAACAACGTCAATATAATGTAAAAGTGCTACTTTATTGTTTCGGGCATTCTGGAATTTTCTGAATTAAAATGATAAAATTAAACCAAGTAAAGTCTTGTTGGTAATTCCTTCACCCATGCCCCCGCCCTCACCCCCAAATCCAACCCCCCATTTTGCTCTCTCTTAACTCCGAGAGAAACCACAAGTGGAGAAGCTGGGAAAGTGGGGACCTGGACAAAGGCTTCCTCTCAGTGGTTCAGGAGCCTGAAGGTAACGCGGCCGTACTGCCCAGGCCAGCGCATTACGTGCTGGTCTCAGGGCTATCGCCCTCTTCCTGCATCTGTGCTTTTCTATGTGCTCTATCGTTTTTGGATTTATAAGAGTAGGTGTACATTTGTGTGCTTAAATGTGACGTCACTTGTGTATACTCCGGTCATTAGGAGTTACAGATGCCACCTCGCACGGATTTTATCTATGTTTAATTCTTCTTTGTTGGTACTTTGGGGGGAGGGGGGAAGGTTAATATTAACCAGACAAAACATTGTAAATTTCATTTGTAAAAAGGATGAAAGACACAGCAGAGTGACCTTTGTATAAATGGCATAGTGTGTCTGTGTGTGATCAAATGAGGAGGGGTTAAGAGTCGCAGAGTTATAGTGAGTGTGACTACACATGAGTGCATCTGAGCTGGGGAATGGGATGGGGCAGGCTGGGGACAGGAGAGGCACTGAGCTGGGGAATGGGATGGGGCAGGCTGGG
>JAODKM010000058.1:13838226-13851193 GCA_026780845.1 Petrocephalus sullivani
GGTGGGGGGTGTGGGGTTGGTGGGGGTGGGGGGGGTCGGCCGGCCTCTGTTGGGCCCGCTCCCCCACCCCCCCCCGCGGGGCGGGCTGCGACAGCGGGGGGGGGGGGGGGGGGGGGGGGGGGGGGGGGGACATAAGACACTGTATTGGAGCAGCACACAGCCCACCCAAATAAAATAATCTGGAACCAACAAGAAATTCCTAGTTAAAAGGAGAAAACAGGAACATTGCACAGGAACATATACCTAAGAATTACTTTATAAACTTTCCCCTGGGATCAATAAAGGGTCATATCATCCATCCATACATCAATCCATCATCCATCCATCCATCCTTCCCCTTTGGTAGCACCTTGCCACCATTAAGTCAGAAAATACGCAGTTGCCTGGTACCAGGTACCGCCACTTGTCGTGTGAAGCCTTTTTGTGGCCTCTCTGCTGTACTGAGCTGTTATTTTTTGCACTTGTGACCTTCCTGTCAGCTTTAACGAATCTGCCCATTCTGCCCTGACCACTCTCATTAATAAGGGGCTTTCAGCAACAGAACCACCAAAGATTAATGTTTTTTTTGTTTACTGCACTGTTTTCTGTCAGTCGAGAAGCTGAAGTGTGAGAATATCTCAGGAAGGTGGCTGCCCCTAGGACGCCAGGCACCAGCACTCACACCAAGCCCAAAATCGCCCCAAAATCAACCCAAAGCCAAACAGAACCTGAATGACAGGAGCGGTTGATTTTATGTTTGGTGGGGCTCTTTGGTTTTAAAAGCAGTTTAACTGGATTAACTGGCCGTAGATTTCATATACACCGAAGATCATAACCACTCATAACAACTGCTAGCTAAGTTCCCATGTCAGTGTGTTCTGCAGAAAACGGGCACCGCTGGGGCGTACCATGCAGAATGCCAGTTTGTGGTGATGCCTAAATAAACCTGTGCAAGTTTCTTAAGAACAGGGGTACAAGTCCCTGGGTAGCTACGCCCTCAGATGTATCTCAGGAGACACAGTGAAGATGATCTGAGGGCTGTGTAAACACACACGCCGCCACCCCCCCCAAATAGCAGAACCGCACTCATGCATGGCGATCGTAACCTGGGGGGTGTCGTCTGTCCCACAAGCATATAGCTACAGCCACTTGAGCACACGCACCACAGCAGGGGAGAAATTAGCAAACCGGTCAATTAGCAGCCTGTTAAATGGGCTTAAACGGAGGGAGACAGCGAGTGAAATGATGGGGGGGGGGTCAAGCAGAGGAGGACATGCAACTCTGCTACTCCCCCCATCTCTACTCGTCTCCCCCTCGCTCACCGAGCCCCTCAAGCTCGACCCTCTCGTGATGCCGAGTGCCGTAATTAATTAGTATGCGTCTGACTGCAGGCTACGTTTTAATTACCAGTCGGACCCCATTAATTACGCTCGCTGGCGCATTGTTAATTTGGGAGCTTAATTAGCGACGGCACACCTCCGGAAAGCACCAGCATCAGTCGCTGGGGGAGGAGCCATGATACCTTGGCTGGTGTGTAATCCACACCTTATTGGCCCAAGCTGGCCTCAGGTATCGTTGTTTAAGTAACGTACCAAGTTACGGAACCTATGACAAAATAACAGTAAATTATACATTACATTGTTCAATATAATTTAATTATAATAAAAAAGTAATTATAGGTAATTACATCAAAACTCTGTGAAACTAATTACAGTTGTTTTTTTTTTTTTTTAAACTGTGCGGATTAATTCTGACAACTCCAAAATTCATTCCTTATCTTTATTATCCAATTAAAGTGGCGCTGATCCGATGCTGGAGAAGCACAGGGCAGAGACACCGAATCGCTTCACTCTCCCACACGTCCGCTCTCACAGGAAGTCGGGAAAACGCGTTCGCTCAGCACACACAGCTGGGTGCGACTAACCCGCCGGTTCTACGCGCCCACGCCATGCCACCGGTAGGCACGCGCTCATGTTTTCGGCCAGTTTGTTGGGGTGACGCCCTCCGCCGGACTGCATGAATCGACTTTATGTTTTCCTCTGCTTTGCAAATGATGTCCCAAGATATAGTATTTAGATATAGTTTTATTTAAAACAAAAAGTACTACAAATCAACATTGCCATTAAATCCCTCATTTTGTTAGACCTTCCTGAATCCATGCTACCCAATGGAAGCGCTTTTAGCTTCAAGACATCTGAATAGGTTTCACATCTGCATTTGACTCTGGAAGTCTAACCCACGTACAGCACGTAATTAAAATGAACACTCATGATGACTGAAATCGCTTTTTACTTCTTTAGAGTCATACTTACCACATGACCTCACTCTAAGGTCACTGACTGTGTTTTTGGTTTATTATATTTTTGGTTTAAGTCACTCGCTCAGGCTGTCAGGGATAAAGGTCAGAGGTCAGCAGGCTTCAGTGGTGCTCACCGTGACCACGTCAGTGTCTATGGGACTCATCTCCACAACGTTGACAAGATAGGGCTCATCTCTCCACATGGGGGCGTTATCATTGATGTCTGTGAGGGTGATGTTCACCTGTAATAGTTTCAACGAGAAACAACTGGCGTCAAAAAATATATATAACACCTAACAAGCTGTCGACACGACGATGGAAAATGAAACCTCAAGCATCTGCTCAAACCCCAATGAAGCCCACAAGAATAGGGCAATAGTGCAGTTACCGTGGCGATGCCAGTCTTCTGTAGGGGTCCGACCCCTCCATCCACGGCTCGGACGATGAGGATGTACTCGGATTTGGCCTCACGGTCAAGCAGGGCAGTGGTGGTGATCTCTCCTAAAATGGGAAGTAAGCTGACTGATTCTACAAAAAAATATACCTTTTCACCCATGCACAATCATTCGCATACCTACTTGAACTGAAAGTACTGGCTCTCCCGCACAACGGCGTAGCCTCAGACACAAGCACGTAACACCCAGACACTCAGACAGTGTGCACCGCAAGGCACAGACCCCTGCTGACCTGAGCGAGTGTTCAGACGGAACTGGGACGACCCCTCCAGGGAGTAGATAAGGGACTCCTGGCCAAACTCTCGGGAGGCATCTCTGTCCGTAGCGTTCACGTACAGAACCGTCGCCCCTGAGAGTGCAGGAGGAAGATGGTGAGATCAGAGGAAGAGAGAGAGGGGCGCTCACCTATCTGCAGAACGAAGACGCAGATACAGACTCACCGCCAGACAGCACCGGAAGAGAAATGGCCATTATAATCACCGCAAAGTGATCCCAAAAATCGGGAAGCAGGTGCCCCTTTCTGAACGCCCAGAAGCATGGCTGAACTTGAATTTACAATCTTAAATTAGACTTAAACACACACACCTAGCATTTTAACCTCTCAAACATACATCTTAAGTACATAATTTAGGACAAGTATAGAATTCAATAAATTCAATTTCAATCAATAAAGTTCTAATCTAATGACGTAGAAAAAGGAACACATCAGTTTTAGTCTTTAAGAAAGACCAGACACATTCAGCATTCAGAACATCAAATATCAAATAAGTTATGTCTTTTTCCATAGCTCGCTAACAGAGCTTTTCTCCCGAGAGACAGTGGGTGGTGCTGTAAGTGCCCCGGCGCGCTCTCCGATCAGAAACGCGCGAGTCGGCTCGCGGCCCTCGGCTCCCCGGCTAAAGCGGCAGCATCCGGCGAGATCATTAGCTCAGGAGTGTGGCAGCTGGGCCTCGCCGGGAAACCTGAGCCTGGCTGCTGTTTGGTAACAAGCCCACAGCCGAGCGTTACAGCTGCTGCTGACAGTGGGAGGCCCAGCTCTGTGCCCCCCCCCCACACACACCCAAATTCTGCCTGAAAGTCATGTTCAGATGTGAGCTGGTTTGCTCTGACTGGCTCAGTGCCGCCCAAATGTAATTTCCCCCCGCCAGTGAAAGCGAATCTACTGTCTGCGATAAAGGGGACCGCTGCATAAATGCATAACAATGCGCGACAAAGCCGGCGATTTTAGTGCGGGTACTCGGTTAGTCGCGTTTCGGGAAATGAAGCACAAAAACAAAAGCAAGACTGAGAGCAGCCCTTCGGCGCCGGCGTTTAACTGACAGCCACAGGAATAATGAAAAACCTGCCGATTACTTCTGAAGGAGATTATGGTGAGGAAGGTATGAGAGAAATGCTGTCCGGGGATCACTGGCCGGTGTCCGGATCACTGCTGTACCACCTGCGAGAACAGGTGGACACTGACTCAGTACCTCCCCCCCGCCCCCCCAAGCAGGGGACGACTTCCAAAACGCGAGCGAGAGTGGGGACAGAAGGAGTACCGCCCCGCGGCTGGCCCAGGAGCCCTCTGAACTTCCTTCCTGGCCATTTAGTAGAGCGGGACCCACCCAGGCAGAGGAGCTTGGGGTCGGGCACACACATCCAACGGCGAGCGAGAAAGACATTTCAGTCAGCAGTTTCTACAGCTTTCTCCAGCTCCGGAGTACAAACGTGCTACGTTCCAGAGAACAATAAATAATTCAAACCATCCTCTCTAGTTTAGACTCTTCAGAGTTCACCTGAATATATTACAGTACCTTTATTTTCTTTTATAAAGAAAGAAATAAATAAAAAGCCCAGCAAATTATTTTGGTAATCTATCAGTGCATTTTTGTTTGGGATATATAAATCTGCTAAACAGAGATAGCCAAAAGCTGATATCAACAGCCGAGCTGGATTCCCAGAGCTCTTTTCTGATGTATATCGATATATCCTTTATAAGCACTGTTGCATTTTGCTAGGGAGACTTTAGAGAAAATGAGATAGGGTCGAGAAAAACAATGGGCAATCTTTTCTGTTTTCAGTTTGTTATCTCGGTTCACAGCTTGGAAATGTAGTCATTTAAATCTTATATGGAACCATAAGTAGTTTGCAAAGAGGTGAGACTTGACTACAGCTCGGCATAACTTTGGAAGGAGGTACTGGAGGTCACTGATTCAAGGGGGCAAAATTTCTGCTCCCCGTCACGATGGCGATGGACTGAATGCATTTTATTTAAAAAGCGGCAAGTTGAAAGGAAAGGAGAAAAACAAAAAGGAGTGAGAGAGGCCTGCACTGCACGTCTGCTGAGTAATGGAGGCCAGAAATTGGTCCGTGTTAAAAAATGCCTCACCAAAGCGCTCTCCTGTGCTGGGGATGGCTTCTCAGACCACGGCCATATGGTCACACCATCGACGCGCGTGGCGCACCCGGCCCGAAGCAGAGACCCTGGTGGCCCCTGGGTTGAGGTTAGAAGACGCTCGGCACGTACCTGCGATGATGTTCTCCGGGACCGTGATGACGTAGGACGGGCGGCTGAAGGTGGGCGGGTTGTCGTTTTCATCCTGAACAAAGCGGTGGAGGAAGCGATTACTACAGCCTAATTACTAGCTAATTAGCATCAAAGCAGCGGAGGGTTCTCCACCTGCCGGCAAACACCTCCATCAGCGCCAATGACTGCTGCACTTCGACTATTCCATCTTTTTGGAAGCTCTGCTGTTTATAAGTGTTACAGTCTGTGGGGTTTTTATTAGCTTGAGATGTCGATTATGATGTTCTGTGCTCTGAGAGTCCTTGTGAAAAGCACTATACATCGTCAGTAAACAATAATATTAACGAATGAAATATCGGCGGTGTCCGGTCATGGATGTCACTCCCCAGACAGCAGTTAGTATTTGCAGTCATTTGTGAAAGCGCTGTTTATCTGTAAAGGTTAGCAATCAGCTCCGGCTGCTATAGACAATGTATTTCCAGAGGGAAAATCTGCCAGACGCCTCACGGTCCGAGGATTCCAGTAATGTTCTGCCACTGCTGTGTTTAAACATTCTGCACCGTATCTATTCCGGTGATATACTCCGTGACCCGTAAAAAACAACCTACGATCTGCAACATTGCCAGCTTGTTCTTATGAAAAATAGTCAGCGGGGTCACTGGGAGACAGGCCAAGGGACGATGCCAGAGCAGAATTGAGCTGGCTGGCTCCCTCACAGGTCATGTGTATCACATACGCCACAGGTGGTCTGCTGTGTGTCTCTCTTTCCGATGCTGCGGAGCCACACACACCCATCCCTGCCCCCGCAGAAAATTAGGCTCCGCCCTAATTGGTGATTCGGCAATCGTTATGTCAGGTCTGCATTGCTATAGGATGTGTTTCTCGTTATGGAATCTGTGAGGATCCAGAAATTGCATGTGGGGGTGCATGCATGTTGGTGGGCATGTTCCATGTAGATATGTATGTCCTTTGCATGTAAATGTAGATATGCATGTCCCTTGTGACGACCTGAAGCGAAGTACCAACGCCTAATTTAATTGTGGTTCAAAGGATGATTCCATACTCACAATGTAGCATCCATCAAATGTACCACTATTATATCACATGGGAAGGTGTGCAAAAATGAAACGAAAATTACTGGATAAATAATGAATGAAAGAATAATTGGTAACTGCACACATGAATAAATCATTAATGAGTGAACTAATGAAACCAAGTGTGGGTAATTACAAAAAAAAAAAAACATGGTTAATTAACGTGATAAAATCAAACAGGGAAATCAGTAAAGTAATGAAAGAAAAGGGAATGTGAAGGAGTGGGCTGCCTGCCATGGAACAGGTGCGAGAGCTGGGAGAGGGCTTCTGGATGGGAGGATGAGGGACGAGTAACAATCAGAGAAAGAGGGAGGCGGGGGACGGGGGGGTCGGTGCTTACGAAGAGCTCCAAAGTGAGGGAGACAGTGCTATTGAGAGGGGGGGTCCCGCTGTCCCTGGCCATCAGCGTCAGGAAGATCAGACCACCAGAAACTGCTTCGTAGTCCAGGGGCCGGGTGACGCTGATCACTGAGAGAGACACGGAGGGGTGGGGGGGTACTCATCTGTAATTATAGCATTAGAGGGGCCTCCCCTACACGCCAACACACTGTCACTATTAAACACTACAGCATTTTGCAGGCAGAGGAGGCACAGTCGAGGTGTTGTCCTCATGGGTAGCACGCATCATAACAAAATCAAACGTGCCTTCTGCAAATTACATAGCAGTGAAGTATATTTTTAGCGATATTTGGGACTGACCCCCCCCCCCCACACACACACACACGCTGGTGCGCGCAAGCCCGGCAGGTGCTGCAGTCCCCACTTTCGCTGGAATGGCTTCGGCTGGCGCTCGGAGCCACGCAGTCGCTGACAGCACTCATGAATATTCATAAGAGCGCTGGGTAGAGTGCTTTTGATTGGCTGTGTTCGGTTACTGCTATTCTGAGGATATCGACAGAGAGCAGGATGCAGAATAGCAGAGACGCGACAACCTCACACAATGAATATTCAGACGCACCTGTTTATAAAGGAAATGCAACAGTGTCAGTGTCAGGCTCTGGCTATTTTATGTCTTTTATGGAGATAAAAGGTGGCTGCTATTTTCTGTCCAGTGCACCCACATGAAAATACTCCTAAAATCCTTTAATATCCGGCTGCAACCTCAGTGGAATTTTGGGCCCGTCTATCCAAATTTTCTAAAATGACACCTTGACGTTATTTATATTTTACTCTCGCATATTTATGAAAGTAATTTGACAAAAGCACCACACAAGAGTACAAAAGTGTGCCTTTTCCTGGGCTTTGAATACTGCAGCTCTTC
Organism: Petrocephalus sullivani; assembly: GCA_026780845.1. Taxonomy (NCBI): domain Eukaryota; kingdom Metazoa; phylum Chordata; class Actinopteri; order Osteoglossiformes; family Mormyridae; genus Petrocephalus; species Petrocephalus sullivani. The sequence goes on from JAODKM010000058.1 coordinate 13,845,821, forward strand.
ATGTCCCGGTCCCGCTCTTTAATGACTATGCCACCCGGTGGCTGGCACTGGTAACCGGCTTGTAGCGCTGCATGCGCCTACCCGCGTAGCCCTCGACCATGCTGATGCTGAAGAAGCTGAGGAACTGCGAGGCGTAGGTGACGGAGTAGCTCAGGACGTTGTTGGGCGGAGCATCCTCGTCAGTGGCCTGGAGTGAGGTGAGGAAAGGGAGAACAGAAAGAGAAGAGTGAAAACTGCGGGCACAGTCCGGGTACCGATCACAGAGCCACCTGTATCATTCCCTGGGAGCCCATGACTAATCCCCCGGGTGGGGGGAGGAAACCCCAGCAGATGGCATCAAACTGCGAATCTACTGCATGAAAGTGAAGAGACACATTGACAGACAGAGAGGGACATTAAAAATCTAATTTTAATCTGAGTTTAATATGTATTGGATCTAGAGGGCAAAACGTGCAGAGACAGGGCAGAAAAAAGAAAGAGCATGAAAGAAGGAAGATCGTAATCTTGTTCTCTCCCTCCTCATCCATTTCAACTCTTTTTCTCTCTTTCTTAGGCTTTCCTCATTTTTTTATCTTTTCATGCAGAATCAGGAGCCTTCATCACGAGGGGAGGCTAACCAGCTAACCATCAACTGCTGGGGCAGGAGAGATGGAGAGAGGATGAAGAGAAGGGAGGGGGCAGAGACAGGAAGGTGGGGAGAGGGAGGAGGGGACCTTGAGCATGGGGGAAGCCCCCTCCATAGGATCGCTGACGGCGCGCTTCCTCGCACGGCGCCCCCCATCGCTCACGGCCGCGGCATTAATAACCGCGGGTTTTACAGTTACCGCGCCCTAATGAAACGCGGCAAGCCGAGCGTAGAGGGCCGCATGCGTGCATGCCGGAGAGTGCGCGGCGAAAAGCCGCCGTAATCGCCCTTCACCCCGGAGCCAATCGATAGGAAGTGCTGAGGCACTAATTAATCTCTGTTACTCCCCTTACTCCTAACCTTTGGGGAATAATGAGGCCGAAAAAAGGGAGTGTGAGGATTATGATGGACAGGGAGGAAGCCGTTTAGTGGGAAGCACACGCAGTCACACTCACGGGCACATGCTCATGTACATGCACGCACACAGAGGCACACAAGCAACGGGAACCATTTTTCAAGGTGGCATAACAGAATATGAAGAGGTGTTTGAAGGACCAGACACTGCATTATTCTACATCAATAACATAAGCATGGGAGACACTGCGTTATTTTACATCTATAACATAAGCATGGGAGACACTGCGTTATTTTACATCTATAACAAAAGCACGGCAGACACTGCCTTCAATTCTGCTTCCACACCATCGCCGTGGCAATCCATCACCCACATTTCCACAGCGGCCCAGCGCAACTCTCTCACCCTGACACGTGCCACCTGCTGGACGGTCTGCTCATTCTCCCGTAGGGAGCCTGTGTACGCCTCCTTCTGGAAGACTGGTGTGTTGTCATTGACGTCTAACACGTTGACGCGCAGTCGCCCCGTAGTCTCCTCGCCACCGCCGTCACGCGCCAGCACGGTCAGCGTGTAGCGCCGCATCAGCTCAAAGTCCAGGCTACCCCGGAGCGTTACCCAGCCCGTGTCGACATCCAGCGAGAACCTGGCGGGCGGCAGAGACATGCAGGCATCCCGTTAATGCGTAATACGAGATGGCCTGTCCATTCCGTGCCCAGGCTGGTGCTCTGTGCTGCCTGGGATGGGTTCCAGGCAGCTACAATAAACCATGGAAAGATGGATGGACTAATATGAAACACTTTCCTCTGCCAAAAACAACTGAATTAATCAAATTAATCAAAAAGGCTTTCAATAATAATATCATTCAAGCTCAGCTTCTACGTATCCTGCATTTGATTATCGATTCTTACTGGTCAGGTTCATCGCTGAAGTAGTATCGCACCACACCAAAGCTGCCGATGTCATTGTCTGTGGCCTAGAGAAGGAGAAACAGACATTATAGCCATAACGATACTCTGGGGTGTTTTTTTGTGCACATATGGGCAGGACTCAAGCGCCTGCAGTGTGCCCATGTGCCTGCACGCGCATGCTCACTCTCTCACAAATCTAACACCATCGGTTCTCCATATGTGAGTGTGTAAACTCAGCAAAAATCTCCCCTGCCTCCTTTAAAAGAGCATGGTTCTGACCCATTACCGCACATGGGCCCAGCGCCGTACGGCTGGGGATTAGAGGAGGAGTACCAGCTGGTTTGTACCGGTCACCTGGTCAGTCTTGGTACCAAGGGAAAGCGGTTGGGATAACAAGAGGATGGGCCCGATTCACAGACGTGCAGCATAAAAAATGGTGCCATCGTGTCCACAAGCCCAGGCTGTGTTTAATGGGTCGGTTCTGTACAGCCTTTCCACTGGCAGAATCATTACTGAAGAGTTTCCTAGCAGCTGGTAAGATCAACAGAACAGGCCAAATGTCCACTCAGAAAGTAGCAGCCCTAGATCCTCCACCCATCGATCTTTTTAAAAGCCTGTACTTTTTAGTCTTTGTTGCCTTCCGTTGCATTCACAAAGCCACGCTAATCTCCTTAAATAACCCCATAACAGGTCTGTAGGTGTGTGTTTTGTGATTTTCGCTCGGGACAGTTGGCTGTTTGAATGAACATATTTTCAGCCGTCAACCGTCGGGCCGTTTACACACGAGCGAGTGGCACGGAGGCCAAACGCGGGGCGAATATCGCTGCTGATGTGTTCCACAAAGCTGCATTCCTGCTGACGCAGACCGACATTCGAAAAATGGGTCGTTTTCTCAGCAAACACATGAGAGCGCGGCTCATTTAAATGTCTGTTACCACAGTAAATGGTATTTATCAAAAATATTACCTGAGAGCATGAGCGTGAAGGCCCCCCCCCCCCATGCTTGCACACCCGGGCCCTCGCACCATGGCGCTCAGGACGCTCCGTGCACCGCTATTGATTGATCATGCCTGGCATGGCTCTTTTAATGAAGTTTCAGCTGAATGGGCCAGCCATTATCGTACTCTCCTTGCGTTTGTACCTGTGTGTGCACGGGGGGGTGGGGGGGCTTCTCTTCTGAGCATCTGAGGCTTTTGCACTTTGCACGGAGGAACGTGCCGGAACACAAGGAGCGTTTCCCCCCCTGCGCAATAACGCCATGTTCTTGCCAGCCTTAATTATGCACTGTGAACAACAGTTGGTGCCTTGTCGCATCATATAAAGCGTTTCTCAGCCCCGTCCTCTGGGATGCCCAAACATCACCCCCCAGCACACCTGTACCAGGTATTCTGTGTTCTTCATTGTTTAGTTTAGGTTGTGAAAAATGTGGACTGACTGGGAGTCCCCATGGACTGAGATGAGAAACACTGATATAAAACAGTTACTATGAATCGGGAGCCACATTTATAACCAATAACCATGTCTGGTGTTAAAAATTAATGACAGGGCTGTAGCACTATGGTCGATGAGCATCCCAGGGGAATTACACCAATAGGCCCTCTTGTTTACGCGTTCATCTCATCATCCCCTCCTTCCACCTCCGACTTCCCTCTCATCCCGCCCCTTCGCCCTCTCCTCTCGCTGTCCTCTTCACTCTCTCCCGCCAGCCCGGTCCTCCCCTAAGCACGCTATCCCCGTCCCCTTCCCGCACCCTGGCTGAGTGACAGACTCATAAGTGCGCAGATGATAGCGGCAGTGGTGTTAGCGCGACAGGCTGAGCCACTGTGCCGGGGGAGGGGGGGGCGGCTCCTCTGCCGCTTTCGCTACCGACATCCCCGACACGCCTGACACCCCAGTGATGATGGGAGAGGCAGCTGATAGCCATCTCTCCCTCTCGGGCTCCGCATTTGACTGTCAGCAGGCAGTCACTTTACCCACAACTCGGCAAAGACTTTTGGGATTCAAGGACGGGATGCGGAATTCTGCCAGACGAATCGTGCAAAAGGCATCGGCGAGATTCCGCACTACCTGAAAGCCCAACAGGCCGCCAATGCTCGTGATGACCTCATAGTCCCTTTGGTACTCTGCTTTTCCTTCTGCGTGTTTTATGACGTTTAGAGATAGCTAAGTGACACTATGGTACATCCAGACAGATATAGCATTGGATCAGGCCAATTTTAACCGTGAAAAGTATAACAGCTACACTCAGTTTGGATTTGAATCAGTGACGGTGAGATTAATGGCGATACCTTTGCCATGGCCACGTCTGATGACTGGTTTTCTTCTCCATCCAAGTGACTGACACTTACTATGGTCATTACAAGCTGTGGCCACACCCGATGGAATAGAATTTAATTACTCTTCCTATCAGTGCCCATAGGTTTACACTATCAGCCACAGAATACTGATGTTTCCAGGACTGGGTTTCATCAGAAAAAATAATAAAAACTGAGAAAATCAGATGATGTGCAAACAAAAATTAATTCTGACTGTGTGAGAGCTCAGGGGAATCTTTAACTGACTTGGTCAGTTCCTGCATCACTGATAACCATAACAGAATATAACAGACAATATATTAACTTATGCTCATTTCTGTACCCTCATTGTCATCCAGTGTAAATAAACAGCTCACTTGTACCAAAGACATCTACTCAGTTCTCGAAGCATCAAAATACTAAGATATTGTAAAAATCAATGATGATAACTTTCAGCTCTGCCAAGCTACTCCATTCTTTAATGCTGAAATATTGACAAGCCAGCAGTGAGAATGTGCAGCAATTATATGAGAATCAGAAGACAATTTCACTTAATTCTTCATAAAAAAAAAAAAAAAACTAAATCTACAATATAGCAGGATTTTTGATAGGTGAGTGACTGCATTTCTGTGAACACACATAGCAGGGAGGCTAACCGGATGACACAGAGATACATCTCTCCGCGTACAATGTGATTGAGGATTTAAATGAATCGGAAAGGTCAGCGCTCAAATTATGTCTGCTCATAACTCTCAGGTTTCCAGTGACATGCAATAAAAAGGGCAACGAGAAAGAAACCACAGCCTGAAAGACGGAGGAGACCCGTGGCAGACAATGACAATGCCAGTCACCTCTCACAAACACCACATGAAGATTCCATTCCATTTGAATGCTTGATGATTACAGTGCATTTAAATATTTTACTTTTCAAATATATATATATATATATATAAATGTATATATATAATCAAAGTGTGATTGTTGAGCATTGCTTTTCCTACAGGCTTTGCTGTTGTTAATGCACACTATATTGGCAAAAGTATTGGGACACCCCTCCAAATCATTGAATTCAGGTGTTCCAATCACCTCCATGGCCACCACAGGTGTATAAAACCAAGCACCTAGGCATGCAGACTGCTTCTACAAACATTTGTGAAAGAATGGGTCGCTCTCAGGAGCTCAGTGAATTCA
>JAODKM010000058.1:13878397-13888400 GCA_026780845.1 Petrocephalus sullivani
GTTTTTGGTTACTTTGCCATTTCCTGCACAATGGCCTTTTTTGGTTACTTTGCCATTTCCTGCACAATGGCCTTTTTTGGTTACTTTGCTATTTCTTGCTCAATGGCCTTTTTTCAGCTACTTTGCCATTTCTTGCACAATGGTGTTTTTTTTGGTAACTTGGCTATTTCCTGCACAATAGGGTTTTTCGGTTACTTGGCTATTTCCTGTGACTTTATCCACCACATTATACACTGCAAATGCTACACCATTTTTCTAATTAGGGTACAGGATTAAATGATGGCACCTAAAAATCAGGCAGGCTGAAAGCCACAAAATTTGAACAAATCTAAGTTCACTGGAAAAGTTTGTCTGCCGTGGGCGATGAATTTTTTATGATGCACAATTTACATTAGTGCCAAGCAGAGCACGTTTTTGTTTTCTGGCATACTGGCATTTTTAGGTTACTTGGCTATTTCCTGCACAATAGGGTTTTTCGGTTATTCTTATTTCTGACACACTGGCATTTTTCGGTAACTTTGCTATTTTCTGCTCAATGGCATTTTTTGGTTACTCTACTATTTCCGACACACTGGCATTTTTCGGTTACTCTACTATTTCCGACACACTGGCATTTTTCAGTTACTTTGCTAGTTCTTGCACAATGGTGTTTTTTGGTAACTTGGCTATTTCCTGCACAATGGCATATTTTCAGTTACTTTACTATTTCCTGCACAATGGCGTTTTTCGGATACTTGCCTATTTCCTGTGCCTTTATCCACCACATTAAACACTGCAAATGCTACACCATTTGCCTAATTAGGGTACAGGTTTAAAGGATGGCACCTGATAATCAGGTACGCTGAAGGCCACAAAATTTGAACAAATCTATCCAATGGACAATATTTGATCTAAATTACAAAGGCTCGCTGGAAAAGTTTGCCTGCCGTGGGCGATGAATTTTTTATGATGCACAATTTACATTAGTGCCAAGCAGAGCACTTTCTATACCCAGCAGAATATTCTGACTCAAGAAATATGTTGGCAGTAATAAAAAACAGAGTGTCGCCACATTCCTCAGCCTCCACTTGACCACTATAGACCGCGGGAACATTTTACTGAAATTCTACATTTTGTGCTGTAATGTAGCATGTCCCTGTGTGAACTGACTGGTGTCTCGCTGCTTGACAATGTGGGTGTGTGGCACCTGAGGGCGCCCCCTAGCATCCTAATTGAGCCACGAGGGGGAAGGGTCTGCGTGCAACGATACAGCCTGAGATGGACGACCAACGCGCTTCGCTACAAATCTCTGTCTACACATTTCCCTACTTTAAAAACAGTAATAAATGTTGCTCTCTAGGAATACAAACTGAACTGATTCATGAACTCCAAGGACAGATTGGAAGCCTTGGCCACAATTTAGAAGAACATATTTATATTCCTGGGCAAAATACTACTCATCATACGCTTAGGCTTAAAAATAAACTTATCTTAACGAGGTCATCTGAGCTCTCTTTAGACGTATTTAACAACACGCGAGACAATATTTTTCTAGTTGGCAAAGCACTTTCAACTGGTAACTAAGGTCAAGAAACATTAATTTAGCCAAGTCACAGGGAGAATCACTATTTCCACTCTTTGTCTTTGGGTACTTAGAGGTTTAACATTGAGCTAACCTCTCTAAAAAAGAACAGCACCCCCTTCAGCGTTGTTCCTTATATTGCAATGAGGTACATAGACTGCCCCCTACTGGCCAATGTGATCTCAGATAATAGGCTTCTGGTATGACCAGTGGCAGGCAGAGGCCTATCTATAGGTCATACTCTCCATACTGAATTACCATCACTTATTGTTAATATCTGCATTTAATTTCATTTTCCGACAGAAGTCACATGTTCCCTCTAAAACACAACATTATGCATAATGCATATGAACATACCCAAACATACCCACGTGGCACCACCTGCTCACAACATGCATCCTTTTATCACTCATGACAGCTCAAACATGCTCGAGGAATCCCCCCACCCCCCCTCCTGGGTCACCTCTTGGCAAGCATGCGGAATTGATGAATATGATATGAGGTGTTTAACCCCCCCCATTCACACTAAATAAATTGCCATGATAACAACAGCACCGCTGATAACGATGAGAAGATTGAGTGTGCGGAAAGGAAACTCCCCGCTCAGTGTTTTCTGCCTGGCGTCCTACTCAAGTTTAGAATATATACATTTTCCCCATCCCCATATTTGCTCTACAGTATGAGAGCTTTGATCATTGCTATAAAGCCCCTCTTTCACCCAAAAGCGACGCTCAACCCTCCAGCCTTATTATTCAACTGTATTTTAAACACAATGCTTTCAACTGAAACAACATTTGTGCAGGTCCACACATTAAAATGGCTTGATAGTAGAATAATGAAGTGTGGCACATTAATTAGGAGCGCGGCTCCTCTTAGGGGACGCCAGCCCTGCACCCATTGTCCTCGCTGCGCAGATAAAGCAGGCTTCACACTTCCCTGTGCTGTTACTTTGTGGGGGTTTCATGCAGGCATCTGCATACACCGGGGGTGGCCAATCTTGTCCGCAAACGGGCAGTGTGTGTGCAGGTTTTCGGGATAACCTTTAGGTCAGCTGTTCAAAGCCAGGTGTGACTCTTCAGCCAATCAGTCCACTAATTAGTGATCTAATTAGGGAGCTGCAATGAAACCCTGCATATACAACAGTCCTTTGCGGATAAGACTGGCCACCCCTGGCATACACACACACGGGACCTTCCCCGATACATGGGTCCACTTGCTTGCGTATCCGCGACACCATTTCCCTAAAAAATACCCGGCTTCGTCAACAGGATTCAAATCCTCAAACCTCGTTCTCCCAGGAGAAATTAGGCAGCTTCATCGATTTGACAGACGGTGGCAGAGGCAGAAAAAGCAGGCATATTGAGCCCTGACCTCCAGTCATACTCCCAGCCTCCAGAGATTTGACTCCTAGGTTACGTGATTCCGATTCCTGCAGGGACATACGTGGCAGCTTTGATAGGGAGCAGGCAGGTGTGTGACACTCCACGGCCGTAATACTGCCGTGTATCCGTTTCCCCAAAAATCCCCCGCGGAAAACCCTGACAGCTTCTCCCGGCAGCTAATTGAAAACACAGATAAACCCAGCAGAGATGGGGGGGAGGGAATCATGTGATTACTTTCCACATAAAAAAAAAATCTACATACAGTACCCGGGAAACGCAGGAGGACCAGGGGAAACAAAGGTCTCCCCAACTTATCTATTTACCCATGCAGAAAGTTGCGAACTTTACTCGGCCGACTCGGCGTACAGCTGGCTTCCTTCTGATTCTCCACCTACCGAGCTTCCGATGGCCTGCGAGTAACGGCATAAGCACTGGGAAAAGAGAGATGATGAGAAGGACTTGGGATGTCCTGAGGCAGCCTTAGCTGAGGGTAAGGGCAGCTGAGCGAGCGTCCCCGTTCAGAAGAGGGCGGAATCAGGACCCCTGGCCCGATAAGGGGAAGTCGAGCATGACTGCTCCTCAGGTGAGACCGGGGGGCTCAATTTCAAAAGACACATTTGATCTAAGCCTTCTCACACAGAACAAACGCTGATTCCCAGCCCTCTCATTGTAAAATGACCGCAACTTCCAGCAAGACAGTTTGTTTTATTATCATGTGACAGTTTTTCACAAAATGGATTTAAATTGCTGGATCCTGGAAGCTATCAGCCATATCAGAGCCAATCATACATAAGTTTTGTGTCGAGTCAAATTCAGAACTGCTGTTTTCGAGATAACATGGACAGAGTTAGGGTTAGGGTGGTCTTTCCAAAATGAGCTATTTCACAAAGTATTACGGAGGTATCATCACCAGCCCAGAGTCATTCGAGAATCCAGAAAGATCTGTTTGGACCTCAGTCGGGTACCATCTCTTTTTCTCTTTGCAAAAGGCTAGAGCCTTTTGCAAACTGACGGTCATAAACACAGGGCTGGGCGAGTGAACCTTTGAATCCTGGTCTGAAGAACAGGGGTTCTGACACGCAAGATACATGGGAGAATTTTGCACTGGTTACCAAACCCTGGTATTGGAACCATAGGGTCTACACAGCTACTTATTCCTGCATCTAAAGAGCCACGCAGTTTGGGGGCTCACTAGCGAGCCGGCGTGCTCACAGGGGTGCCAAGCCCAGACTTGGCTCTGAGATGTTCTCAGGAAGCCAGGCAGCATCTGGCCAGAGGAGTCATTAAGAACAGAATGCCCTTTAGAGCGACGCTGAAGAAGGTGCATAGTAACTCTTCAGGTAATGGGCTCAGCATCCATACGAGTCCATCAAACATGGGCACATGTTGGATTTTGGGTTGGGGGGAGCGAATTCCAGGTTTTGTCCTCCCAAGACAATGCTTGAGAAAGCATGCAAAGATTGTAGTCATCTATTGGCTGGAAGATCATGTAATGAATACAAGTAAACAGGTACAGCGCAGCTCCATGTGAGCAGTGTGTACCTCGAAAATTATAGCTGATGTAGCTAAACAGAGTCTGGTATAACACCAGCCGGGAAGCCATGCATGGCAGAGCTGATCCCAAAAGCAGAATCTTAGGGGCCATGGAGGATCAGACTCTGTGGTATTACAGTCACTTATAAATACTGACCAGGCTTTTGGAAGAAAAAAATGAATTTAAGATTAAACAGCCAACTGCCAAAGGTACTGACAGGGAGTGCACCCTCTGCCCAGGGCAGGGGGAGTATGAGGAAGACTATCAGGAGCCCAGACACTGGGGGGGGTGGCATTAGTATGTGAATGTGGTAATAGAAACTTTGGTTTGGAGAATCTGGGTGTCCACTCAGTGGAGTTTTTCAGAGAACCTGTGCAGGTGGGCAGTATGGTGGGATGGAGCTCGCCTGGGATTTGACACTGTGATCCCTCTAACCCTCAGAACAGGCAGCAAGAGCATCAGGCGGCTGGCCCCAGGGGGGTGGGGGACTCGTGCTGTGAGCCAGTAGAATAAATCACAGCAACAGGGGGTGTGGCCTTGGGCATCACTATCTGAGGTGGGAACAGATAGGGCACTAGTCAGACTGTTTTATAAAGTAATTAAAGTCCTGCTTCCAAAAGACAGCAGCTACCAAGCTGGAAACTCCAGGTAGTTCAGACGTCATTCATGGCCCCTGACCTTTCACACTGACGAGCAGACATACCTTTTCAACATTAACGTATGACAAAGCAGAACAAAAATAAGCAACAGAATTCCAAGATATGGTATTTTTACTGTGTTAGAAATGGACTCCAGTGGAAACTTCATTACCAACAAATAGACTACTCACTAAAAACTTACAAGGCATTGAGAATTAGAAGTCAGACTATTCCGAGGGGGGGGATTTAAATAGAAATATCACAGTAAAAGATAAAATATAATGGATGGAATTGGCAGGACATGTGGAGGGAGTTCAGAGAGACGTCAGAAGAGACATTACTGATTGCAGATGGCGTAAATTCTACTCTCCACAAATCACAGCATCAGTTACCCATGCAAGCTGCATGTGATACAATTTCCTACACATACAAAGGGATTTATGTGCATTTTGACAGCAAAATGAGCTAATGCTATCATTTTGTGTGAGAATCTCGGTTAAACGTGGCTGGAAATCATCTTTTCAATTTATGTGACGACGGAAGACAAAATGGTTTCGGCCAATCAAATTGCAGCAAGTGCCCGGGAGCGACCCGACTTGATCCGCGGTGACATTTCCAGCAGAAATGTGCTGACAAACAGAAAACTGAGAATCAAACTTCTGGGGTTTATGTGGCTTCATAGTTATTAATTGGAGCCTGATGTATCAGGTCTGCTGGTCAGATGATCACCCGTGTGACCCGTTTCAAGCTGTAAATCCAGCGATTATTCTTTAAGGACATGTCAAGACACCCACAATACCCATCTGCAGAATACATACTCATTCTGCCAGGTTGTGTACAATCTCGCTTCCATTAGACAGTACTATGGTTATACTGTACATACAATACTAAAGTACAGCAGTTAGATTATGTCACATACTCATAAATGAAGTGGTCATCCATTAACTAACTTTACATTCTAAATACTGCCATACCGACATATCTCAAGGGTTGGAGTACCTGACATGCTAATCCTGTCTTTCAGCCTGGAAGATGTGAGCGGTGGCCAGCCTAGTAATACAGATTACACCTGGAGGTTATAGTCTTGTTAGCTACTTCTTAGAAGTAGAGTGAACACTTAAGCAAGCTTCACACAGTGACCACACACGTTCCGTGTACGACTGTCCCTCCACCTTTAAGATTTCTTGTGCCACAACAAAAGTCTTCCACCAAGGAACAGATAAAACAGGAAGAGAAGCTAAATATTCTTAGTATTTATATGTAAAACACAACATAGAGACAATATAGAAACGTCACACAGTATCGGCCATCTTTTTTTTTCACCTGGCAGCAGTAAATAATCCACAGTTTAAATAATAGAAGAGAATAGTGATGCTTTATTCATCCCCATGGGCAAAGTACCTCTTCCCTTACCGCATCTCGCTCTCTAGGGACACAGACATATACAGGGAAGAGTAAGCCTGGGGGTCACAGTGCAGGGCCAGCCAGCATGCAGCGGCCATGGACTTGGCGATGAAGGGCCTGGATCAGGCGCCCAGCAGCCACATCAGACTATGGGCCCCAGGATTCGAACCAGCAACATTCCGATCATTTGAAGAGAATCCTAACCTGTAGAGATGAACCACGTCCATTTATTTATTTTATTAGAATAGAATAGCGAGACTGTAAAAGAGAACTGAAAGTGAAAACCTCAGATCACGATGGTCTGTAGAATAAGCCCCAGGACAGTGTTCCCTCCCCTGGCTAGGGTGCACGCTGCATCACCGTGCCGGAAGTGCCCCCGCATCGCCGCCGCTCAAGGACTGAGCGCACATCAGCGGCGTCACCTTCCCAATTTGTCCCTTCTGGCTGCTGATCCTTTGCCAAGGGGATAACGTCGCTTCGCGGACGGATCGCAGGTGAGCGATGGCCGGGCGGCGCGGTGAAAAATAAACAGAGCGAGCGCCTCACCGGCTTTCGCATTTCAGACGGGTCATAAAACATAATGGACATTGACCTTAAACTCCCGTCGTCTTCTTACTGGGGCGGGGAGTTCAGGCTGAACTTTGAATTACGGCGACGGAGAGGAGCGGGATTCTGCGCCAGGACGGGAGCCGCGATTGCAAACACAGAGAATACCGCGCGTTAGGCTCCGTGTCAATTAGCCTCCGTGCACGTATTCGCTTTTATCTCTCAGAGTGCAGGAAACCTACAGGGAAGGAAGATATCAGCACTGCAGCCTGGAACCCAGGGAACCTGGGGCCTGTCGCGTAGAACCGCGTGGCCTATCAGCGGCACGACCCCAGCTCGTGGAGAGCACAGCTTCCATCCCAAAGGGAGGCACCCGCAATAAAAAAAAAATGAAACTCTGTGATGCTCTTATGAAAGCAATCTGCCATAATCTTCAAATGCAGGATGAGCTGTGAGACTGAGATAGACAGCGGGGGAGACAGTGAAACGAGCCCTCCCCCTCCTTCCCAGCCTCCAGTTCATTAACATAAATCAGCCTCGCAATTAAAACCGCATTTATCTCAATTATTGAACTAATGAGACTGATCCCCGAGGACCGCGGCATCCCCCCCTGGGATGATCCGGACGGAAAACACGCCCCGCCCGGGCAGACACCCCAAAAACTCCAGCGCTGCCATCCTTCAGTAGTTATTATCTGTTAAGTACTGACGGCTGTATCGAGATTTCAGGCTCAGCCTGCTAACGCGGCCCGACGCCGTGCTATGACTCATGATTACTGCACGGCTGCAGCTGACACCTGACGCGCTTAGCGCCCTTAATGCGTCCACGCGACTCTGCGCCGGGACACGTCCCGTTCCTGAAGACGCCCCCTTTGATAGAGCCCCTGCTGGGCACTTTTGTCGGGGGGGTGGGAGGACCACAGGGGCCCCTGTTTGGTCCCTGGAGTGCCACCACCCCTGTCACTCGCCGATTTAAAACAGACCACTGACTCATGATAAGTTCAGACCTCTATGAATTATGGCCCTTCATATGCCCTCCCCACCTTAAAAATCCTAGCCCTGCCCTCTTTATTAACCAGCTGGTACCAGGGCAGGGCGCCTCGCAGGTGCCACACTCTCTCTCTCCCGCTACATTGCGGGTAGCGGCAGCGGCAGCATGGCCTGGCTTCCCACACAGCACCGCAAACCCCCGCTTGGTTTAACCCAACGGAGACCAGGAAAGTAGCCAATAGGAGGTGCTTGCGATAAGAGTGCCCGTCATGGTCCCTGAAGCCTCATTTCTCCCATCACTGCTAACATGCAGCGCTGGAGACACGTTTGGGGAGCTTATAGATCCTGAGGCTCGATGCAGGAGGATTTGGCAGCTCCCCGCCGCCCCACACCTCCCTGTATCCACATGGGGTGTTAGGAAGATGTTAGGACCCCATTAGGTAGTCAGAGTGGGATGATGCTCCATGCAAGTGGGCATTTCCGGCGAAAGCAGCGGAACACGCGATGACTATCACACATGCAGGGCTCCTACAACCTGGGGTGTACCGAGTCCTGCTTTTAGGTACGCAAGGAAAAGCATGCTAGTACCATGACAATAGCCCCATAACGTAAGGTACCACTAAGACTAGAACATCAGATCTGCCAGGCAAGGAATATAACACTAGGGGGCCTGTACTACAGAGTCTGATTTCCTGCTTAGCCGGATGACTTGTCGGATTTAAGATATTCTGGGCTGAATGTAAGTGAATGAAGATAAAGTCCATTTAAACTGGGGTACCAGTTTAAATGCAACAGATCCAACAAGTTAACCGGCTACGTAAGAAATGTGGCTTTGAGACAGAGGTCTCGGGTGTGTGACGCGGGGTCCTGGCCCTGGGTGTGTAAAACACAGTCCCGGTCCCGAGTGTGTAACACAAGGTCCCGGTCCCAGGTATGTAACGCAGGGTCCTTGTCCCGGGTATGTAACGCAGGGTCCCGGTCCCGGGTATGTAACGCAGGGTTCTTGTCCCGGGTATGTAACGCAGGGTCCCGGTCCCGGGTATGTAACGCAGGGTCCCGGTCCCGGGTATGTAACGCAGGGTCCCGGTCCCGGGTATGTAACACAGGGTCCTGGTCCCGGGTATGTAACACAGGGTCCTGATCCCAGTCCAGGGTGTGTAACACAGGGGCCCGGCCCCAGGTGTGTAATGAAGGGTCCCAGTCCTGGATGTGTAACACAGGTTGCCGTTTCCGGGTATGTAACACAGGGTCCTGCTCCCATGCGCATAACACAGGGTCCTGGTCCTGGTTGTGTAACGCAGGGTCCCAGTTCCGGGCATGTAACACAGGGTCCTGGTCCCGGTTGTGTAACGCAGGGTCCCGGTCCCGGGTATGTAATGCAGGGTCCCAGCAGAGGCTCGATCATCACGCCACTGGTCATGCCAGCCCGCCACTGCAAGCAGAAACATCTCACCCTGCCAGGCCGCTACGCCAGCACCCGCTATTACTCCTGCTCCAGTTACGGCACAGTCGCACCGCTTTCCGGGGAGACGCTCCCTTCCTTTCAACATCTCGTCTCTCGCCTTGTTATCATTCCTAATCTCGCTCTCTGCTCCATCACCCTTCCACGCGAGCCCGTTTAGTGGGGCCCGACGACAACGGTGGCTCACATGTACATGCCAAATTTTCTACCGCTAAACACTGCTGCGGCTAATCCACTAATTAGATGTACAGTTTCTAATTTGATTATGGCTCAATGGAAATATTATTTTCTCTTAATATGTGGTTGCTCAACTTATTATGCACTGCGAACTGGGTGTTTCCATTTAACTGTAGTGTGTCCGACCTACCTACTAGCCTATCCATCCATCTATCTACAGTACCTACCTACCTACTCTTATGGCGCTTTTCCACTGCATAGTACGGCACAGCACGGTTCAGTACAGCTCACCTTGGTTTGGCTCAGTTCG
>JAODKM010000058.1:13892589-13905986 GCA_026780845.1 Petrocephalus sullivani
CATAATACCCTCCCCCTCCCCCTTGGCTACAGGGCCTAACACAGCCAGTAAATAGGCCCTGCTCGGGTGATAAATCCTGGCCTGACTGACCTTTGGTGGGCACGTCTGGCCGGCGGTGGCAGTGCGTTAATCTCACGCTTTAATAGCATTTCTATAACGCGCCTTTGGGGACCTGCCCGCGCGCCCTGCCCTTAATTACTGTCTATTTACTGCCGCCTCCCTGTGGTCCCACTAGGTACTGCGGGGTGTCAAAGGGGCGCTAGCACTTCCACCCGCGCTGTTGCTCTCCATCGCTCTTCTCGCCCACTCTCTCTCTCACTCACACACACACACGCTCTGTTCCTTGACCTTTGAAAACAGGGCCACGGAAACACACACACACAAGCTGAAAGTGGGAAACACTTGCAAGCTGGTCAGAAGCAGATATTATACTGGCCAACATTAAAGGAATCTCGTACAAAGCCATTGGGGCTTATGAAGTATAAAATATACCATATACAAACAAAAGTAAATGCACACACAATTACACTACACTTCCCCCAGAAGTAAACATGTTTCACGTGCTTTCTCGGAAAATAAACTGGAAAATCTCTTCCCTTATTTGGGAACTAGAGAGAGAGAGAGACATTGTTACACAAGCAGTTTACATCCTGATACTCACATGCCCATCTAACCTGTCATCTGATTCATTTAATTCCTACAGCTTTATACTCTGCCCAGTCTGACTCGCCACCTGTGAGGCATCTGTGAGCTGGCATTAGACAGGAGCAGGGCACTGACCGGGGGAGAGTCCTCGTAAATGTTGGTGCTGTAAGGGAGGTTGATGAAGATAGGGTCCATGTCCTGCACGTCAGTGATGATGATGGCCAGATTGGCCAGACTGGAGAGCGGCCGTCGCTTGTCCTGGTCCTGTGGGATGGACAGAGGACAGAAAAAGGTCTCAGCTATCCGTCCATCCACCTGTCTGTCCATCCATCCATCCACTTACCAAAAACAGGGTTGTTGAATGCATACAAACTAAAAATGAGCACTGTGCGAAAATAGGCCCTCATTTAAACACGACCATGTTTCAATAATTAAGAGTGTATAGTGTATATTATTATATTGCATAGTGTAATTTGTTGTAAGACCGTATTGTTTGTATAGTGTTATTTATTGTCTGTGTACTAGGGAGTCTCAAGCAGCCGGAAGCAAGTTCCTTGTGTGCCCCAGCACACTTGGCGACTAAAGCTGATTATATGCCGCACCTCAATGCACTCGGAGACATACACGCTCGCACTCAGGTCTGTGCCCATGACTGTGGCTGTACACGTATGTCCGTGCCTTTAAAGACACTCGAGTGTGACGGGGCCACACTCACCGTGGCGTTGACGGTGAGCTGGTAGGCCACCGTGGTCTCGTAGTCCAGCGTCCGCGTGACGGTGACCGTCCCGCGCGCCCCGTCGATGGAGAAGAACAGCGACGGAGGCTGGAAGGAGAAGAGCACGCTACCGCCCGTGCCCTGGTCCGGGTCCGAGGCATTCACCATGAACACGGACGTCCCCACTGGGGTGTTCTGCAGGGGGGGGGGGGGGGAGGGGGGTTACGGATGATGCAGGATATAGGGGGACTCCAAGAGGGACAATAATCCATCAATTAATTAAGCGGTGCAGGGTCGTGGTCAGATTGGATCCAATCCCAGGATGCTCTGGGAAAAAGACACCCTGGACGGGATGGCAGTCCCCACAAACATGGGAAGACATACAACGATGGAAGATTTGTTTTTTGTATCATTATTATTCGAATCCCATTTTGTTTGTGGGGCTGCAGGATGAATTTCACCACATTAAAAGCACAAATTGTACGTATGAACTGGATGTTCTCAGACAGGTGAAAAAACACAGGAGCAGAAACAAGTAGATGCAAGACACATTTCACATAATGCACCAGACCTAAATGTGCCCATGGGATCTATATATTCAAACCTGAGACACTGCCCTGTCACCACCAGAGTGAAGATGCCCAATAAAGACAAAAGAGGAGAGTGAGAGATGAAGTAGGCCCACACATCACCCCCCAAATGCACGTACATGCACGTGCACGCACACACACACGTACGATTCACACTGCTCATTTTGTCTCACCTGCCCGTCTTCCAAAGTAAGGAAATTAGACCCACCAAGCCTGGCTCAAGACAGATGATGGGAGCCCTAAAAGCACTGGGTCAGGGAGCATCTACCCCAGCAGCACGCAAGGCCGTGCTGGTGAGTGGGCGGGGGGCAGATCTGTCACTGACCCAATTAAGGTGTGTGTGTGTACGTGCATGTCTGTCACATATGAAAGGAAGCCACCCGACTCCGTGGTGTCATCACCCTGGGAGGTCATAGATCAACTGTGACAGTGGCACCAGGTGGTGACCTTTCCAATAGGTCACTATTCCCCCAAACAACCATTCCAAACCATGGAAAACATCACCCCCCCATCTCATATGCCGACCCCACCCACTCGGCGTGAAAATAGCCCTATTAGGAATTTAGGTCAATGAAGCCCCCTCCCTATAACAATTTACCCAAAGCTAGGGCTATAAAACGCCACCTGCCCCCAACCACTCCAGTGGGACCCCATGGGGTTGGCTGTGACAATACCGTCTCTGATGTGTTCATGACAGCCAGAAACTTGGGGGATTCCCGGCATCGTCAAACACCATGAAGTGGCTGTGCAAACTGCCCGCCCCGCACACACTAAGGCCCCCCCCCGCCTCCCCCCCGCCCCCCCGCCGCCCCCCCAGCCCCCCCCCCCCCCCCCCCCCAGCTGCTCTCTGACGCTAAGCGCTATTGAGCTTCCGGAGGCTCTCTGCCATGCGGGGGTATGGCAGCTGGACCGCATGTGATTGGACCAGGCCAAAAACACACTAAAGCACCCTGCCACAGTTACAGTGGACCTGTAAGAGATCTCACCATGATTCTGCATGACCCAGAGGAAGAAGCTCATTGTAAAAAGCATCTCACACCCATCCTCCTTACTTTCTGATCAAATACCTAACCCTTTCCCAGAAATCTGAAAACTAACAACAGACCAGCCCCTGGTGGTTCTCATTAGATGACAATGAAAATAAGACAAGCATCTGACCACAGGTTCATGATGTCACCCCACCCAGCATCGAATTTGTGCTTCCTCTAGTGGACACAATGTAGCACTGATCTCTTTTACATCAGGGGTGTCAAACTCAGTCCCGGAGGGCCGGTACCCTGTGTAGTTTAGCTCTTTCCGTGTTCCATCACAAACGACTGAAGCTGAAGAGCTGTGCGGTAATTAGCACAAGGAACTGCGAGGAGCTGAATCAGTTGTGTTACATGAGGGCAAACCCATAAATGTGCAGGGCTCCAGCCCTCCAGGACTGGAGTCTGACACCCCTGCTTTAGATGTTAAATGACAAACATCTCCTAAAATCTCAACACAGTACCCCAGGGAGTTGAGGAAGTCATGAAATTGTAACCAAAATTATTTAATTTTGTCAATTGTCAGGTAGATTGGCTCCAATGCACAAACACTTGTATTTCCTACACAGCTTGTTGGTTCTTTCATTGTTTAAGAAATTTTAAAATAAAGGATATTAAATGTACCAGATGCAAAAAGAGCCATGTGCATAAGTAGTGTGTTCCCCTTCTCCTGGGGCTTCAGGGCTTTGGACGGCTGTGTTTATCCAGACGTCCCAAAGGATCTTCCGGTTAATCCCCTTCTTTCAAAAAAGCCACAGAATTGCACTGATGGCTAGAACAGGATTCAGAACCAGACAAAAACTCCCAAGTATTTAAAGCCAGCGCAGTTACTGTGGGAGCTCAGCAAAGCCGCTGATGGACACCTCCCCCCTCCGAATGCATCATGCTGCTGTCCTTCAGCAACCCGCCAGAAGTGCAATTCAAAAGCACGTCAGTGCACCTTGAAGTCCTTCTGCCTTTTGTGGTACCAGCACAGAACACCTTGCACACCAGGCCGATTAATAGCATAACTAGCATAGACAATCCTGTTTCAATGCCAACAGATAAAACAGATTTTTTAAGTCAGTATATAAATTAAATTGATACCATTGATACCATAAGTACCCCAGTTTTAGGGTTCAGCAGGTGGCTCAGTGGGCTTTGTTTATATATCAGAGTTGAAAGGCTCAGTGGTCTATGTTTATATATCAGAGGTAAAAGGCTCAGTGGTCTATGTTTATATATCAGAGGTGAAAGGCTCAGTGGGCTGTGTTTATATATCAGAGGTGAAAGGCTCAGTGGTCTATGTTTATATATCAGAGGTAAAAGGCTCAGTGGGCTGTGTTTATATATCAGAGGTAAAAGGCTCAGTGGGCTATGTTTATATATCAGAGGTGTAAGGTGACCAGTTGAAGCCCAGCCTTCTCATGTCTGTAGGCCCATGAGTGACGTCAGGAACCCCCACCACCCTTCTACTGTTAAGCTTGCCATCACCAGCAGAGCCAGAAGGGGCAGGTGATGACAGATTTGTCTTGCATATAGTAATTTATTCCAAAATACGCATGTAAAGCGCCCTGGGACTACTTTGTTGTGAAGGGCGCTATATAAAAATAAACTGAATTGAATTGAATTGAATGTGAGGGTTTAATCATTTCTTCATAAGGGTTTATGTCAGGGGTGGGCAGTGTCATCCACAAAAGGGCCGGTGTATATTCAAACCCAAGTGTGAGGACTCTTTGGCCAATCAGTCCTCTGATTAATAACCTAATTAGGGGGTTGCAGCATATCCCAGTGCCCTGTGGTTGCCCTGTTTGTTTTCAGTTCTGTTCAGTCCCCTTAAACCGTTTCTTTTGCCCTAATGCCTGCTTCCCTGCCCTCCATTCTGCCTGCACATGACACTTAATATAAATCATTAATAGACAAACAAGTACAATTTTTTTTTTATTAATATAACAGGTTACTACCATATGTAAGTTGCAAGAGGCAGCCTTATTGTAAAGTGATACCATTCAATTCTATAAAAAAAACTATCATATCATTAAAAAAAAATCATAATATTCTCCCATTAGGGTATAAAAATTAATGCAGTTAAAGAAATAACATATTACGAAACCAACATCAAAGCACCTGATATTTAAGATAAACTATCAATATTATTTGTTTTTATTTATTTGTTTGATATGTATGATAAGTATAACAATGCTGTTAAGTCCTCATGGTCTGCACCATTAATGGTTTTATTCCAAAATCGTAATTAATCCACTCGTTACGATAAAAAATAATTGTCAATTCACATGCATATAACTCACACTGGAGATTATTTGGGTATCTAGGGGCAACAATAAGCACAAGTAATGAGAAAGTAAAAGAATAAAAAGAATCAAAAGCAAATTACGTTATTTTTGTAAAGACGAGCTGCGGGTAAATGATTGCATGACGGGCGTACTTCGAATAGCCCCTTAGTTATCCCCTCGAGGTATTGTGGTCATTATGTCCATGGTGACACACGTAGAAACAGAACTTGTGGTCGTCGCTTCGATGACTTTCGGAGTCGTCATCTCGGTGATGATCCCCTGAGTCGTCGTCTCGGTGATGATCCCCTGAGTCGTCGTCTCCGTTCCTGAAGAAATGAATGTTGTCGTGCTTTCCTCGCTTGAGTCTGATGACATGTTTGAATCTGATGACTTGTTTGAATCTGATGACTTGTTTGAATCTGATGACATGTTTGAGTCTGATGACTCCAATGACTCAGATGATTCGGACTCTTTTCCAGCTTGATATAGCTGTTGGTCAAAAAACAGGCAACCTGAAAATTCTGAAAATTTTTACCTTACTTTAAGAAGAAAATTGATTTAAATATAATAATAATAATAATAATAATAATAATAATAAACTGTCCGCTATCAATGTGCCAGATTTTAAAAAAGGTTACCAATCGATTCCACGGGCTGCCATAGACTTTCATGGCCTAAAGTATAATAATATTAATAATAATACAAAACAATAAAATACTAATAATAATAATAAACAACAACAACAACAATAATAATAATAATTATACGGTGCTTGCCCCCTAATTACAATACATATTCTATGCCGTGAGAAATCTGAAAGGAAACGTATTTGTAAACAATTCTTACTGGCTTTGCTGACACAGTTGCCACTATAATGACAGCAAAAAGTGTAGTCTTCCAGGTCTTCATTTCACAATTCCGGGTTCTTAAAAACACACACATGCACACAATGTACTACAGAACATTATATATACAGTATGTGTGTGTCTATATAACATAACCACTACATATGTTGCCCACATATGCGCAGACATTCATAATGTGGAAAAAAGATACCCACATATTACAAACTTAGACTATAGGCTTGAATCGAAAACCATGACCCATAAATGTATATTTAGTACTGGAAAAAGTTGTATTTTTAGAACAACTTCCTGTAGCAAAGTCAGTAACTGGAGTGTAACATTAAAGCGTTACCTTATCCACAGCAGCCGGGAGCTTTTCCCCTGCTAGTCTGTTGGGTTGTATAATATACTCCCTGTGAGTGACTAACTCAGCGGAAGGATTGATCAACAGGCAGACATTAAAGACGATGACTGGGTGCCTTTTTGTGGGCTGAACGGTTGTTCCTCTTGAGTAACTCCAGATCGAGTTTCAGCTCATCACTGTCTGACTAACGCCTTGCATAATCACCCCACTGCTGAGGATAAACACAAAACACATCACATTCAGACCTCAGGAAAATGCATCCCAGAGAATCAGGGTCTCGCAATGATAAACATAAATATGTAAAACATATATTCACCTTGACGGTTAAGGCATTTTACAATCACGTGCAATGTCACAAGTTTCAGGACTGGGGTGGCACTGTTGTCTCACACCTCTGGGACCTGGATTCAGGTCTCCAAAAGGGGTCCATATGTGTGGAGTTTGCATGTTCTCCCCTTTTCTTCATGGGGTTTCCTTCGAGTACTCGGGTTTCCCCCCACAGTCCACAGGCTAATTGGAGTTACCAAATTACCCATAGGTTTGCCTGTGTGAATAACTGATATATGAGTGTGCCCTGCGATGGGCTGGCACCTATCCTGCCTGAACAGGATAAGCATTTTTGGAAAATGGTTGGATGGGTGGACAGAACTTTACAAACCAAAAATGCAAATTTGGTCCTACATGAATTGTTAACTTGTCGGAAAAAACACTCCCTACAACCTTTACTAAAAAACCAAAACATATGAAAATCAAGCTAGATTTGGGATAAGAACACACCTAAAGTGTGAATTATATTAATGGGGACAGGATGAAGATTAAAGAGATACACGTAAAGATATATACATAAAGAGATACATGTAAAGAGATACATGTACAGTAAATAGATACACGTAAGAGATACACGTAAAGAGATCCACGTGCAACTTGAATACTTGAAATGCAGTTTAAACATAAGTGGGATTTCTCTGTCAAAGGCAGTATTTAAATTGCTCCTGTAAATTTTCAACTTGCACGTCTGGGCAGAAAAATCTGAATGTGAATGTGTTTGCAGGGCAAAATGTAAGATCCTTAAAAAAATATTGTTCCTGACTCAAACGGTTTATATAATATAAGTATGCGCATTCGGGCATAAGCTGTGTGGAACTTGGAAAAGTTTACATAAGTGAATGTGTGTATTCTTGCATTCGATGTGGTATTGTAACTGAAGCCAAACAGACTCTAGCCGGCTGCTTCAGTCAGCGGTGAAGAGTCATGCAGCCACAGGAGCTGGCTGGTACAATTTACACAATAATGGTGCACATTGGGTTTCTGACGCCTCACACAAATATTTTTTTTTGGCGATGGCTGGCCTTCTTGGAATTTGTCTATAGCAAAGAGGTTGTCTGGCACAGAGAAGGAGGTTTCAAAGGGGGTCACTGTTGTGCTATGCCCAACAGCACCAGTGCGGCCACCAGGCGACCAAACCCTGGGACATGGCCCCTGGAAGCTCAGTCCTCCGTCTGACTTGGACGCTTTCATGATGGTCTGAGCATGCGTGGCCAGGATGCAGCCATTATTATATACAGAGACATCTAAGCTAAGATCCTGCCAGACATCACACCCGAGAAGCAGAAATGAACACACTGTTCTGTCTTTGCTATGGCGTTCACGTCACTCACCTAATCTCTGCTTTTCATCTCTTTGTCACCTTATTTTATTTGTCACTTTATTATAATTATCATTTAGGCCATGCATTTTACAAGTCAAATGTCCAACAAGCAACCAGTTACCCTGAGCATGATACAAAAGCTTCTCAGTCTTTCTTTGTGCTTGATTGTGTTCCGGAGATGCCCAACCAAACATACCACGAATCTGAGGTCTCGGCACTGACTTAGGGTATGTAAGGGTCCCATTACACTGCTTACCTGCAGTCTGATTTCGTTTCTGAGAAGATAAGGACTGGTGTTTGTTCTCATTTGACAGTGGCAGGGGTGACATTCGTTTTAGGGAATGACTTAGCTGGTGGAAAGGTTCCGCAGTTACGCACACTCAGACTCGAACGTGTGCGCTTGGACTTGTGTAAAACCTTTCTTAGTGAAACCCCTAACTCTACACACCCTTGTGCTCCTGATGAGAGGGAAAAGGATTTTATTGATTGTGGTACTCTTGGTATTATAGATTTGGGTTTTTGTGTTAATAGAGGGGCTGTACACGCCTGCCTTTGTCCTGCTTCCTAGTCGGTCTTGGTAGTTGCATTTTTAGTGTTGCTTTCCTTTGGTTGGCTATAGTTCGGTTCTTGCCTGCCTCTTGTGACCCCTCATGTGTCCCTTTGCTTTCCGGCTCTCTTGGTTTATTTAATTAAATGAAATGCCAGTTTCGTTTGCCCAAACTCCTGCTCCCGTGCCCTTCATCCTGGGGTTCATGCCCCGGAGTTTCCATAAGGGGGCCCAGGAATACATGCATTGCAAGTGTGGAGGATGAATGAACCCTTAATTGCGTAATATGGTATATAGCTAATCCTCTTTGTCTCGGCAAGTTTAAAATGCTGTATACTGCAGTGTAACTTCTGGGCAGTGTGACAGATTAGATATGTGAGTGTCTCACCTTTAAAACAACTCTACTCCTTCTTGGTTGACCTCTGCTAGGTATGACAAGGCTGTCCCATGTGGAAGAATCATAAAATTTGCTGAAGACACAGTATTTAGTTTTAGTTTAGGATCCCAAATTAGTTTTTATTTCTTATCACGGTGTATCTCCACATAGTGATTCCGGGATACATGTCACTGCATGTCATACATGTGTAACTGTGTATGTGACAAATAAAGTTCTTGAATCTTGAATCTTCAAATGCGGTCTAGAAATTTGTCCTATTGCTGAGTAGCTAAAGATCCACCTGATGGATCTACAGCACCCTAACATATCCCAGGATTCATTGCGCAGAGGTAAAGTGCGTTTGTCCTGGCTAGGTGAGAGGAGCAGTGCGTTGTGGCTCATGGGTTAGGGTGGGAGCAGCTGGTGATGGCCAGACTGATCCATCTGACAACTCCCTTTGACCTTTGAAGCACACAGCCTACACATGCTATGCCTTTGTAGATCATTTCCTTTTTTGGGTCGAGAGCACACATAATTGAAAAGTCTAGGAGAGACACAATACATCACATTCCACAACTATCTGATCACATACTAAATTGTAGGTGATGAAAAATATATTAAAGTCAGTTAGCTTAAGACCAATTCATACTTCCTTTTTCTGTGTGCGTTTTCGGGCTGGGGACAGTCTTGTGTTTGTAGTGCATTTCGCTGCGGAAGTGGATGGTCACGGTTGCGCTGCATACAGCAGTGATATTTCACCAGGTCCGGCAGAGCCATATGCTATTATCATGCTAATATGCCCCCCCACCCCCTGTGAAATTTTACTGGCAAGATTTCGAAATGCTGGAATGGTGTTGTTTCTAAAAGTACCCTATTTCGCAGTATGATGTCTGGACAGTATGAACATTCAGATATGCAGATACCTCCAGCTCTCCTTATACAGCTGCTCACCATACCTACTACAACAGGGCTCTTCAAAGCTGCACCTCGATTCCAAATCCAGGCCTTCTTTTTAGTTCTCCCAGGTACTTAGTTTAATAATTACTGATTCTAATTGGCCGCAAAGGCTTTACACCAGACCTGCAGATGAGGGAAGGCTGGAAAAATCAGGATCATAATTTGAATAGCCCTGTACTACAACAACAACTATTCTTCCTCTACTCGTTCGTCATTGATAACTGATCTCTGAAAGTCAGCGCTGCCACCTACTGGATTTCCCTAGTGAATTATTTTGTACATGTGCAGTTGTTGATTTCTGCTCTGGGTTACATGCACCAACTGCAACCATCTGCAGCCAACCCCTGATGACAAAATGTACAAGACTACCCCCATGCGTTATTGAAAGTGCACGCAGAAAAGTGATGAATTGGCCCTTAGTGGAAAGCCGTCCAACTCCAGGGCTCCACCTCCTGGAGGAACCAATCAGATTTCACAATATTGCATGGCTCGCTCCATTGACGAGCGAATCAAGTTTGAACTATTATGACAAGCACCAAATAATGTCATTGATGGAAGATTCATTCTCGGACGTAAAAATTTGCTGCCAGAAGTATTTCGTTATTAAGCATACGATTTTTATTCTGAAAAATATATAATTATAAAAATATATAATAAAAATATAATAATGGTATTTCTTGTATGCGTATTAATGTCACAATATAGAACCATACCTAAGAAACAACGAGAAATACAGACTGAAAAGGAGCCTCTGTTTTTACAGACCCGAACCCTAAACTCACCTCACGAAAATATTAGATTGCATTTGCATCAAGTGAAAATTCATAATACCATAACATTAACACGGTTTTGAAAAGACACTAACTTTGAAACTGCTTAATTTTTCCTCCAGTTTTGCAATACTGATCTTTATATGTTGAACAGTCTAAACTCCTTTATTTTTTACTTCAAACCATGCTCATACCATGCTAAATAAATTCATGTAGTATAAACGCATAATTGGAATGGTTTTCCAGTGGAGCTCTGAAATCGGGTATAGTTTATGTTTTCAAAACATATGACATAAATACATAATCTGATTGGTTCCTCCGGCAGAGCTGCGAATCGCGAAGCTGTGGAGCTCTGCAGCTGGTCTGTACTATTTTAGTGTGGCAGAAAATGTTTTCGCTTCATTGAAGTTCTTTTATACACCTAAGGGTGGTGCTGTTTTACACAATTCTTTGGCAGACATTTTTGAACGGTGGCACCGTTTTTTTGGTTTTACATATAAATTGTCGATGTGATGATAAATTTATGTTACTTTAATATATATATATATATATATTTTTTTTAGTGAGACTATACTTCATCTGTTGCTTTGAAGAAACATCCTCTATTAGAAAGTGACCTAGGCAGAGTCGCAGCTTAAGCCAGTGGTTCACAATAAACTGGGCACAGATATCCAAGGCCCAGTGTTTATTTGTGGGTATGCCTCTTCTGTTTGCAGCCTGTGTGACTAGTGATATCTCTCCCCCAGTAACTTAATTATTTCCAAGGATTTGTTATTCTGTGGTATGATGAGCCATGTTGTGAGAGCGAAAGCACACTATAAAGGGGAAGATGCGGGGACAGCGGCAGCCCTTGGGGACGCGGATGTGTAAGCACAGGAAGCAGGTGCAGCGCTCAGGCCACGTCTGCAGCGGCTCAGAGAGGTTCCATGGTAGCTTGAGGGTGGTTAGATCTCCGTATTGTGAACTGAATGTCCTTGTTACTGTAGAAATGGGTACAGTTGCCACCAGCTGAAACCTGTTCTTTTAGCAACTGATTTTCTGTATCGTTTACATGTTACACTTCTCACCATCAATGTCTCTGAAGATGTAGATCTGGCCATGTCACTGCACACCTCCAGGCGCCTGAGTGCTAATTTCCTGGATGGTTTAATATGGGAATTGTAATGCAGCTGGCTCCCAGGCATGTGGCTCAGTGGGTTAACTTTTCTGTGCCTGCGAGCTGATGGTTGCTGGTTCACGTCTGGCCTAGGTATGCCTGTGGCCTCCTCAGCAAGACCCTTAACCCCTGGCTGCCCTTCATGGCCAAGCTTACTCTCATGGTGAGCTAGACTGGGGGAGGTGAAAAGAGGATTTCCCCACAGGGATTAATAAAAAGTATATCTTGTTGTTGTTATCATTATTGAATTTCATTCAGTACCATAACTTCCTTCCAGTGGTTTAAACTAAGAGACAGCTGCCCCCTAGTGTTCAAATAAGGAAATGCAAAACCCACATATCTGTTTCCTCAGAGGTTAATCAGAGACAGGAGTGAACCACAATATGCCTTCTGACCTGTTTAGGGAAACTGATGCTAGTGGGCTGTTAGCTGTGTCTTATTCTCTTTTTGTGTGCGGGGTCGCAAAGGTCGACAGTGTTTCTCTGGATTGTGTGATGTCGAAGTATCTTTATTGTCATCCTCAGGGTCAAACGCTGAGATAAAATTACGATCTCTTTTGTAATACTGCAAGAAATACAGTGATAAATCGAATACAAATATGAATATGAAAGACAACCCGACATACTGAGACACAAGACATTGAAAAACACAATCAAAATACAGTTTAACAATACATAAAATCCTGCAACTAGGCATGAGTTATATAAGTCAAAATGTGCAATACTAGATTAAGGTCACAGTATTGAATGTGCAGTATGGATTTTTGTTACAGTTAGTTATAATTCCAGTGCAAAGGATGGAGTTTGGCCTTGGAGAAACTGACCAATAAACCCCCCCATCGTAATGAGTACATCTGTGGCAACCTGTTAATTATCATTCAGAACGGAGGGGGGCAATTATCTAAGCTGGTAGGGGTTTATGTGTGACATTTCCCGACACAGTGTGTTATTAGCACTGTGACGGACAATTAGGGATGTTACTAAATACAGTGTTTGAAACATTTAGCGGAAACTGGCATTGGCATTGCCCTCAGCTGGCCCGCCACAATGGTGGCTGAACACGTCTTTGTCCATTTCAAAAAACAAACAATAGTTTCTTTGTCAGAAAGCTTTACAAACCTCCACAGCTGTTGTGTCTTAGGCAATGGATTGGTGTTGTTAAACACAGGAGAAGATGGTACTGGTCACTGAACAGAACTGGCAGATGGATTGAAGTCCAGAAAGAGCAGGTGAAACAACTGGCTGTGGATTTAGTTACTGACAAAAGATCTTTTTGTCTTGGTAGAAGCCAGAATGTTTCCCTTTAAAAAGTGAGGGGTTCTAGAAGATTCTGGAACTGGATGAACTACTGAACAGTCACCTGGAAACCCCCCCCCCCCCCCCCCCCCCCCCCCCCCCCCACCCCGGGGGCCGGGGCAGGGGGGGGGGAAGGAGAGGAAAACGGAATCAGCAAGAAAAAAGAAAGGGAAAGAAAAACGCACACC
>JAODKM010000058.1:13928015-13947657 GCA_026780845.1 Petrocephalus sullivani
CCCTCCCCCGGGCGCCCCCGCCGCCCCCCCACCTCCCCGCCCCCGGGAAAAAAAAAAGGGGGGGGGGGGGGGAAAGGAGGGGGGGGGCCCCCGCGCCCCGGGGGGCGCAGGGGGGGGGGGGGGGGGGGGAAGATTTGCATACGGCAGAATCGTGGCCCCTTGAGGCTGATGGATTCTACCGTGGGCAGGCTAATGGTTTGAGTCGGGGATTTATATACCTCTGTTTATTTCACTCTTCCTACTAAAGACTTCAGCATCGAATAGACTCACACGCTAGCAGAAGATCCCCCCAACCCTAAGAAAAAAGCAGTCATACTCCTGTTGTGCTAGACTTCGAAGATGCACACACATTCACCTTCGCCAGCACGTGCGCCTGTCCTGACAAAGATTGGCAGCCTACAAAATGATTTCCCAGGTTATCAAAACCTTGTCAGAATACATAACCGGCATATATACATGCAGGGAGGGTTAGCATAAAAAAAAGACTGAAGATGGGCTTGGGGGGGGGGGGAGGTTCAAAAGAGTGGAAAAAATAAAGACAGGACGACAGGCTGAATTATCCTAGAGGAGCGGGGGGGAAATCCATAGTTTAATGGCTTTTGAGAAGGCTGAGTGAGGTGTCCAGCTCCACCCTGACTGCCTTTGATGGTCACTCAAATGAGGCCCTGTCTCTCTTGTCCCGACAAGGTGCTCCTTCTGCTCAGTGGGCTTTGGGGATTGTCATGCGGATGAAGACACGGGACGAGATAAACGTCAGAAGACAGGAAGGGAGGAGGAGGACGGGAGATTGGAGGCACGCCCCAGGACTACTTCATTCATAACTAGACCAAGCCGCGCAATTTGCAATACGTAAATCGGGGAGCTGGTTTCTGTGCATTTCTCTCTCTCCAACGACATTTGTACCAAAGGACATGCCTGAGAATCACAGCATTGTAGCAGTGAAAAGGGGCTCTCAGCACGTTTTCATATTTCTGTCACGGAACGTTATCAGATCTTCAGCCGACGCCGGGCTGACGAAAGAGAAAAGGCTGACGGAATAACACTTCAATACTCATGGCGCTTGTTTAGTCAAGGAAGTTAAGCATCAGCCAAAATCCCCGCGTGAGAGTGTGTCACTTTACGCTGAAGGAATCGCTGTGACATCTTCAGCAGCGGTGCCCGCAGTCAAGCGCTTCCTGTTTGCTGAACAGTCTCCCGAGGAACTCAGGGGGTCACTCCTACATGCACAAGTTCTTAAAGTGATATTTGGGTGGTTATGGGTATAATTTGCAGTTTTCAGCCCTTGGTTTATTCCCTCCATGGCCTTTAGGGTTGGACCTCGCCTTGGCTGATCCAGAAACGTTTGCATCTGTAGGATCACTGGCAACGGCTAATATCAAGTCCATCTGACATACAACAAAACTTCACAGTTCTATCAATGGTATGTCTTAATGCTGCAGAGTTCCCCTTGAACATAACAGGACCAGCATTACACTTAATTTTCGGCTTGAGTTTCGGCAAAAAGCAGGATCCCACATCTTCGAATCAAGCTTAACGTTTGACCTATCGGTCCACAGCCCTTTGTTGTAGAACTCTTGAGGGACACAGAGGTGGTTTTCAAAATTCACAAGCATGGATGTCCTTCCTCCGTTCTTGTCCTGGTTTCTGCCATCTGATGCTCTAGAGGGTTTGCCAATGTCAGTGTCTTTTCAGGGTTGAAGTCATGAGCACCGACCATTAGGTAAGGCAAAAGAAGCCAGTGGATCTGCATGACTGACTGCGCTAGTCTGTGCCTCGCTCTTTAGGCAGGATGAAGAAGCTACCGTGGAGCACACAGCTTTCCAAATGGTGTGATAACCCTATCAGACTTCAGCTCCTTTCATTCTGGAGGTCTTCAAGAATTTCTTGCGACAGTGACATTAAGCAACTCTAAAACCTGTCAGGTAAATACGTCACAATTACGGAAAAAGGGCGAAATTACTCCGATTTATTTTAAGCAGGCCTTCCCAAGTCAGATTTCAGTATTTAAATAGCTGACACAATTGATCTCTTCCAAGTTCGAAATATTTAAACTCTGCGTGTTGCTTGCGGATGCTTCTGTGTACCCAGGCACTGCTCCGAGTCCCGGGATGGATGACGCCCCGTCATTCTCGCGCTGACGGTAATCCCCCCCAAAGGCCTGCCAAGAAATAACGGCGAATCCCTCACACCACAGCAAGGCCCGTCAGAGCAGCTCTTCGCACCGACGTGTCAAGCGAGAGCGAGGCCAAACCAGGTCGGATTCATTCGACTCTCCTTATTAATGGGATCTTAGATCCAAAACAGCCAAAAAAACGACAGGAGCAGTGCTGGTCCGATTGGCATGTTAATTACTGAAGTGCTGATGAATCTCACAGTGTAACAAACTCTGGTTGTGAAAGAAAGTGTAATATAAGACAATGCAGGTGGATGTGCTCACCAGGATGCAGGAGGTCGAGGAAGACGGCAAAAGGGAAAGAAGGAGAGGACAGGAAGGGATGCCCTGAACCAGCGGGCAGTGCGGAGGGACCAGTGGGGAGCAGAGGAAGACCACGGCGGAGTAAAGCGGCAGGGGCCCAGAGGGAGATGTCAGCGGCGGTCGTGGATGAGGAGGCGGGCGGAGGCCGGAAATGCCAGTGCCGCGCGCGGCTAATGCTGCATCCGCGCGGCGTGCGTGCTATTTAAGGACTTGCCAATTAAAAACATCCTCAGAACTCCCCACTGTGAACGCTAATGGGGGGTTATGTTGCATTACTTTGCACTGCAAATAAAACCAACACTAAAACTTGGCTAAAATCTTTTCTTTTTCCCCTTTAGACTCCCTGCAAATAACACAAGAACTAACAGAAAGGTCATATTCAAATATTCTCATACAGTGAACAACAAACAAAAGATATACAGATATACATATTATATATATGTATGTATGTATATGTATATATACATATACCCTGCTATGTGGCGCTATGAGAATTCATACCCTTTAAAGTCAAAATCTTTCATAATATCTGTCAAGTGTACATAACCCTAATCCAAGCGGTTTTCATAAATAGAGCTGTCTCCGTAATGTTGGGAACTAAGGCTGACGGTAATAAGATCCATCTGGAAAAGTCCTCGATATGACACCGCTAGGTAAGAAAAACGTCCAGGCTCAACATAATCATTTCCACCCAATGCCACGGAGCTATTTGGCGGATATATAAATGTAACTAATCCAGTCAGGCAGATAAAAGGTTTCAGACGGACACATGGGGAGACTCGATCGGACTCTCTCTTCCTTTCCTCCATCTCTTTTGCACCCCTTTCCCACATCCTGCCAGGACACCATCTCAGACGTCTGTACTTCATCTAATTTCCATCTCCGACTGGACTGGAAGATGACCCCAGCGCTGCCATCAATCAGCGGCTATGCCAAGGTTACGTAAATCGCAGTATGGGTGCTCTGGCTCAGGGGACGTCACCCATCTCAGTCTCACTCAAAGATTGACCGCTTCACATTAATGACAGTCATGGCTACACAACACAACACTTTTCTGTAATACTGTTATCACTAGGTTCCTGTGAGGGAAAACAGAACAGATGTGGATATTTATCCTTGCCTTTGGGAACAGTGTGCAGAAATTAACAAGCGAATCAAACACCAGCATCAGAAATCCACCCAAATGTTCTTGGATGAGACAAGGCTTTGAAATGCAGTGAGAGATAACTACTCTATCATTGCAGATAGCATGGGTATTTAGGGTGTCTGGTACCCAGTGTCCCCCTTTCAAAACCCTGTACGCAAGGAACGCCTACAAGAGTGCACTCCTTATGAAAGACATAACAAGTGCTTTCTCAGAGAACAGCCAGGGTGAGAGAAGCAGGAGGCTCCAAAGAGGTGGAAAATTTAAGGATGTGATTAGCATCTCTGAATTCAGCACCCAGTGTTTGATTAAGCATAAAAACAGATGCTAAAACATACACACAGATCACAGCCACATTTTTCTTGTACAGTATTTGGAATAATATTTGGATACTGGACGCAGACTGTTTCCTTATGTGGTCTCACTGCTGTCTCACTGTCTGACCCACAAGCACATTGACTGGCCTGCCAAACCCCACTGAATGTGGGAAACTAACACGTTATTCTATTTTATATGCAAGCCCCACCCCTTATGCTTATTGGACCAATAGGACATTCACATCCCCCCCGCAGCTTCATCTATTCCTCTTTTACCTCTCAGTACATTTCCTTCTTCTATTCTATCAGTGACTCCAGCATTAATGGCCTTAACTTCTTGATCCTCTCTGGCTCTGGTCCATTCCTGACCGGACCTCTGTGTCCCGTCCTTGTCTCCCACCTGCAGTGGCTGCGGCTGTAATTCTCCCGACGGCCGATCGCGCCGCGCCCCGCGGCTGGGCCATTACCGCAGCATGCCGCGCCAGTGACAGCTTGATGGACTGACGTGGCGCTCGGCTCTCACCGACAGGGGGTACTTAAGGTCGGGTGGGTAATGAAGCCGTACCAGTCCGGGGACATGAAGCCTGGGTCGCGGACGTAGATGCGGGGAACAAAGACACAATCAGGCATCTTTTTTTTACCCCCATGAAGAATGATGCATATTTCCTGTCCGTCATTTAATACGGTCCGGCAAATGAGAAATCTCCTTGTCTACTCGGGTCAATTTGAACACCTTTAGACAAAGTTTTAACTATCTGCCTATAGCGTTCTAACAACGGAATAGTCATGCATGTTAAAATATGGGCTGAAAAAACAGCTTGCCTCACATCATATCTCACAATGTGGCAAGACTAATGTAAAACTGACAATTAAATCTGGAATCACCCAGAAAAACACAGGGCCCTCTTACACCCAGAATAAAGCAGCACTAGGCCAGTCCCTCCTAGCATGAGCCCAACGCAGCTGTCGGCACCCACGTCGTTTAAATAGCAAATGTACTCAAGTCCATCTGAGCGCCCAAGGACATCGGCCTTAAAATGAGGAGGAATCAGGTGTATTGTTGCCACATTTTGAGGCCACGGAAAGTGACTGCACTACTGACCAACAAAGTCCTGGAATAAAGTCAATGCCACAATATTTCACTGCTATTTAAAGGGTGTGTTGTTAAGACAGTAACATGTGACTACATAGGCGCGTTCGCCACGCGTGTACACTGACTGTTAGACACACAGGAAAGCGTAACAGTGCTTAAACACGCAAAAAAGTCATAATAATAGGACTACAATGTGAAAGATCATTAATGTATACAGCAACATATTTTAAGAATGTCATAATGGTTACTCATAATATTCATCAGAATTAGAATTGCAGTAATTGGCTAAATAGTAAAAGAAATTGGCTGACTAGTAAAAGAAATTGATTATTACAGTGGGACCCCCCGTATTCACAGTTTCAGTATATGTTATCCGAAAAAAAAAAAAAAAGTTTAAGAATTATAGAAACAATTCATAAGTTTCAAACTGCATACCATGTAAGTACAGGCTATAAGCTGGTGAGTACCCAAAACAGCCTAATATTATCATACATACATACATACATATATCCACGTATATATACGTTATGTACAGATACAATATTTTCCATTGTAAAACGTGTGACCGTATGTTTTTTCATAGTTTTATGTTCCTTTGTTGAGTACGAAAAGCATGATTTTCATGCTCCGTCATCCCTTAATGCATGGTATTTTTTCATCGCCGTATTTTGATAATTCAGCTAAAATGTCAGAATCCCTTTCATTTGAGAGAGTCCAGTACTGTACAGTACTGTACAATAATGTAAAATGTACTTATCACTGTACTTAATATCAGTAACGTCTTACTTTGCGTAATGTATCATTAAACTTTACCATATATATGCATGTGAAAATCATGTTATATATGGGGTATGAGGATGGTTTGAGAGGATGAGTGTAATAATAATAATTATTGTTGAAGCTATGGTGAAATGTGCCACAGATGGCCTGCTCACGCGCTTTCACTTCGCTCACGAGCAAATCTGCTTCCTCTGCAGAGAAGCGTTCATCTGTACTACCTGGCAAATCTGTATTATATGTATTATAATAGCAATCCACCAAGGTGGAGATGCACCTGGCTCTTAAAGGGAATGAGAGATGGCACTCCGATTTACAGCATGATACACCCCAAAAACACCCACGGCTAATTATGGAACCAAGTACAACCATTTAGGACCATGTGCCTGGCATTGCGATTACTTTTCTGCTAATAGAGTGAAGTGGGTTGGCCACGCCCTAGAAGAACCTGCACTGTGTGCATCAGACCGTGCACTTTACATCATTAAAATAGGGCCCATAGAGTTTACGGAAGTGCCAACACAAAAGGACGACGTACACCTGTCTGCAAATGTACACTTTATCTTTGCACTTATTTAATATGTGTTCTTCAGTAATATTACTAGTATTTCTGGCTGATGGCATTTTTGCTATAAGGTGTCTTGAATGGCATGGGAAGGTAAATCTGTAAAATTTACTTACTAAAGAGAGTTTGTGGGATGGATTACTGACATCAGTCGGTAACAAACCCCAAAACATTCTAAAGCCTGATCATCTATATCTGATCAGGCGAATATCACACACTCCATAACGCATCTCCTTTAGAGAAATGGGCTTCTTGGATTTCAAAGGCCTTTATGGAAATGGCCATTGTTGGCCTGTCATCTTGGGCCCGGTGATGGGAGACGGGGCCGCAGCACCTCCCCCCCTGCCCCCCTGTGTTTGTTTACTTAGTTTGCACAGCTGAGGCAGTGGAGGACTTTGAAGTTTCTGAAAAGGCGGGCGGGCGGGCAGTAGGGAGCGGGCTGGCGGTATAAACACAGCGCGGCAGAGCGTGTACGCGCCTGAGAAATTAAGTCCCGTTTGAAGGTCTCTCTCCCCCCCCCCCCCCCCCTCTCTTTCACTCTCCCGTGCCAGTTCCCTTTCTGCTGAGGATTAACTTATAGAGGAAAAGTGGAAGAGCAATGGAACAAAATAAAAGGAGGCAGGGTGAAGGAAGAAAGAGGAGGAGAATGGACCAGAAGAGGAGAGGAGAGGAGAAAGCACAAAGTTTGCACGGAGATAAACAAACTGGGAATGGAGGGAGAGGATAGAAATGAAGAGAGAGCGCGTGATAATGGAAGGAGGAGCGAAGGAGAGAAAGGAATGAATGAAGTTTCTATAGGGATAGGACAGAGAAGGAGAATCAGGTATGAGTACCACGGATTATTTTAGTGCGACCTCCTCATAGCGCTGGGTAGTTTGGGCAGGAATGCTGAACACAGTCACCAGCGGTTCACATGAGGAACGTGACCCCCACTGACCGCCTCACTGACCCCACTCATGCCTCTGAGAATCTGCAGCACAGCGGACCAAAGCGTTTCAGACTCCCAGGTCTCACGGGCTGTAACTAAGTGCACGGGGTGCAACTGACCATGTGCATCGCAGAAGCGCTTTTAGGAGTGATGGATTTCATACCGGGCCTCTCCGCTGGGAACGGGGCAGAACCACATGCTTATGTGAAAGCACCGCAAATAACGAGGTATCCACACAGACCACCCAGCCGCTCACCCGCAGCCGAAACCATAGCCAGCGTTAAAGGTATAGTGCACTTATTAACAGTGCTGAAACAATCACAATGTTACATTTGGCACCGCAAAACGAAGCAGAAATTATAATAATAATTTAAAAATGATAATGTAAAATATCACTAGAGTATGTATAACTGACCAGTTTCCCATTTCCAATACAAGCCAGGTCCCTACAGTGATACAGAATGGACCTAATTTAGAAAGATATGACTCAGTTAAGTGTCTCTCACCTCTTTCTTAATCTAGACAGTGACCCGCGAGCCACCCATACGTTAGAGCTTCAGCGTAGGACAGTGATGTGCAGGTTAGCCGGGGCACAATACCTCTGGGATCCGCACGTTGTAAGGCTGGTTGTAGAAGGTGGGGGCGTTATCGTTCACGTCCCCAATCTGCACGTTCACCGTGTCTTTGACCACCTGGGTAAAGAAGCAGGGCTCAGTCCGACAAAGTAAAAGACTGCATGCTACCTTAAAACAGAGAAGGGTTACAGACAGCTGAATGCATCCTAGCTTCATGTACTGCATTTCTTATGCTGGAAATACTGATGGGTTGTCCTGCTGAAAAGCCGCTGTCCTCTTATTAGTAATTAATTTATTTAATTTGTGTATTTATTTATTTATTTGCCCATATAACCCCTAGGGTTCATCCTTGTTCACTGCCTGAGATGGATTGCTGTTAATTGCTGCCTCTCTCACCCCGTCGAGCTGAAGCTTAGAATGCATTTCCAGGTTATAGCAACACAGCACAGGCGATACATGTGTGTTGAGGTCATTGTGCTGTCTGTCATGTGTTACCCTGTACAGACAGGAAATGGATCCCAGGGATGTTCAGTGTAGGGCAGGGGTAGGTAATCTCATCCGCAAAGAGCCAGTGCAGGTTTTTGGGATAACCTTTAGATCAGCTGTTCAAACCCAGGTGTGACAACTCTTCAGCCAATCAGTCCTCTCATTAGCAATCTAATTAGAGAGCTGTAGTGAAAACCCACACACACACACACACCCACACAACAGCTCTTTCTGGATAAGATTGGCCACCTCTGCTGTAGGGGGCCGTCCCACCTGAGAGAATGTGAACACGGAGGCAGCACAGGGTCAGATCAGTGAATCGTAAGGTGGCATATCAATATGAAGTGGGGGCCTCACCGTAAGAAGCGGAAATGTCAGTTGTTAAAAGGAATATTATTAGGATACTATATATATGTATATATGTTGACAAGAGCTCAATGAAACACCAGCTGGGGTTTTGAAAAACTGGACGAAAACTAAAATATACATTTTGGAAAATAGTTTCCCCTATATCTTGAAGGATAAAGTGGAATATATAAGAATCCATGATATGGAGTGAATATTAATTATTTTGAGCAAAACTAGGTTTGGGTGACACACATCAGTTTGTATAAGTGAAGCTGGACCTTAGGGCGGGATACCCTGATCCGGAATTAGGAGGTATAAACTGTGCTGGAACTCAGTGTAAACGCGAGAAGCCGTGACCGCGGTACGTACCCCTTGACTGTCACTGACTGTGAACACCACCTGCATCTCTGACTTGGTCTGGAAAAGAGCAGCAAGTTAAAATGGGTGATGGGGAACCAGGATACAAGCACCAGAAATTGGGCCGATAACCAGAAGTCCTACCCAAGTTGGCCAGAACTTACACAAAAACCCCCTGAAAATCCACAGCTATGACATCATGGCTCGCTGATCAATAGCAGTGAGACAAATCTGGCAATACATTGAACAATCGACACCCTGTCTATGTCTATCAGTCTTTAAACAATTAGGTTAAGCCACCGTCAGTGGTAAAATAGAAATGCTCCTCTTAGGAACAGGTCCGCTGTGCTCCATCCTCACCTCCCTGTCAAGGGGCTGTCTCAGCCAGACCACCCCGGTGTTGCTTTCCACCGCAAAGTATCTCATGGCCTCTTCTCCCACCACCCCGTACACCAGCGGTTCCTCGTCCGGGTCCACGGCCCTCAGCTGGGTCACAGAAGAACCTGGGAGAGGGAAGGGTGGTGAGATGGGGGGGGGGGGGTTGTGTTAGCCGCAGATAGTATACCAGACTGCTGGAAAGACATTAGAATTTTAAACCATTAACTATTTTTTGGATAGGAGGGGATCTCCATATGTCAGTCTTTGTCTGACTCAGCCCCAGTGGGGAGCAGGATCCCACGATTTTAAGACAAGCAGTCTACTTTCTCTTATCGCTCCAGTGAGAGGCCCAGTGCTCGGCCACTACACGAATACCACATCCCATCTGGGCAGCTGTACATACGAGTGCAATGAACACAGTGGAGAAGGTCCCACTTTTAGGCAGAGTGAGCTCTGATTACAGTGTTGTAGAACCCCAGGGCTCCTCAAAACCTGACGAGACCCCCAACCCCTTTAGAACACAGTGGACCAGACCTGAACATTCAATGAAATGCTTGCGCCTTCACCATACGGATGGACCGTATGTCCAAGTTTTGATGTAGACCTTACTTGAGGAAGCTGCAATGAACTCAGTGGAAGTATGGCAGTGTCTCACATCAGCTTTACTGTTATCACCTGAACACATTTGCGTACATTCCGGCTGTTACCTTCATGGCTATAAACAGGGCTTTACCCAGACATGCACAAACTGCTGCAGACACATAGCATCATCAGCAGAAGATGTCACCTCCTTGGTTGCTGTGAAACCCTTGCTGGCTCTGCACCCCCACACTCTATCATGATGCTCCATAGCAGTCCGCCAGGTGCCCCCCCCCCCCCCACAGAGAAGTATTTGTTGTTTGGGAAAATCAAGTGAAAATATAAAATAAAATGAAAAAAGACTCAAAATGTCTTACAGTACATTAAAAGGTTTCCTCTTTCTCCTGCATTAAAACATGATGTATCATTATTTTCCACAACGTTTCCCCGTGTCAGTGTGTGTTTTTTCATTT
The DNA here is from genome assembly GCA_026780845.1 of Petrocephalus sullivani. NCBI lineage: Eukaryota > Metazoa > Chordata > Actinopteri > Osteoglossiformes > Mormyridae > Petrocephalus > Petrocephalus sullivani. The sequence continues at coordinate 13,938,512 of JAODKM010000058.1, forward strand.
GTTTTGCCAGGGGAGAGACTTAAGGTTTGCGTTTAAAACCCCTCTCTGTGTATATTTCGGCTTCCTTTTCCGACTGTCACCCGACCGCATTCAGAGACGTGCGGGTTCGAGCCTGGGTAGCTGTAACAGTCGTTAATGCATATGTGAGGCAGGTTAGTGTCTCTGCACCACTGCTCACAGGGGTGGGTCACCGGCAGATTAAAAGCACAACAGTATTACCTGAGAATCTGTGCGCTGCTCCATCATGAGCGCTCAGTCATGCCACTTAATTAAAGCTATTGAATTAAGGCCAATTACTGCTGCTGTACCTTCTTAACTTTGAATAGTAATGCTAATCAGATTATACAGTCCATGTCATGCATTCATATTACTTCCATGTGCAAATCACAACTAGCTCCACAAGAAAAAAATGGAACATAAATTAAATCAAACTTAAATAATAACGATAATAAGCAAAAAAAAAATAACGCAGAGATAAAAGATTGATATTTTTGGTTGGACAAATATGCAGAATAATATACTTTATTTAATCTTCATCAATCTAGCAAGAAAAAAGAAAGAAGCTGCTGTCTGGTCATGGAAGCACAGGGGTCGCCCCTGGGGCCCAGGTTCCCGAGCATGCCGATGCTGGGAAACAGCAGCACCTCTGATGGGGGCGTCGCAGGCGCCCCCAGAAGGCCCGCGGCTCACTTCAGCACCAGGGACAGTGGTTGACCTCCAGCGCAGAGGGATTCAGCACCACGGACAGTGGTTGACCTCCAGAGCAGAGGGATTCAGCACCAGGGACAGCGGACGGCTCCGGTTTGTCCGTCACGCTTGGGGCAGATGAAGCAGGGGGCCAGCTGCTCTGCCTCCCTTAATCAAGCCAGAGGCCTTTAAAACCTCACAGCAATGACAGTGCAGCCTGTGAGTCTTGGCCCTGGGCCACAGCGGCTGTCGAACGCATTTAAATCTTTTCTTCTTGACAAAGGCTGTCCTCTCCAGGGAGTCCTGATCTGAACCCATCCGGTCCTTGACCTCTGGTCCCTGCCACCTTCTTGGGTTCATTTAGCTTTACCCAGTCAGTTTTCCTGCCCCCCTCGGTGAATTACTGAGAGACCAGATGGCCCTGTTTTGGTCGCTGACTAGCTCTGCTGTGACTACCGGTATTAATTCTCTGATGATGTCACAGCTATTGCATACAGACATCAAGCTGATTTAATAACATGTTGGCTTTAATTAATGAGACCTGTCACTACCACATGAAACAGGTATACGGGTACAGGTGTTTTGACTTTTCGGGTGCTGAAGGAAAGTTGACATCTATATGGTCGAGCTCAGTAGTCAGTGAGCTACACGTCTGTGCCCATGTCCAGGAGGTCCTGGGTTCAAAAATGATCACATTATTGCTAGACCCTTCTCCAGAGTTGAGCAGTATTTCAATTAAATGTATTTAAAATACATATTTTATTCCTTTTAAGTATTTTGTAAGTTGTATTTTGCTGGACGGGAAAAAAAATCAGATGTCATTTATAAAAAAGAAAAAAAAAACACTTTGAGAGATTGTATTTTATGTGTTACGTAAAATACGTAATAAAAAATGCCAGTTATTTATTTATTTTCTGTCATTTTAAGGACATTCATCGCCAGGCTTATAGACTTTTAAATATAGCCCTTCATCTTCGGCTCGATGCAAATTAACCACGTGACTCACCCTGTTGGGAGCAGCTGAGCTGTCCAGTAATCCAAGGAAAGAAGCTGCTCAGTGCAAAATGCCTTAGAGTAAAGCATGTAGTAAGTATGTAGTAAGACATACTATTAGGTATTGCTCACTGAATGTCATTATAGGACAGAGAAATAGAGCAATTAGCAAACAGCAGTGCTGTGCTCTAGAACTTCTGAATTAATGTGCTAGTTTGCTAGTGGTATTATATTTAATTTCATGTATTTCATTTATATCTTTTTTGTTCAAGAAAGTAATAACTAATAACCTGAACATGGATAAATGTTTTGAGTTTTTACCCAAAAAATGGTAAACAGAGTAGTAGGCAATGAAAGAATCAATGTTCTATTATAAATATATTGTAAATATTTTTTACTGCACCCCAAGCAAATGAAGCTGAATCCAGCCCTGGCTACAGATGACCCAGCTGTCTGGTACATCAATTAGGAAAAAAAAATGTCTGCTAATTAGATAAATGTGAAATTAAACAGCAGAACTGTCACAATGATACCCCACAGATCAGTAGGATCTCCTGTACATATGATGAAGAGATGTGAGATCTGGGAGGAAGATGCTAAGCTTCTCACGTCCAGTGTTCCATGTGCTACATTAAGGGTGCCATGATATACTGGTATTTACGGTAACTGTCCATTAGTGTACTTGTTCTTTTTGTATGTCTTTATACAGTTATGGTTACAGACTGTCTGCCTCAGTACACTCATATTTTGCGTGGAATTAATTTGCCATAAAAAAAGAATTTGACTAGTAGCATTATAACGATTGTTTTATTCTAATTTTCTATAGAGATTGCAATAATATTCTTATTGTGAATTCTCATGGCCAATCCCATCGGTTGCCATTGTCACATGACCTACAGACACTGCTTACAAAAAACCAAACCTTTTGCGGTGCTTGAGACTGAGCCGGGTGTTTCTTTAAAGGTCCAGCTCCTTATTTTTCCAGGCACACATCAATGTTGCACGAACGGCTCGACGCGGGAGCCAAATTACACAGTGACGATTACACTGCCAAGTCACTGCAGTGTCGTCTTCCAAGCATTCAACCTGTTAGTACTGCACATGAGAAGACACACACACACACACACACCACAAGGCCAGTGCCAGAAGGTGCCTCACGCATTCGTTTACAGCGACTCTTTGCCAGCAAGAACCACTCGACTTTAGCAGAGAAACTTAAATCAGCATAATACTTGTCTTCCATTTACGAAGTTTCAAAAGTTTTATCTGTACAGTAACACTACATATTTTTGATTCTGGATCAAAGCAACAGGCATATGTATCCAGACCAATGTATAATTAAAACTGTGTTTCTAATTGTCATCATTATCCACCCCAGTCTTTCCCAGACCTGAAGCCTATCTCTGGAGACGCAGGATGCCAGGCCACAACAAGGAACTCACTTGAAGGCTCAAAACCTGAAACACACACTCAAACTCCAATCAACCTAAATCACAGATGTTTGGCAAACCGAGGGAGCACATTTAGGGTGTACACGCAAACACTCACACTCACACACACACACACACACACTCACACACACACAGGTCTGAAACCCAAACCCTCAGGAGTGTAGGCAAGATCAAGCAAAGTAACGCTTTGTCATCTCAGTCATTAACAGCACACATAAATGAAATATTCTCCCCACTAAGCCGCCCTCACGCTATTACAAGATGTACAATTAAAGCAAATAGCAGCTTAACTGTTATAATTATAAAGAGAATACCACATTAAAAACCACGTTAAAATGACCTACAACTACAAAAAAAATGCAACAATATACAGATCGGATCCCAATGAAAGCAGAATGCTGGAAGCCTTGATGCCAGAATGGCATGGCTGTGCCATCAGTGGGTTCATCATCAGGGTGCGTGAAGGACATCAGTGTGGTGTGGCCTCCCCCCGCCCCCAACCCGTGTTGGCTGGGCATGAAGACACCAGGCCGGCCGGCCACTTCCTGAAAACTTTTCGGCCATGTGGTAGGAGGACGTCCAGCTGCCCCTTTACACAAACACCTGTCCGGCACACCTATGGCAGCCGACGCCCTGCCTGACTCCGCGGCATGTTCACGGGCAAACTCGCGTTCACAGGAGCACAGAGAGCCACGCAAGACCGTAATCACGGCATTAATCCGTCAGTAAAAATCAAAGCATTTCACATACTCGTCCAACTCCCTAAGTAATGAGGGAAAGTGGGTCTCACCAGCTTTCCATTCATTCCTCGTAGGTGTGAATTTCAGACAGGCTGATCGATCAAATGCAGGTAGTAGGATCAGACGGCTGGACTCATTAAAAACTCACGGGACAAATGATTAGGGCAGGCAAGTGGGAGCAGACAGGCTGGGATATTCAGGAAAAGGGCGCGGAGGAGTGCAAGGGGTTCGGGGAGGGATGGCTCACGGGCACGTGTGGCATTAAAGCCATGACACTGAGAAATTTCCCAAGAATGAACACACGCACACAAACAGGCACACACGTGCATGCTCTGAGACAGGCATGCGACTGAATCGGACCTCACTCCCGATCAGCTCCGTCACAGGCAGACGGCCAGGCAAAGGAGAATGACCACACTCCACCACCGTACGGCCCTCGTTTCATTAATACGTAATATTTTCTCATAAAAGAGAGGAAAACGACTAATTAACGTGACGATTTATGAACCCCACTTGCCGTTTCTAATGAGATTTATGCAAATTCATCTGCTTTCAGTGTGAGTTATAATTCGGCAAAAAGATGGTGCAAATTAAGTATTTTACTACCACACTCGTTAATAATCGCAGTTTTTTACCCATCTGTCACATACAGGCCTCGCCAACCTGTCCATTGAAAAGACTCGTCTGTCTCTGATAAAAAGCTACACAGGCTATGTTTTTAAATATCATGTCCGTGGTAAATTGGATTTGGATAACAATGTCTGTCACAGTCTGCCACAGTGTTGATCCCTGGACAGACACCTTACAGTAAGAGAGGTTCTAGCTGCGTGTGAGCACAACCGAACCTGAATAAGTTTGTCATTATGTATGTATGGATGTATGTATGTATGCATGTATACACACACACACACATTATATATAGATCACACACATACATTCACACACACACATACACATGCACTCTCTCACACACGCGCACACACACACACATATGCAAATAAATAAACAGACAAACAAAGAAACACACACACACACACATTAACAATGACAGGTCACTTGGGGGGGGTGGGAATTGTCAGATAACCAAACACCAGACTGCAAAGAACACCGGGTGGCGGGCAGCCAGGGAGGAGGCGGCTCGTTCAGGGGTAAACTGAACACGAAGCCAAAGCGGCTGGGCTCCCGGGTGGGCATGTGTAGGGGGGCTCTCCACAGAGTCTGACGGCCTTATCTGTGGCGCGGAGGCAGCCCGGCCGCTCCTGACGAATGACGCCATTTAGTCCAAAGTGATGCTGGCATTACAGCTATGAATGATACAGAGCGCATTAGGAGACTCTGCCCCCCCGGTCCCCGCTAGAGTGATGGACGACGGAGGGCAATCAGTCTCCCTCTGAGTGACTGTGTCCTCCCCCAGAAGACTGCGCGAGAGAGGCTCCGGCCTGGGCCAGGGCGATAAGGAGGAGGCGGAGCCAAGTGGTGTGGGGCAGGGTGACTCCAGCCAGGCCAGGGCGAATGAAGACAGGACAGGGAAAGCGGCACCGGCTCCACGTCTGCCTTACTGCTAATGATTTACAGCTGCCTTTCGTTTTTCCTCCCAGTCCCCAGTCCTGGACCAGTCAGTCGCTCTTCCCAAAGCCCAAACACCTGCCCCTTTCTTCTTGCCCCTCCCCCATTACTTCCACTCCGACACGCAAATAAAGTCCCCATTCCCTGGCCCGACCCATAAACCCCACGCAGAGACTGGCAGACGCACGTGTTCACCACTGACACAAGACTCCATAAACCTCATCATTTTGAAACCTGTTTCACAAGGTTTACTATATTCCATTTCCGCATTAGCTACTTGGATCGAGTAAACAAGCGCTCAACTTTCAAGATGGCTCCGAGCCCAAGTCCAAAGTCCACTTCTTAACACCTCCTTACTTTTCGAGACTTCCCTGTCGGAAGCTTCTGGAGACGACAACACCCCGAGGGGGGGTGGGGGCCATTCCTATAAATACACTGAGAAACGGAATCGGTGAACACGACTCACAGGAGCTTAAAGACTTGCCCTGAGGGAGCTGCATCCTGGCCAACGTGCTACACTTTAAAATGGCCGTCCCGCGGGACGTTTCCGAGAGTTAGTTTGGCGAGGGGAAGGAGGGGAAGTGGAAGTACTAGCAGGGGGTAGGAGGGAGGGGGCTGGAGGATATGAAAAAAAGAGGATATGAGGCAGCTCAGCAGACATGAAGGGCAGAAAAGTGCCAGGAATGGGTCCTGCATTATAGCATAACTCCTTTGTTCCACTGGTTTGCCAATAAAGAACTGAGCCGAATCAATAAAGAAATTAGCGAACAAACAAAACGTAATAAAAAAACCAAATGAACAAAGAGCGAGACAGGCCGGAACGCGGTCCGGAGCCTGGGGGCACGTCAGTCTGATTTCCTAATGCCCTGCCATCTTCAAAGTGGTGCTGTAATAGTGTTAAATCAGACAGCGGCGGACATCAATTCTGAGGGATCAATAACAGAGCCGTCTGGCCGTCGGCAGGGGCGTTGGCGGTGCCCTGCCGGCCGTGAGCCCCCCACCCCACCGCACCATCCATGGCAGTAATGCCCCACCCCAAAGCAAGAAAACACACACCAGCCATCCTGAAGATGTCACCCTCAATAGAGATGAGGGAGGGATTTAGGGCCGAACTCAGCGAGGATTTCAGGGTCTGCCGGCTGGCGTGCGGCTCGCGTCCCTCGGCCTCTGCGCAACGACTTTAGTTTCCGCGGCCTGGATCCACTGCATATAAATACTTTATCACGTCGACTGGACATGATCCCATATTACACCAGTGCAAGTCACTGGGCCGGGGCTACCGCCACGAGTAGGAGAACGGCCATCCCATGACGAGAAATGTTTCCCAAAAACACGCTAACCAGGCACCGACGTTTCATCATAATAAGGAAAAAATGGAAATTAAAGAGCTATTTAAACTTAAAAGTGGCAGAGCTATTAAATTGATTATGCGCACTCAAGTGAAGCATGAGCCATCTTTGACGAAGTCGGTGGAGGAATACGAACGATTGATGCAGTAAAGACAACGGTACGTTGGGGGGGGATAATAACCAATCAGAAAGGCAGGAGCCGAAGGGAACGCAGGTGATAATCGACCCATGTTTCATAATACGAGATCAAGTGTATGTTAAAAGCGCGACATTGATGCAGTGCTTCGGTAAATATTACCCGCCCGTAATTGGCTACATGTCGTTATCATACGGTGAGGCTGTTTGTCACACCGGAGTACGTAACGAATACATTAAATTATCTGGCACTAATATAATGTGCTTTTAGCCGGCTTTGATACATTACGCGATTTCTCCCCAAGTAGTCTGGTTTTGAAGCTAACTAATTGGGCTAATCAGGGATCAGAAATCTGGAGCTAATAGCTTGTGAGAGGGCCGCTAGCTTTAAACAAAAGGGAGTGCGCGATTTGCCGCGTGATTTATGATTCCGTGGCGTGCGTGCGACGCCTCTTATTTCCAATCCGATTCTATTTCGGTAGCAGCAAAGAGCGGCAGTCCTATTATTTGGGGAAGAGAGACGCACTCCTTAAGATGGGGGGAAAAGCCCTTTCAAGTGGAAATGCTGAAAGCTCAGCTGTAAACTGATCAGCTTGCCCCTACACTTTATTTTTAGTTATTTGGAATAAAAGGGGGTAGGAGAGAGTATTCCAGGGCTCATGGTGCTAAGGTCAGTAACATGAGGCTCCTTCCCAAGAACTCTCATGCCCGCAGCTTTAGGAAAAGGGTTTAAAATCTCCTGTCCCCTGTCTAACGTTATGAACCTTGGGGTAGCCGTAAAGCACACGTCTGTTCTAGACATCACGTGCAAAGTGATTTACATGTAAAGAGGACCTCCCCCCATTTCTGAGTGTGAAATATCCAAGCAGATCATTTTCATTGGGAGGGTGTCACCCACTGAGCAGGCAATAAAGACAGCCCCCAGGGAACCCTAAAACCACATGCCATCACCAGCACCCCCTAGCCCCTCCTGGACATTTGTGTGCGATATTCTCTGAAAATGAGTCCGGATCCAGCTTGTGTAAGTTTATAGCCTGCGTTAAGAGAGCTGAATTATACAGCCCGAGTCAAAACATACAGACAGCGAGAGACACACTCATAGACACACAAACACACTCACACCCTGCCTGCAAAGACACACAGGCACTATTATAGGGGGAACAGACCTATTTCACTTATATGCAATGAAAGGCTTCCTGATGTCACCAAAGTCACATCCATACCAAAGTTGATGGTTCTGTCACTTCTCATTTAAACTTTAAAAATTGTCACTGGAAAAATTGTATTCGCTCAACTTACACATCTGGACACAAATGCACTCACAAACACGCAGAGACTTGAAGACGTGAAAAAGTGCACGCACACAAACATGACCACACACATGTGCGCACACACATACACACACACACTCACACAAACACTTAAAAAACACAACCAGAAACACAAGTACAATACAGAAGCATATTCACACATGCACACACAAAACAGACTATAACTCTCAAACATACAAACGTAGCAATGAGGATTCACAATCATCCAGATCATAATTATTGTGATAACAGGGATTATAAGAGAGAGATTATGACACAGAAAGAAGGTGACTCAGGATGGTGAGCAGTATGGATTACATTAGCATGCAGAAGCGTTACCGCCTAACCCGGCTAAACTTCCTCGTCATCTCACAGGCTGGGGATGCTACACATGTGAGAGAACACGTGTGGAGGTTTGCCGCTAAACACTACCTTTATATATCTTTGAGGAGGAAGTGTGAGCAGATGAGAAGTACTTGGGTCCTTCAGGTGCTACAGGCGACCGGCCAAGTTGCCCGCCTGCTCCCTGCCAAACAAACCGGAATCTTAAGCCTGAGGTGGCAGCCTGTGTCTCATTAAAGCCACAGTGCCCCTCGGTGGTGCTGACGGTTTAATCTGTTAGGGAATGGGCCAGCAGACTTCGGACTGTGGATTTCCACGTCCGCTCCCTGACCCCCACCCCATCATTAATATCCGCTGAAGGGTGGTGTGGCTGGCTTGGCCCTTAGCGAGTCCCACTTTTCAGCTAGACGTGCTATGATAGTCCTTGGGAGGGTCTACATTAATCCTGCAGATGTATGACTAAATCAGTCATGCATGATGGGGGGGGGGGGGGGGGGGGGGGTGGGGCTGCGCGGGGGGGGGGGGGGGCTTGTCCCACGGCCTCTCCTGACTCCGCTGGGGGTCCATGGATCA
>JAODKM010000058.1:13959207-13990222 GCA_026780845.1 Petrocephalus sullivani
TCTCTCTCTCTCTCTCTCTCTCTCTCTCTCTCTCTCTCTCTCTCTCTCTCTCTCTCTCTCTCTCTCTCTCTCCCTCTTTCTGTCTCTCTCGCTCTCTCTCTCTCTCCCTCTTTCTGTCTCTCTCGCTCTCTCTCTCTCTCTCCCTCTTTCTGTCTCTCTCGCTCTCTCTCTCTCTCTCTCCTGTCATCAAACTGCCCTCTGCCTGCTCTCCTCACTCTTCTGTTCAATGAAACTTATTGGGGCCATTAAGAGATTCACCCTGAACACAGCAGCACAGTACAGTAAATGATGTATTAAAGTAAACAGTGCACCCAGCGGGTTCCTGAAAACATCACAGTAGCTGCCCCCAAATATAGAGCTTGTACCTCATGCCATATAGCAGAGGCATGCCAGAAAAAGCCTTACAAGCAAAAACAGGAAAGTAATGGAATGGGGGGGACAATATTTTCCAACTTCAGTGAGCAGGCAAAGGAAAAATCGGAACAATGAATCAGAACAATCAGAGTTAAGGAGATTAAGAAATCTGAATAATGAAGACAATTACAAATTTCCTATAGCAGCTCATCCATGGGGGACCCCAGTCAAGTGCTCTGTGCTTCCTGGATGGATGGATGGATGGATGGATGGCCAAGAGCAATTAATGCACCTAACGACTGAATAGCAGTGAATCTGTGATACATAGAGAAGTGCATAACAGAAAATATTTTAACTATTTATCTGATTAGTAGGTGTATATTTGCTCAAAAAAGAACTACATTACACTAAATTAGGAGTAATGAAAACAAACGAGAATTTCTTCTGCTCTACAACAGGTTACTGACATCTTGTTCGATGGCCAGATGAACACCACTTCAGTTCCCAAACCACTCCTCAGGGGCACCCCAGACATTCCATGTACAGTCAACCTCCCCGCGTTGCAATTTTACCATCAAGGTTTCGATACATTGCTCAATTAATTAAATAATGAACTTAATCATTTAAATAACTCAGTGAGGTTTTGATTAGACACGAGGTGTATTTGATGGTTGCTGTAAATACTGCAGCAACCTTAGGAGGGGATCTGAAATGTTTAAGCTGACACAGTTTTACAGACATCATATCGTAGTTTTACATCAGCATGAAGATCGTTTAAACATTTCCAGTGACTGCCTAAGATTTGCACGGTGCTGTACACCGGAGAGAAAATCCCTAATGGGGTGTCAGACAGTTTCAGTGTGGTAGGGGCCATTTTGCTGTTGTCTGAAGTTAGCTCATGCTTTTTGGTATGAATTGCACACACAAGTATTTAGACACAATAATCATATGTAGACTTACAACAGCGGTCTGCACATTTTCAGCCACTGACCCTGTCCGTTCCCTGGCTTCCTACCTGAACTGAATTACCGAACCTGACATTAACAGCACACATTAGGCGGCCTGTTAAAGCGTCCCCATTCGCCAAGACAAATGCATAACTTTGCCAACAGTTTATAACTGCAGTTCATTTAGCAATCAGAATAATTAAGCCTCTTGGCAATTAATTATGTGACCACTCTAAGGAATTTGTGCATGAGGAATGCAGAAACACCCATGTCGTTCTTGCTGATGAAAAGGGATTTCAGCCGTGGGAAGCGAGTATCTAGCGAGTGCTGGGTAATGCCTGCAAATAGGAGAACGTCAGGTCTATCTTTTGGAGGCTGGGGTCTTCAGGTCAGCTCTTGTTCTCATGTCAGAGAACATGGATTCAACCCCCAGACTGGCCAAACCACTCCACTACCTGGTACTGTACCTGACCTTCTAAACCAGACATAGATATTCTACCAGGAATAGAAACTCTAGGCTGAATGTGAAGGCAACCAAATTAAATCTGTCGAATCACATGGTTCCCTTTGCCAACCACTCGTGCACGGTACATTTACTACAGACAAAAGAGGGCACATTTTGTAACCCAGATGGGCTGGAGAAGTCGTCTCTACACAGGTGAATTGTATAAGATTAGGAGTTCCTTTGATTACTTAAAGACTTGGTGCCTGGAAGCAGACTGCTAGAGCGATTTGCAGTGAGACAGACAGTGGTAGCACATAGAGTTTGCCTATTCAGAGACAAAAAGCAAGATAAGGCCAGTAAAGTACAGTCTGATGGTTAAGAAGATGCATATGAGGTCAATCCATTTTGTTTTATATTCGACGCCAGGTGACATGATTGAGTGTTTAATGAAAACGCAGCCATCCGCAAATTGCCCCGTCAGTCACCACAGCCACCGTAAACACACAAACGAGAGCCGAAATTTTAAAATAAAAATCGGTAAGAGGGACAGAACACTGTCCTCCTGGTACTGTGGAACCATACACCAACATCAAAACTGAAGAAGCAGAAAGTCAGTCAGAGAAGGTGGAAAAGGTGGAGAGTTCCTTAGACCAGAGAGGATCTCACTGCCTTTAAGGCTTAAGGAAAGAACATGTATTTTCTTGGGGCCCATTCTTTACATACAATGCTAATGAGAGAGGGGGTGGGTGTCACACTGCACTGTAGTTATTCTGTTAACACTTTACTTTACATACTTTACATACAATGCTAATGAGGGAGGGGGTGGGTGTCACACTGCCCTGTAGTTAATCTGTTAACATTTTACTTTACATACTTTACATACAATGCTAATGAGGGAGGGGGGTGGGGTGTCACACTGCCCTGTAGTTACTCCGGCAACACTTTACTAGAGGGGACACAAATACTTAACAGTAACTTAGCTACCACCGAAGAACAAATCATGAACAAATATAGTCACTACTTAAGATGAACGATGCGTCACGATTCGAAGTGAAGGTGATTAATTGTTGACGATTCGTTAATGATGAACAAACATGAGATCAGCATTTCACTTGTGTTATTCATTACTTGTTCCTTCAGTAGTTCCTTCAATAATTCACTAAAATGTACAGAATTAACAGACATTGTAACAAATATAGCAACTACTTGGGATAAAAGTTGAATCATGATTCATTAACAATGAATAAACATGACATCAGTGTGTAACTAAGACTTAGTTTATGGTTAATTAATACATACGTAATAGTATATCATCACATTATTGGTGTACCCTCAAGTAAAGTGTGACCGTTAATCCTACAGGCACATGTCACCTGCTTTACATATGACACAAGGCAGAAATGACGGGACTCACCGACGGGGGTGTCTTCATATATCAGGAGGTACGTCTGAAAAAAGTAGTTCTGGAAGCGCGGAGGCTGGTTGAAGGCTGAGGGACACAAGGGGAGGAAGGAGCAATTCAGCTTCGACAGCTGCCACAATCATGGGCCAGTGATGGAGTCATGAGGGAACCAGTTTGGATTTTCACAGGGACCATAATGGAATTACAAAGTATTGAGAAATTGTTACCAAGACAACAATCCATTTGTAATGGGATGTGACTGGATTACCATTAAAATACTGACACTTTGGTTTTAGAACATGGCTGAAGTGCCATTAGAAAACTGTCAAATATATTTTGGATAATATATATGGTGAAATTTTTAGGGAAGATCTTACAACGGTATCAGTCTGACAATGATGGATTTAGGGTGAAATACCAAAGGACCATGATTAGTATGTTATTCAGATTAGTTGGTATATTAACAATCAGTCAAATATCAATGGATTGTTTAAGGAGCAAGTATGACATCAGTGCTTGATTATTACCCAAATTCTGAGGCATAGTGCATCATCCCATCGATGGTTATCATTCTAGGTAACAATCTAGAATGACTGCAAATGTCAAGAAACAAACAGCACTTTAATCTATAAATACAGCTAGTTTAAATAAAGGGTCCCTTTAAATAAACGTGTATGCGATCACATGTATTCAAAGTGCTTGAAAATGAGGTTATTTATTTGTGCCTGTTAATCTTGGAATCGTATGACAGCAGGTGAGACTCCAAGTGTTTTGCTTAGGCTTTAATCATTAAGTGAGTTCATGCTTGCCAAGGAACCTAGATGACAGAGGTGTTTGAGGAGGAGCTGCCAGGGCCACGGTCTCAGAAAGCGTCTTTGCATCCCAGTGTCATGAGCGACCTGCGGACAGCTCGAGGACCCCTGCTTCGCCCTGGCCCAGCCCACCCGCAGCCAGGAATCTGCCAACGTTAGTGTGCGACCAACGATAGCCAGCCGGGCCGTCAGCCCTGATTAGGCCGCGGCTGCCCTGCTGCCAGATAGCCCTTCGCAGGATTTATTAATCCGAGAGACGGAGACGGGAGCACGGAGGAGCAGTGAGAATGGCTGTTAGTAGGGGGATGTGAGGGACTCCCCGCATGGCCCGATCTAGCACAGAGCCCCCTCAGGGCTGCCCGTGCTAATGGCTTCCAGCCGGCCATTACAAGCAGCCCTGTAATCCAATCAGCTCGCCTCTCTGTTCTGCTCCGACTCCTGCCTCAAACAGGTGTTTAAAAAAAAAAACATTGAGGGTTTTTCTATTTGTGTGGCTTCTGTCGTCTAAATCTAAAGGAAAGGGATAAGTTACACACCAAGAATGTGGCGCTCTCAAAATAAGTCTATATCCATTTGTCTCAAAAGGTTTAAACACCAAAGGATTGGGGGGCAGGGGGGTGGAACTCACCTTGGGCCACAGAGTGGAGGATGCAGCAGGACAGCAGCAGCCTGTAGAGAGCCATCGAGGAGGTAGGGGGCGTCCTTAGCACCATGTCCCCCACTTTCTCCATTCTGCTGAGCACACAGAGGCGAAGCCTGTTACTCTCATTACTAATACCCCCCATTTCTGTGCCCTTAACAAAGCACTTTAAACATACTATTATGGTTAATTGCTTGACTTAAGGGCGTAAGAGCAATCTCCCTGTTGGGGTTAAAACTGGCAAAGCCCTGTGTGTGGAAGGTGATTAATTGTCATTGTTTACACAACACAGAACACAATAGTGAAATATGTCCTCTGCATTTAACCCATGTGACATCGTGACACAGCAGGGGGCAGCTACGCGAGCGCCCGGGGAGCAGTCCTTGGGGACGGTACCTTGCTCAGGGTACCTCAGCGGTACTTGTGGGTCGGGGACTCGAACCGGCAATCTTTTGATTACACAGTCGCGTCCCTAACCATCATGCCACCAACCTGCCCCAAGTGAGTTTAACTTCAGAACTATGCCACCTGGTGCTGACAGGCGAGACGTGCAGACACGTTTCACGCAGAGGAATTTGTGAATTATCACAAATCCTCCGTTATAGTAAACGGAAAAAAACAGCATTTTCACGTTGCTTATCTCCAGGTGCTGAATATGGTGTACAGCTCTACTGGGCCGCCAAACAGGGAGTTAAGCGAACATGTGGCACTTGCGATCAACCACCTTGGTACCCAAGCCAGGAGACAAAAAAGCATCTCCAACCATATTCATGCAAATATGCTATATTTAGGGCTCCAACATTTACACTGACTCTCCACGCTCTGCCTCACTTCCATGAAAGCATGCATCATCTCAGTGCAGCCTCCATAACATTCATGAATAATGTGGCATTAAATACACACATATGTAAAGGCAGCATTATGTCCTTTGGGTTTTAAATCTAAAAAGCTCCTAATTATTATCCACGCCGGATACGCACACACATCTTGCGCGTGTGAAACCGCTCTGCTGGAGCAGCTGAATGTCAGGCTATGCAGTTTGGGATTTCACCAGCTAATTTGCACAGCCTTTAATGCTCATAATCGAAACGTCTCGCTGCTAACAGGCCCAGGAATTCCCTAGCTGGCAAAAAAAAAAAACGTGTAAATATTTTGTGAAAACTCCTGCTTAGCACTGCTTCATTAAATCAATTGTAAGGTGGAAATTAATGATACTTAATGATACATATTACGACGGTAGTGTAATTAAACTAAATTGCCATTTCCATGACTTTGATTGTTTGTTTATCAGTATTTACTGTTAATGTCACATGGCTGGGAAAACTGTGGGGAATAATACCAAGTCCCGGGCCGCTCAAGGCCATGCTCAACCCACATGCTCAACCCACATGCTCGATATGCCCACTCATGCTCCAGAGTCTCAGGTGAGATGCCACTCCACGTTTTGGCAACAGCACCTCCTATTGACGCCTTCCTGACATGCGCGGACGTCCCGTATCTCCTTCCAACCTGCCTCACGGCCATCGTCAGCAGTAGGCTTGGCCGGCGTTCAATTTTCCATACTGTCATACAGTCCACATTATACCGCGGTATATGACATTTTGACAATATGTTCAAAGACAAAATATGCCATTCCAGTATTTCGAAGTCTTGGTGAACAGTTGGCGGGACTAGTGGGTGAGTTTGGGGCGAGATTAGAAAATTCCGGCAAATTAATTTCGTATGCAACATTTTAAAAATACCGCAGTATTTTTGTCAGACGTCGATGAAGCTTCCCTTAGTTATCACGTGGGCTTGGCCAGTAATGGTTGTGGTGGTGTTCGGTAACAAGTTAACAGAGGTTTTTTTTTTTTTTTTTAAAGTTAATGAGAGGTGCATAAATCTTGCTCTCCGGGGCAACGGATGGAGTCCTGCTGGTGTCAGGATGCATTTCGATTAATGCCTCATTAACACCTGAAGCACCGGGTGAGGTGACTTAGCATTTAGATAATTACTTCAATTATGGGTCAATCCTAACACGCCCTCTGCTCCTCCTAGGGATCCCTAGATCGGAATGTTTAAAATTAACGCAAAAACACAAAAAAAAGCATAGCGATGCGCAGCACGGAATGGATATTAATCATGTTTTTTGAAGAACTTTGAGACCTCCTGTTATTAGCTATTATAACCTGCAACGCCGGGCTGCCTGATCCCCTTCCCCGCTGCGCTGATCGAATATGGGGCCAGAGCTTAGTGCCACAGGAAGTCTCCTGGCCACTCGCCTGCTGCCCAACAGCCAGTTTGCTGACACTGCGTGCATTTCCAGTGCTCCTTTGGCCCCGCAGAACGCGATCCCAGGGCTTAGCAGTGCACCAGCTGGGACGTGCACCCGTGACTCTACCATCAGGAGCTCATACAACTTCCCAGCTGAACCCAATCCTCTCCCCAGCTCCATTATTTCCTAGCACACACTCCAGATGCTACGTTTCATTGCTCGACAGATAGCAACACTAACTAACTACAATGTTAAACTCTTACAGAGCAATTACTCAGAGGGTTACCTGCTGATTAGCAAATCAATGCAAAGTGCCACTCATGCTCAGTTCCTTAACTGCTACGCCACCTGCTGGCTCCGATTGTAACTGCAGCTAACAGACATGGCAGGGGAGAGTTTGGTGGCCCTTGTTGCTAGGAGCCATTGCATTGCAGACCCACCTCAGTCGCCATTTGTCTCCCTAACACAGAGGGAAGCCTTTGGCTGCTGACATGGATCAGAAACGTGACACCGCGTTCCTGAACACAAGCCGGGCCGATGTAGGCATGGCCTCCCTGCGTGTCCCTGCTCAGGTGCCTAATTTCCCCTCATTATTTCACATTTTACACTTTTTTTTAACCTATAACCCTGACACAGGTGAAAGGATCACGTGAATAAGTAACCGGCATTAAATCATGACCAAATTCAACCGCAAAGAAACTACTGAATGCCTCCCACGTGACTCAGCCTTCAGAATTCCGTCAGAGATTTCCAGAAGCATTCCATCATACCAACAAAAATATGATCCTGTGCCCCCAGGGAGAGGTAGCTATGGAGACACTGTCAGTGTGGCAGGGACATTCTTTTTCATTAGGATTGTCATCTCCTCCGTGGGGTCTGAAGCCCCACTCCAGCCATGATCTCGAGGACAGGGGGGGGGGATCATGGTCATCGCTGACTACCCAGCGCCTTCGGCGATGTGGATTAAGCCGGCTGGGCTGCAGGGACCCCGGCTCGCTTCAGAGCCTGGCAGGCCTGTGGACCGGCTCACACATGTGCCTCTCTGCCCCCTGGGGCCCAGCCTCACACATATCCCGACTCGCCACTCGAGCAGAAGTCTCGTCATTCACTCCGATACCCGCCCGTTCCCTAAAATGGGGGGAGGACCATCAAGGTATCCATTTCCAGGGGCACTTTGATGCACAGGCTCACCCAGGGTAAAAAAAGCGGCTCTTAACCTCTTTTAAGGAGCCTCTGTCCATTCTCCATCATTAACAGAAGTTTAACATCATAGCACACACCCCACTGAGAAATTACTTCAGAAAACAAAACAACACAAAAACCACAAAGACCGAATGGCTCTCTGGCAAAGCATGCAGGGAGAGAGAACTCTGGGTGGAAAATACCAGCATAAGAATTTCAGCATCTGTTGAAGCTTCCGCAAGCAGACCTAAGCGACTACCAGTTCTGTGGAAGAGGCAGCTTCTCAGAGTGACCAGAGCGAATACCCGCCTGCAGGACGGCCCCTGGAATCCTAATAACTGGGGGGGGGTTGGCGGTGCTGGCAGAGACGGGGAACTTGGGCTTTGATGCGTCAGCTAATTCATCCTAAAGCAGCTTCTAGGCGTGATGCTCGGAGGCGCCGCGTCTCCTGCAGGAGCCAGCTGGCACCCTCCAGGAGGGAAGGAGTGCTGCTACGGTGCTGTTTGGCAACGGGCGAAGAGCACCGGAGGCAAAACTGGGAAACACACAGCGCGGGACGGGGAAAGAACCGGAAGAGAGGGGATCGCAGGAGGGGAACGTGATGCGGGCAGAATGAGGCCTTATCCGGACTGCTTTTTTTTTTTTTTTAATATAAATGCCCCGACTCCTTCCAAACCTGAGGGATGTTTTGTTTGCAGTTCACAACAGCTAGATTCAAGAATATATGGTTGACCCCAAAGGAGGAAGAAAATGATTCAGAAATGAAAGTGCAAGTACTAATTAAAAAATTATACATCAAAACTTGGGGTGGCAGGGATCAGTGCCTCCTGTCAGATACGGAGTGGCTTAATCCACTTTCCATTGTGAGGTCTAACCCGGAGCGATTTCAGGATTTAGCCCTTGGATTTGGACCCTGATGGACAGACAGAATGGGCTCCTAAGATGTGCCATTAGAAAACTATTTAGGCTGTATTACACATGTGTAATACAATAGGTGTAATAGACAAACCCACCTGGGATGTATCACGTTACTTACCACTAGTGATGTGTGAAAAATCCGCATAGCTCTGGGCTCAGCAAAAGCATTTCTCCTGATTCCTTCTGTACATTTCAGAGCAAAGGCTGTAGGAGGCGCCACACTCCGGTTTACACCAAGCACCCGCCCCCTACATGCCGTCTAGCGCCGCCTAGGGGTTAAACCACGCGGTGACAGGGAACGTGCCACCTGCCACTTTGCATTTTCAAGACTCATTTCACCGTTTGAAGCACCACTAAGCTGTTTGGAACATTTTACTAGTTTAAACTGGAATTTGTCCTGGAATCTGCTGTTTTACATAAATTTTCCTCCTCATTTTCCTTCAGCTCCCTCTGTGAGCTTTGGGGTTTTTTTCAGGCCTACATCATTGTGGCCTCCTCTGTATCTGTGACCTTTCAATTCTCTTTTCCAGTCGGTCAAACATAAAAATGCAGTTCGGCTCACAATGTCCACAATTTTAAACCTGAGGCCTTCTCCATCTGAAGAGTTTACCGACAGCTAATAAGGCCAAAGGCTTTGCTGAAAGGTCTGCCCACAGCACACCAGCAGAACATTAAACCCACAGCCTTCCTAAATACGTACACTAAGCAGAACCAAGGGGTGGCCAAGCGGGATTGGATTTTCAGAAGAATGAGAATGCCAGTGATCCACGTGAGATGGGATGGCAGCTGGTAACTTATTCTCATCCCGAGTGATACAGCAAACCTGAGAGAAATGCCCAGTACTTTTCCACTGGTGTTTGCGGCCGGACGTTAATTTCAAGGTTCTTCCAATGAATCAGAAAATATACAATAACCCCCCCTTTTCCCTGGAAAGCGGAACCATAGGCACACTTCATATTATATATAATATTACTGATATTACAGCAATGGGGTCTGCTGCATTGAACCCAAAATAAAATAAAAAGATTTTCCCCAGAAGTGAGACTTTAGGATCACTACAGCAATCAATAAGATGCTTAAAACACATCTATTCCTAATGGGAGACCTGTCTCTTATTACCAGATTGATAAAAAATGTATCATTGTGCCTTCTGGAACTAGAAGGGAGGGCGGCATTTGACTTGTCCTTATGCATAGAGTAACCAAGGCAATTTAGGTCCATAACTGTAGTAACTACATCCTCTGGGTCTGATCTGGCTTTTATTAAATCTTCACAAGTGCTCCTAAATGTAAGACTGCAATATTAAACAGTTTGACCATTAAGAAAACATTCCCATGGTGGTTTAAACCATTATTGTTCCACCACAGTGAAAGAGAGAATGAGACATGAATACTCTTATGCAGTCTATTTTAACAAAACGATAACATTTTCCATAATTACACCTATCCATAAGCTAAAAGCCTTACCTTCATCTTGAGACTGTCATAGTTTATACTTAAATCTTGCTTCAAAAGGCCTGGAATGTCAGTCTTAGTGTTATTATTTTGAGCCAATTCAAACACCACATGGTAATAATAAAAATAACTAACCGACTTTATCGGAGACATGCAGTTTAAAAGGTCTGCGATACCATCCCAGAAGGCAGAGAACAGGATCGAGATCCTCCCAAAAAAATCTTAGTGTTTCACTGCTTGCACAAAGATTAAAATCTTGCTAAATGATACTGCTATAATCAATTACCAGAGAAAACCGGGCAAGGTTCAGCATTCCATATCGCAGAGCATTTTTTATATCTGAAAATACAATTACGTTTTGACATTTCCGAATTGCGTGTAATATACTCCATGTTTTCATAAAGTAGTTAACGTATGACAGTAAGCGCATTATGAATTTATGAGGGAATTAAAGGATTCAATAGTGTGTCAGATACCTTTAGAGGGAACAAATGTTGACTCCAATTGTTCAGAGACATGGTGACAGCCCCCTAAAACATGACTATATGCATTAAATGCAATTTGCTGATGGATGTGCTCATTATTGATGGCTGTCAGTGACATACTGCCAACCTGAGATTTAACAAACATGCAAACATACTGAATTCTCTGAAAACTAATGCAGACTGGTGTAAACAAGCCCACTACTATCACATCTCTCTTGTGACCATCTGGAGGAAAAGGCATCTCTGACGTGAGACGTTTCAGAAATATGTCATTATGTTGAAATACGTACAAAGTCACATCTCTGTGTACAGGACACGAGAAGCTGGACTCCACTGTCACAAATTAAAAGATAAATGAAAAGGTGCACAGGTAAATCTCCAAAAAAACTGCCAAGCAAAGAGTACCCCCCCCCAATATTTGACAAAGGTCAAGATGCCTCTCTTTCAAAAAGTCACTAGCCAGCAAAATCAGATCAAAAATAGCCCTCAGCCTTTGCTGCACTGACAAGTCATGCAGTAATTACCAGCCATGCAACTGAAACGGTGCCAGACAGAAACAACCGATCACTATCTGATGGAACACAAAGACGCAACTGTGCTCGTTTAATTTACATCCCATATGAAGGGTGATTGTTGACATACTGCTACATGTTTTGGGTAAAATGTACAGATTTTGCATTGAATCGGGACATCGCTCGCTAATCCGACCTGCCAGATGAGATATCCCCCTGGATGTAGCTATGGATGGATGGACAGATGATACACAGAAAAGCAGATCTTTCACTTCTCCTGCATTACCTGCATCCAGTAGCAGTTGAGGGAGGTTCACAAGGGCTTCTCTGAGGCATTATTAGATCCGTCTGAGCAAAGAGGGTGGTCAGTGGCTGCAGTCGTCCTCCAATGTGAGCTTGGGTGGTTGTGGTAACTAAGTAACCATGTGATAGTCCATACCTGGTAATGCTTTACATTAACTGCACCTTCATAACGCATCAATTATGCATTCCTAGAACATTCAGTGCACCTTCATAATGCATTCACAGAACATTCATATGCTGCATGCAAGTATCCCTTAACATCCTAACACACTTTAACAGCTTTAATGTACATTAATAACAAAACTTATAATGGTAGAATGTTTGCTATTAATGTATATTGGAGCTGTTAAGGTATGTTAGGATGTTAACGTATACTTGCATGCAGCATATGAATGTTCTATGAATGCATTATGAATTCATTATGAAGGTGCACCGAACGTTCTACGAAGTCATTACGAAAGTGCAGTTAAGGTAAAGCGTTACTCCAAATCACAAGGTCAATCACTCAAACTAAGAAAAAAAAACCAGGTTGTATATATTCCAGGAGAGAAAAACAATTCTCAAATCATGAGCCAATCACTTCCATCCCATAATTGGCAGAAAGCACCCAAAAGTGAACCCACATCAAATATGCCATATTTATAAGTGTGTATGGCTGTAGAGTAAAACCAAGCCCCTTAATTGTTTAGGTGGGCTCTCCATATTCCCAACTGTAACTTAAAAACCCTGTGTCACTGCTTATGAATGCACTTCCTGTCGCTTGCTTTCTCCCTGCACGTCATTTTATATAAAAGAGCCGTCATTCAGTGTCACTCCGCTTTTATTTCGCACATTAGCTTGGGAGTAACTCGCGCTGCTCGAAGGGTGAGGGGCTTATTTATGGTATATGGAGGGGAAAACATTTTCCTCGGTATGTCTGGTTTACTGGTTTACTTCATTTAATGGAAAAACAAACAGAAACACGATTCCATCTTTTTTCACAGTTAAGGCCGATTAAACTCTGAAATTCTTCACCTGGAATATGTCTCTAGGGCCAGATTTGGGACCAATCAGCTGCAAAAGTCCTAAAATATCAGAAAGATTAACACACTACAGTGATTTTTGAATGACCTTTTGATACCTATACAACTACATTTATCTGCTACATATTTCAGTCGTTTATACTAAACTTCTGTAAACGATTCCCCCCCCCTCAATTGTAACCTGAAGCTCATTTAGTCATTTCCCAGAAAAAAATGGCACACACAAGACCCTTTTTCCTCCTACTACTGGGGTCGGTCTATGGTATACCTCATTATAGTGTAGCGGTGCGCCGTGTTTGCCGTTATTTTATTATTTATACACGTAGTCACAGCAATTCTTGCATATCCACAGATAGAAAAGCAAACAAACATGGTTGTTTGAGTTTAGGACACCGCTTTGAGCTTAATCTGTTCCAACGAGTACGATAACCAGGAAAAACAACAGGAAGCCGTTCAAACTCATGAACTGCACACCCCGACAGCACAGACCACAAGATCTAATCTAGCCTAAAAATTATAATTTTTAATGAAAACGAAGCCAATCATTGCAGATAACCAGGGCTGGGCGCTCGAGTCCCGGCCGAGCTTGGTGTGTGCGGAATTTGTGTACTCTACTCATGTTATTATGGTTTAATCTCTTCATCCAAAACAGGGGTCAGCACCGTGACAACCTCTAATGAACATTTTGAGCACAATACAAAATGGAAAGAAGACAGATGAACGGGTTCAGAAACAGAAGAGATATTTTGTGTATATTCTGATATGTGGTCAGACATATATCAGGAATCATATTGACTTATATTTCAATGAAGTGCACCTGGACATTTGGTGTGGTGAGGTAAAGCCCAGGGAAGTTTTACTTACGCAAAAAAGTCCTGAGGGTAGATCGAAAAATGATTGGTCCAGAGAGCTAACCAATCAGATTGTAGAGGAGACGAGTGTAAGCAACTAGAGGAGGTAGGACCAAGACATCTGACTGATTGATGTGATATCTGACACAAGATGTGATTGGTTTCCTCTCTGAACCAATCATTTTAAGTTCTGCCCTCAGAACATTTTTGTGTAAGTAAAACTTACTGATATGACTAACATCCACTTCAAAACCACTGTAAATGTATGTAGCAGAGCCAAACAAAGCTGAGAAAGAGCCTAGGGGGTAATTAAGGTCTGCTCCCACGTCCCTCCCCCTACCCTGTTTAAGCTGCGAATGGATGTCATTATCATACGCCCTCGGCGATCAACACCCTTCCAGTTACACGTCTACCATACTTTTGTAGTTGTCAATTTAAAGTGGGACTACAGAAAGCTAAGTGCCCGCTACTTTTATCGTGTAATCACTGCTCCTCGTTGGTGGCTTCTTGGGAATATCAGACACGGATCGATAAACCATCAGTAAGAGCGAGAGGAAAAAACTAGGGCGATATCCGTGACAGCAGCAGCGAGGCTTCCTCGGCACCCCACCCCCATCCATCTCGCAGCATTCAGAGGGACAGACGGAATGGAGAGATGCCCTCTTTTATTCTCAGAAAGACGGCGCAGCAGACGTAAGGGGATCGTGCTGAGAGGAGCACTGATCGCACGACAGAGTGCACTTCAAATCTCGGCTCTCTCAAAGACGCTTGCTGCGTGTCGACTGGTTTAGAATCCATAAACGGAGGGTAAACACGGCAGACTGGTCAAAGCTCACATCTCAGGGAGAGCAGAAGCCTTGCGGGGTATCGCCGGGTAACAGCCCTGGAATGTGAATATCCTCTAAGGCAAAAGGTTAGTTTCATCACAGCTTTCAGGCCAGGAATTCCAAAAATGGGAACTTTTCATGTCATTCAAAACCCCTAGGCCAATGATGGAGCAGTTAATCCTTCTCGTCAAACTTTCTACGCACAACGCACAACTCGTACCTCATTCATGAAACCATCTTCCACTCCACAGCAGGCCCACGCAGATGAACTGTACTCCATACTGAGTGCGGTAGGATCTCCCTCTGAGCTAAAATAAAGCAAAGCAGAAAGCACCCCCCCCCGACCCCCACTCGAAAGTGCTCCCTAAGACAGAAGACATTCTCATGGAGCCACCAGTCAGACACCGCGAGGCAAGGTGAGGGACAGTAATCATAGGGACTCGTCTCGTTGGCCAGTCACGAAGCAAACCATTGACATGGTGGGGGGGGGGGATTTTGCCGCTCAATCCAACAGTCGACATCAACTTGCAAAAGCTTCTTCCTGTTCACCTGTAGAGCTCGATTCGCTTCAAGTAATAAAGGCTGCAAATACTCCTCCAATTGGAGTTTTATACAAACAACCATAAATCTATTGACACAAAGATTACCCCGCTGTGTGAGGGAACAAAGGGCACAAATTGCTTGGCGTGTCTCCTTTGTGCCGTTCCGCATTGTCGCGCATCCCGCCCTGGACCAGCAGTACAGGGGAGGCCTGCGATTCAATAGCTAGCCGGTCACGTGACCGGGCGTGAAGCCCGCGCTCCTAATGCCACTTCAATTATCCATTCAATTCCAGCGCTAAAATCCGGCTGCCCCCACCCAACGTGGCCATACTTTAAGAGAATGGAAAGCAGTAAACGGTAAAACAGCAGCAATCGTTTTCCACCACCGAACGCACAAATGCAACAGTTCCTCGCGCTATTTTTGAAAGCACTTTTGATCATTTTGGCAAGCGCCAGTGACACCAAAGTCTTGGCACATCCAAGCTGCCCGTCCCCCGTTTATATCCGTTAGTCGGAATTATGACTGAACACCATGGTTGTTGTACGGGAGGCATCAGCCCCACCCAGCCCAGGCTGCCGTGTAAATCGGATTTTTTTCAAACGTTATTCAAAAAAAAAAAAAAAGAAAAGCAATCTTGAAATATTGTCTCAGCTCTGCTTGATTATTCACTGAATAATTCAGCAAATGTGTGGGGTTTGCCCCCCCCCCCCCCAAACTATTCATACGTTTGTGTGAAGCCCGATTATTCAGAAAGGGTGCGAGTTGTTTTCTCTCGTCTGATAAGTCGGCGGCACGCTCCGATGGGGGAGAATCTGCGGAAGGGAAACTGCGGGGGGCCAGGGGGGGCACAAGATACACAGAACGTACATCTGGACACACATAAGGGAAGCAAAACAGTAAAATAAAATAAGTCTATATTTGCATGAACCAACCAAATAAGTGAGATCGTTTCTAATTTGAGCGACATTGACTAGGATGGATAGGAGTAGGGACACCTAAAGTAAGCATCCACAGGTGGGAGAAGTGCTGTGGAAAAGGTCGCATGCTTCCGCTGTTTGAGATGCACAGGTAAGGTTTGGTCGGGGACGAGGACACGAGTCCAGAGACTTCCGCGAGCTGTCCCGACTAGTCGATTAATAACCTTCGAGCATCTCCACGGAAGCTCGCACTCCTTATGATGCCACCCGACGTGTCAGAACCACAGTTCGGAGGAAAAGGCCTCTGGTGGGGATCCTCCACCTTAACCTTGGCAGCTTCATTGGAATCCTTCATCCTCGCCTCCGTTGCACTGGTCGCTCTCCTCCCACTCTCATCATTGTATCACTCCAACTCTTCATCTCCTGATCTGTGTATTTCGGTTGCCTGGGCAACCCCCCCCGCCCATCGGTATCTCCAAGCGCTGACCTTGCCACAGAGATACAAGCGTTCCTATTGGCTGGGGTCGATGGCCGACAGTTAACTGCATCTAACCGCTTAAAGGAGGCGGGGGGGGGGGTAACGCACATGCTCGACGAAGGGCTAAAGAGCGATGAAAGACAGAGGAGCGGGAAAGTGAATTAAGGAACTCCGGGGCAATTTACTCAGAAGCTACAAAAAAAGCAAGAAAAAAAATGTCCTTGCTAAATGTCATGGAATAAGTAATGATACCACTCCAGTCAGTAATTTCAAATCCGGCCACAGAGGGATAAAAATTTCTCAGAAGATGGTTTATGGGGCCATCCGCGCTGACCATCTTCTTATTTATTTGCACTGGTCTGTCTGCCGTAATTCCCCCCCCCGTTGTTTCACATGTGACCCACCTATTTTCGACATTGCAGCTTATCGCTAAAAGTAACAATGATGGAATAAGAGCCAGCTGCTCCTCTTACAGGACGGGGTAAATGGAATGCGCCCATTTCCCTGGAGAGGAAACCTCTGGGCCAGTAATTGTCTGTATTTTTTTAGGGGAGGGAGGCACCCTCCCAAAGTAAATACTGGAGTGCAGTACGAAGATGGTCAAGAAGCTCATTTTTATTTTTGCTCAGCCTGTAGTCTAAGCCGGGGGGGGGGCATTGTGTATGCAGGTTTTCACTGCAGCTCCTGGGTTTGAAAAGCTGACCTAAAGATTATGCCAAAAACGTGCAGACACACCGGCCCTTTGTGGATAAGATTGTCCACCCCTGGTCTAAGCCCACCTCGTCCCCATTTCCCCCTTTACCTGTCCTGGCCTCACTCACATGTGAATCCCCCCCCCCCCCCCACTCCAGGAAGAGCAGAGGACTCCGTCACAGTAATCCATAACCATATTCCTGATATTGCATTTCATTTCTGGCTGTCAGTCACCAAAAAAAAAAGGACGTGCATTTAAAATGCTTTTCCTCTGCGCCCTTATTTTGGAGGGGATCACTACGGCAGCCAGCGGGGGACACACCCAGTAACCAGTTGCCAGAAGCGGATATCTGAAAATGAATATAAAAGTTCAAAAATTACTCTGACGCATTGAAGTGCACTGCGGTCCAATCCATCAACGTGGACAGGAGCCCCTGACTTACCCAGCCGCAGGCAGCATCATGGTCAAAAAAAATAAAAAAATTCAGACTAACTGAAAGACGGAGGGTTCAAACCCAAAGACAGCCTTATTTGACCAGAATTACTTTAGTGAAGCAAAAGTTGGGAACAGAAGTGTTTACTAAGTATCTATACATAATATGAAATACAGGCGCACACATACATAACCCTGCTTACAGCATTCACAGAGGGAATTCTCATTTCATTGGTGGTAATCTGATTTTGGACCTTCCCTCCTGAACACTGAAGCCATTCATTTCCAATCACTGTGCATCGAACCAATTTGTAGAAATATATACATAAATATATAAACAAAGTTTCCTCATTGGCTTCTGTCATATTGACTACAGATGTACAAACATTTTGCTATAACAGGGCCATTCAGTTTTCTGTTCAATCTGTTCAAGCACTGAAAATGTATATTCTCATCAAGACGAATGAATGATGAATGACCAGCGAGCGAGAGAATACATTTTCTGCTCAGGAAAACAGAGACTTGGACTTACAATAGGTAGAATGTTGCTTTTTTTTGTCTTTCTGTAATGTTCATGTGTTGAGGGTCATATAGATAGGCAGTAAAACTAAATTTATCTACTTCTCCAATTTAAAGTCAGTTGAAGTCCCTTACAACGGAAGGTGAGACTGGCAGGCACAGGTTCAGCCTGGACCTGTCTCAGGACAAATGCAGCTTGCTTGTCCAGGAAATTTCTAACACTCCTCTCACACCCCATTCCACCCAGAGCGCTCCCATGTGGAAACTCAGGTACAGAGGTCCCAAACAGGTTTTCAGACAGGTCCTCCTCTTGCTGGGTTACGTCTGACAGACGTGGTTGTGGAGATCTCTCGTAGAACTGGGCTCTCGGTGGATTTAATGGTGAATCACACACCTGCCATGCCAGCTGAGAACAACTGGTAACTCACCGGATCCGTAAAACCGGCCCGTTCACCCAGACACACCAACCGGCAAATTCTCTCAGACTTGTGGTACCACTCAAACGCCCATCGATTAAAACAAATGCATCAATGACAAAACATCAGTACTCCTACCCAAGCCTCATTCCACACCATCAGAAGATCCCCCTTGAAGCTGCTCCATCCCTCCCGACAGAAGGTGCGTGCAGAGGGGACCCCGGACCCCGGGTCACCATGCCCAGCCCGGCCATCGGCGCGTTCAGGTGACGGATATTAATTATTAAGCGCAGGCTGCCGGTCACCCGAGCCGGGCACAGGGACCTGACACCGCGGCGCGGAAACAGGTGCGATTCGCTGAAAAAACCCTAACCCTAACCCTCCTAAACCTGAAACACCGTACCGTACCTCAATGTTACCCCCCCTCACTAAAACCGAGACCCGGTTTACCATCAACCCCCCTAATTAATCACTAATTATAATTCAGACCTCTAATTGGGATTACACCTCCACGATCCCCATACTCACTCGGCTTCGTTGAAAACAATGACAAGGATGCTGAAACGGATCAATTAACTTCGGAGGGCAGAACAGAGGCGCAGCTTTTTAAAGTTAAATGGATGTGCGGACCCTCCGCACCAATGCAAAGTAAAAAGGCAAGGCTGTCACTTTTAGGTACATGCAGATCACTGCTCGGTCCTCCACCACAAGCAGATCCCATTGATCTAAGAATGGGAAGGTGATCATGCATGCGCCCCGTTAATTATCGCAGATAACCGGGCAGCCCTAACGAAGCGCACCTCTGCGGAAAAAGCCGCCGTGGCCGCGCCCCCCCCTCGGCACGAGCCTCCCCTCCCCTCCGGAGCCGTATCGGATCCCGCACAGCGCGGTTCCTGCGGGACCTTACCTGCCTGGTCGCCGTCTGCCGGGGATCTGGGCGTGCGGAGGCTCGGCTGGGCTGATGGTCCAGCTGTCTTGCGATGAGAGGAGCGCAGCAGAGGTATTCCTTTTTGGCACCTCTCTCCCTCACTCCCCCTCTCTCTCCCCCCACCCCGATCCAGCTCCTCTCTGCTCTCAACACAGTGAATAACCTATAAATTCCGCCACAAGCATGTCTGTCCCACTTATAATTAATGCCCCCCCCCCCCAAAAAAAAAAAACAGCCACCGCACCTCCGGATTCGAAGTTTTCTCCAACAGCGCAGTTTGCTGAGCCGCACTGAACCGGACTGCGCATTAAATGAGGAAAGAAATGATCATTTAAATAATAGATAAAGGGGCGCTGGGCAGCGAAGACCAAACCGGAGAGCCGGGCTCCGGGACGGGCGAAGCCAGCTAAAGACAGCGGCCGGTTCTGGAAGAAACGGTCTAAAAAGTTTATGGCTCATGTACTCAAGTTCTGACGATTATGCTTACAAATCAGTAACCTGGGACCGGTGTGTCTATTGTGAAAAAAATGTCTTACACCGAGTAAGAAAGCAAGGCAGGAAATGTAACGTTGTTACTAAAATTGTTTCTGCCACTCGTTTTATTGCACCAGAATATTTAGCAGCATCGGAATCCGATTGCGCTCTTGGAACCGACCCGCTGTCGCTATGAGGAAGCGCTCGCCTGCCCTCTAGCGGACATTTCTGCGAACAGCCAAATCCAGTAACCGCTCGATGAAAGTAACCCCATCAGTGGGCTCCGTGTAGATTTTATTATTACATTTATTCCGGCTAAAGTACGATACAATTTACAAAGAATTCTAATTAGCTAAATTAGAGATGGGATAAATGAAAGAGAAGATGGATCAGCCTTATTTGGTGTCTCATAAAAATACAAGTGGAAGGTTTAATATAACACTTCGATCCATAAACTGAAACTTGTAATATTAGTCTGCTTTTATTGAACAAGCAAATTGTCTGCAAATTAAAGGAACTGATGTAGTAGAATGAATGGTAGAATAAAGGAAGCTCACAAATTTACGTAGTATAACTGCCATCTAGCGTTCGCCAGGCAATATTGCGGCGAGTATATTAGCAGGTGGTGCCTGCTTGTACAAATTCCTTTGACGATTGCTGTTTGACACGACGGTCCCACAATAGTTGGAAGCACAATATAATTAATTCTAATTTTACAGTTTTGCACTTTAAATCCACAATATATCTGGTGTATATAGAGGACAATTTAAAAGAATATGCAGATAGTCCTTTCATCTCTTCTAACATTTCCCTCTAAACGTTTACAGCTTTTGATTGTGTAGTTTTCAAAAACAAAGGAGACTTAGTCCAGTCCTCGGAGATATCACGCAGGAAGTGATGCTTTGCAACAAATCAGTGAAAGTCACAGTGTAACCTAAGTCGTCAGCAGCCCCCCCAGGCAAAGCTTTACATAATAGGTCCCCCTTCCAAGAAAACTGATGATCATTTCACTTCGTCTGCATGACAGGAATGCGGGGCCATAGACAGCTGCCTATTCCGCCTATAGTTAGATGGCTGGAGTCAGTTGACAGTCAAAAAAGAAATTAACGGAGCAGGATTTAGAAAACAAAATATTTACAACTGAATATTTCAATTGTTTTAATTTTTGTACATAGCATCATTGTCTAAATCATTTTCACCCAGAGACCACTGTTAGTGTAACTGTACCGCCATCTAGAGTTTTTAAAAGGCCGTTACATCCCTGAAAAGCATTATGAATATGGATTCGCGGTTCCTGCGACGACACGGGGAGAACATGTGACCCGCACATACGTACACGCAGAGCCGGGGCAGAGATGCGAACCTCGGTCCTGGAGGTGTGCCGCCCCTTACTTACTTTAAGACAACTACATTAAGTGTGACTTATTCCTTACTACAGTAGGTCAGCACCGAATTATTTAAATGTTCATAAAACCAAGATATCTAGCGTTTATGGGGGTAGACATGGGGTGGAAGGTAATATGAAAAATAAACCTTGTATAAAGAAAATTGGTATCACCTAAAATTTTGTCCCCATTCTGAAATCTTTCATCCATCCGTCCATCCATTTTCCATAACTGATTTTCCTGTTCAGGGTCGCATTCTGGAGCCTATCCTGGAGGCAATAGGTGCAACCTATTGGACAACCTAAGGAACAACCCAGCTTGGGGTTCCAGCCCATCGCAGGGCACACTCACGCAGCAGTCACTCACTCACAACTATGGGCAACTTGGCAACTCCAATTAACCACATGTTTTTGGACTGTGGGGGGGGAACAGAGTACCCAGACATGGGAGAACATGTAAAGTCCACACACATGTAATCCTGGCAGAGACTTGAACCCTGGTCCCAGAGGAACCCTGCAATCTTTCGGTTGTAAGCAAATTACACACTGTTACCATACAAATGATGACTATAGTTGCCTCTCCTCTGCTTACTGGGCCCTCAAAGTGTATATGGTGCTGGTGAGGGCCACATGTTTGCACACTATATAGGCAAAAGTTTGGGGACACCAGCCTGTCCAACAATGCATTCTGAAACCAAGGGTTTATCATCTGGGGAAGCTTTCCATTAGATCATGGGTGTCAAACCCTAGTCCCAGAGTCTCATTGGAGTTTGACACCCTTGCATTAGATGTTGAAGCATTACTGGTGAAATCTGCTGTCCTTCAGGCTGAGAATTGATGCTCAACAATCGGGTCCCTTTCTGTGAACTTGCTCCCTGACCTTTCGACTTTCATAATCACTTCACCTCTGGAAGGGCAGACATGGTAAGCTTGATTACATGGTTACATGATTGAGCGCTTAAGTATACGCCTGCCAACAATGGGCGTGGCTTAATTAGGGAATTCCTAAGAGTGGTGTCTGCATACTTTTGGCCATATACAATAAGTTTCCAGAAAAACCTTGACCTTCAGCCTAACAGGTTACCATCGCCAGGATTATTTATACAAATTTTGATACATCACTAGAGTACAAAATGGAATTAGTTAAACTGCACAACAATAATGTAAAACTATCTTAAAAACCACATTTAAATTCCGAGTACTTAATTAGTTGAATCGGTGTATAAAAAGCTATAAATAGAGACGTCTGGAGTAACATTGACCAGAGTTTGATCATATTCTGGAGTATCCATTGGAGGGGAAGTACAGCTATATTGCGGCTACTGGTGTATTACTGTGTAAAGTTCCTTATGGACATTGTTTTTCTGTTTGTGACAATGTTTTGAAGGTTTAGAATGAAGTGGCTTGTGGTGACAGACTGGGGGGGGGGGTGATTACCTTGCTTTGTAGAATAGCTGTTAGCTGGATTAACTTAAGATGGAAGTAATGATTGTCCAATGGGAGTTTAAGTAAGGAACATTCCTATTGGACAAATCATGACGTCCAGCTTAAGTTAACCCAGCTAACTGAGAAATCGTGGTTTGTGGAACACCTGCTGCATCATTTTCTGGTTGGGGGGAGGCTGGTCCAAATGGATATGAACACCGATGGTTTCACTAAGCCGGTAAGTTATATCTTTACACAACAGGCAATGAGGAACAATTTTATTTCAAAAAGTGAGAAAACGCATACATGGCCCAGAGCAAAAATATTAACGCAAAAAAAGGAATATAAATGCAGATAACCAGACCCATCCGTCCATTTTTCCAGGCGATTAATCTGGTGCAGGGGCGTGGTGCAAACGAATGCATATCAGTTTATAAATAACTCCACTTGGTGCAAAGTTGTTTGTCCCCTTGAGAACACAGAACTTGTGCTTTAATATAGGGAGTTTTTACATGAATTTGCAATGCAGATCAACATTTCTCACCAAAGGACGTCTGCCTGCGCACAGCGTTCCTGTTAGAAATAGCGAAAGCTTTGTGTCATTCTAACCTTCCCTGCTATAAATTAGCCCAGCATTTCTCAATCCGGACCGCGGGGACTCAGAGCCAGTCCAGGTTTTTGTCCCCTCCGAGCTCTCTGCCATACAGTTCACAGATTCTGACAGAGGATTGTCATAATGCACAGATTTTACAGTTATCAGTGCCCTGACTGGCCTGCATAGCCCAGCAGATCAGCCATGTTACACAACTGATTATGCGGTCAGGTGGCTTTTTTTTCGACATTTATGCAACTTAAGAGTCCCCAAGTGTCGAAAGGCCCTTTCACACCGAGCGCACCGGTATGCCTTTTCACCAGTGTGGATTCTCTGGTGCCTCTTCAGAAGGGCGGAATCCTTGAAGCTCTGTCCGCATTCGGCGCAGCAGACGGGCCGGAAGTCCGAGTGTACCCGCTGGTGTCTCTTCAGGTAGATGGCGTGACAGAAGCTCTTGCCGCACTCCGGGCAGGCGTACGGCTTCTCCCCGGCATGGAGCTTCTCATGCATCTTCAGGGCGTTCAGGTGACTGAAGTCCCTCCCGCAGTGAGCGCACTGGTACGGCTTCTCCCCCGTGTGAGTGCGCTGGTGGATCCGCAGGTACCTGGAAGTCTTGAAGGCCTTCTTGCATTCTCCGCACGGGAAAGGCCGCTCTCCAGAGTGGATTCTCTGGTGCTCCTTCAGATTCCCCGGCAGACTGAAGCCTTTCCCACACAGGGTACAGACGAACGGTTTCTCTCCTGTGTGAGTCCTCTGGTGATCGACGAGGCCCCCTTTAGCAGCAAAACACTTTTCGCACTGCGTGCATTTGTATGGTCTCTCTCCCGTGTGAACCCGCTGGTGCAAATGGAGAGATGGTGCCCGTGCAAAAGTCTTCCCGCACACAGGGCAGGAGAATGGTTTCTCTTCAGAATGGTTTTTCTTCTGAAGATGCACCCTCTGGTGCACCTTAAGGTTGTAGAAACTCTTTCCACACTCTCGACAGCGCGCTTGCCTCCTTTTCACGGGGACATCTTCCTTGTGACTTTGGAGATGCAGCTTCAGGTCTGCCGAGTCACTGCAGGTTTCTTGGCATCGGGGACAGCAGAGCAGTCCCTTTTCCAAGACTGTGGCGCCCTCTTCAGGCCGTGCCTGGCTGCGGCCCTGCTGATCGTGGTTCTCTTTGTGTGCCTGTAGGTGTG
Organism: Petrocephalus sullivani; assembly: GCA_026780845.1. Taxonomy (NCBI): domain Eukaryota; kingdom Metazoa; phylum Chordata; class Actinopteri; order Osteoglossiformes; family Mormyridae; genus Petrocephalus; species Petrocephalus sullivani. The sequence goes on from JAODKM010000058.1 coordinate 13,983,599, forward strand.
CTGCGCATCTAAACAGCCTCTGGCACAAAGGGCAGCAATAAGGACCACCGACCTTCTCGAAATGGGTCTGTTCATCAGCTTCCGTTTTAATCTCACGGGATACCAGACTGCGCGTTTCCATTTTCAGTCGTGTAGGACATACAGCTGGGTGATATCAGACATCCCAGTACGTCTGCGCAGGCATTCAGCAGTCTACTGCATCAAGCCTCTCGCTCTTAAGCAAGATCTGTCCTCTTCAGCTTGTTCTCGTCATCCATAAGCCCAGTCTTGGGGGCTTCCTGGAGGGGGGTGAGAAAAAGGGTTAACATACGTGCACAAAAGTAGCTACAAAGAAATAAAACAGACTGCTTTATTATTATTATTATTATTATTTTTTAAGTTTTACAATGCACATCACAAACAGCAGCTGCCAACAAGTAGGTCTGGGTGCAGGCAAATCATACGTCAGGGTTTCAGTTTCAGGGGCTCAGGTATAGGAGGCGTGCTGATCGATATTCAGAATCGGTACCACCACCTATTAGGCAGATCGGGCATCGGACCACGTCCGATAGGTACTTATTTAGCTTTGGGCAGTGTGTAAGAAGGTAGCTCCCCATTTCTTGTTAAATCAATGTACAAGACTCGGAATGACAGCTTTTCCCCATTTCACATGTACTCTAGCAGCATTCTAATTAAACGTTAATGTGGCCACTCAGTGGGCGTGAGCACGGCGACTTCTGCCTGCTGTGACGTCACGCGCGTACCCTCTGCAGGTATGTCCTCTAAGGTGCATAAGAACATCACATTAGAGCAGAGCTATTCAAATCACGGTCCTCAAGGGCCGAGCCCTGCTGATTTTCCAGCTTTTCCTTTACCTCTCAGCCAGGTGTGAAGCCTCCAGCCAATCAGAATCAGTAATTACTAAACAAACTGCCTGGAAGAACTAAAACAAGGCCTGGATTTGGAATCGAGGTCCAGATTTGAAGAGCCCTGCATTAGAGGGTCTGGCATGTGCCTGAAATACAACTTTCTCTAGACACCTTAGGCACAGAACCCAATTCTTTTTTTTTTTTTTAGCACATTAAGAATTTTAATGGAAGCAGCGACAGATCAATGACATTTTACCATCAGATGCCTCTTATACCACAAGAATAACAGTTCCAACTAACTACCAGCCTAATAGCTTGCAGGTCTAATAGTTACACACAGAAAACGGCAACACTCATGGCCGTCAGTAACACTAAATCAAGGAAATTGCGGAAAGCGCCAGGAAGGGAAACGCATAGCTCTGGAAAACAGTTACACATTTGAAATTTTTAATTCGGGACCACGCATTACTGAAAGATGCCAGAATTGTCAAGACTCATGAGACAAACAAGCAACATCGCCCTTGAAAACAAGCCCAAAATAAGTCCATCGTGCAAAGTATGACGAAGCGATCAACCCCGCAAGCAGGACCACATGGAACGCGGGCTGTCCGCGTTTGCAACATTATGCGTGTTCCTTGTAAATGACATGCATGCAACAGTAACAGATACAGGAGGCATGGTTCTAATTTTCTTTTGTTAGAGTAAAAATAGCTCCTTATAGCTTGCCATAAACTGAATATGGCTCTTTGGGGCACATTTAACACAAATTATTGGCTACTGAACTCATACCTATCAAAAGAGGGGGAAAAAAAAATTGAGAGATTCAAAATTATGATATTTTTGCATAACAAGAACTATTAATTAACCTTTAACCACTCACTCAATACGAAGTCCTGGCTAAAAACTGAATGATGTAAGATGATGTAAATGCTGAAATGGATTGAGCAGCCGAAACAGCCGAATGTGGCCAGACGAGTGTATTAGTGTGCGAATCAGAAGAATGTCATTTAAATTCTAATTCTATTTTATGCACGTAAGTCTATGCCAGCTGTCTGTCAAGCCTTTGATTGGTGAAAGGAGCTGTAGTTTAAGTTCATTGTACAATGAGCGACTTCAGAAAAAAGCCCAAAAGTCACAAAAATGTGCACTTGGCAACACTGAAAGAATTGAGAAACTGTACTCAAGCCAGGCACATTGTACACATTGACAAAAATAATGGCATCTGTGGTAGCCACTAAATAGTAATCAGCTTCCTTGCTCAGTCTGATTGGCTGAAAAGAAGACCTGGCCATGATCAGTTACTTGAAACAATTGCTTATTCCACAGAGGTGAAAAGAAGAGGTGGGTCACAAACTGCTCTCCCATGTGGTCTTTGGCTATGCACTCCAATATTTAGCCATTTAAGATGATCATGCTCAGTGCACAAGAGGAATACAGGTAAAAGACAACAGTAGTGAGTCATTTTGTTTGCACTATAACAAAATAATTAAAACATAACTATAGTACATAATAAAATAAGATTATTAGTGTTTAAAGTGACTCAGTGTTTGAAAAGAGATCACCTGCAGACGATTTTATTAGAGTTTACTAATATGCCATCAAGAGTTTATTAAAAACAAGACATTTCAGGGCGGGTGATAAGTTGATTTGCCGTGATCTTACATAGAGTGTAAGCAGTGTAAAAAACTCAACGTAGACCAAGGTCTGCAAATAGGGCGACTGAATGACCTAAAATGCTGATAAATTCGACATAGGACCAACCCCAAATCTCTGCTACACCATATCATCATTAAGCAGTTGTTTAAAAACAACATTAATTGTTTTTCTGACCTGCATCATGCGTTGCACGGTATAAAGTAATAATATCCAGCTGAACAAAGGGTAATTTCACAAAGTAGCGGGAAAGTAAGCAAACTACTGAATGTTACAATGTCACTAAAAGTATCTGCCAAACGTACTAGGCAGCGCCCCAGCATGTTACCAACGCTAAACGGGTTATGTGGATACTGCTGTTCGGACTCTTTGATACGGTTTATAGTGATAAAAACACAGCAAGTGTATAAATACCTCAGGGTAGGAAAAGGAACGAAACGCTTTTGCAAAACGTCCAGAAGCGAGGAAACCGAGGATCCGCGGTTAGAAAAACCCAGCGGGAAAGCGGTCTCATTTCATCCATGTAGCAAAGCCTAACATTTTCCGCTCTTAAGTCGACTTTTACCCACCTAAGCTCCCTTACCCTCTCCTGTCCGGCCTGCATGTTTCCATGCATGCAGTCTGTCGCCATCTACTGCACTGGAGACTGAGGATTAAACCAGGGGTGCGTTCCATGCAACCGGATGATTCCAACAAGACCAGGGCGTCTTCCTGTAGCTGACTACGCCACCCCTCAATTTAATTAAGAGCTGAGGGGATCTCTGCATCAATTATACCACTACACCAATTAGACCTTCATTAAGTATGACCTGGGTGGGGAATATAACAGATAACCCAGCATACATTAGCGGTACAAGGACCCAGAGTGCAAATACGATATTCACAACCACTTCACAAAATATAAAGAAAAAATACAATAACACATTCGCACGTCCAACGTAAATATTGTGCTGCACACAGAACGGGCCCTGCACCATTAACCCTAATCAGAGATACAGCGCGTTCATTGATAAAAGTTGGTTTCTTATTCGCAAAATCCGTTCCACCTTAAATAGGCATAACGCGTGATCTGTCATATTTGCAGTAATTTATCTTGTCAACATCTAAATGTCCGTTCACAACCTTTATACCATCCGAAAGAGCAATGATTATACTCACTATATACAGAGTTTGACGATGTTTTACTGTAGAATTTTTAAAAAGATGCCCTGTGAAATTCGGCATCGTTTCCCATTAAAACGCATGGAAAATCAATGTGTAATCTGTCATATTTGCAGCAATTTATCTTGTCAACAACTAAATGTTCGTTCAAAACCTTAGGACCATCTAATAGAGTGGTGATTACACTTACTATATGCAGAGGTTGAAGATATTTTACTTTAGAATTTTTTAAATAATGCCTTCTGAATTTTGGCATTTTCCCATTAAGACCCACTAAAAATCACTGTGCGATCTGTCCATATTTGCGGCAATTTATCTGGTCAACATCTAAATGTTCGTTCAAAACCTTAACACCATCTAATAGAGCAATGCTTACACTTACTATATGCAGAGTTTGAAGATGTTTTACTGTAGGATTTTTAAAATAATGCTTGTGAAATTTGCATTTTAATTTTCTTCTTCCCAAATGTTTGGCACGTACAGCATCTCCTACAGTTCTGCTACTGAATTTTTCCACGCATCAAGAACAAATGTGCTTGTATTTTTTTTTTTGAAACTCCACCTATATCCATCTTTTTCATTCCTGTTTCCATCAAAATTTTCAAATATAAAAGAAACATCTCCTGGATGCACTTGGATGCATCGTCAGTGATGTATCCTGAGGTCATTGGGTGTTTCGGGTCTCTCAGCATCATACACCCTCGCCCAGGCGACCCAGCCGGGACTGATCAGGCCCCAACCTGCATCCCAGCAGCAATGGATCAGCCCTCTTTACCCAAAGCCACCTTGTGGCTTTCTCTGTGGCTTCACTTGTGGCTTGAATGGCCCTCTTCTTGTCAGCTCCTGTAATGCCCAGCCGTGTGAGGACTCTGCAGAGTGATCGTCCTGCAGATCCTCTGCAGCTGACTTCTATGGGCTCACAGATAGGAAGGACATCACAGATAGTAGGGCCATCACAGGCAGCAGGTTAGGCAGGATATCTTGATTTTTTGGATCTCCAGGCAGCACATGCCAGAAGTGGGGTAGGAGAGGGAGGTTGCATTAACCAAAGGTAGAGGATAATAGAGGCAGTGCAAGCAGTTAGGATAGGCGAACGTAACATGTAAGTTCCGGCAGGTTTGACTATGGCAGCATAAGTAGCAGGGAGAGGCATGGGGAGTCCCTGAACATCAGCACGCCAACTGTTTAGCTAGAGTGACAACACTGTTTAGCACAGTTCCAAAGCTCTGCATCTCACACTGTGGGGCTAACCTTGGGGGGAGTAGCTAGCTATAAGCTAGACTGAACAAGTCTACTTAGTCGAAGCTTCAAGGCTGAGAGAGACTGAATCCTTCACATCTGCTGAAAGCATGCACTGTTCTCAATGGGTTTTACTTACAAATTCTACAGTTAAACACAGTTGTGTTCAAAATAATAGCAGTCCGACATCACTAATGTGATCCATCATTGTTTTTGGTAGAGAAATGGTGCAATATTTTGTCGACAGATGAAAGTAAGATCAAGGGGCTGCAGACAGTTTGTCAGATGGCCCCCAAACACTGAATCCAAGCCACAGTACACTCAGAAGAGAGTGAAGCATGGTGGCACAGGCACCATGATATGGGGATGTTTCTCAAACTATGGTGTCGGGCCTATTTGTCGCATACCAGGGATCATGGATCAATTTGAGTACATTAAAATACTTGAAGAGGTCACGTTGCCATATGCCGAAGAGGACATGCCCTTGAATTGGGTGTTTTAGCAAGACAACGACCCCAAACACACCAGTAAAAAAGCAACATCTTGGTTCCAGACCAACAAGATTGCCGTTATGGAGTGGCCAGTCCAATCCCCGGACCTTAATCCAATAGAAAACTTGTGGGGTGACATCAAACATGCTGTTTCTGAGGCAAAACCAAGAAATGCTGAAGAATTGTGGAATGTAGTCCAATCATCCTGGGCTATAATACCTGCCAGAAGTTGGTTGACTCCATGCAACACAGATGTGTAGCAGTTCTCAGGAAAGCCAAATCTTGAAAGTTTTTTTTCAGTTTACACAGCGAATGTTTGATTTTGTAAAGACGAATGCAGACACTGCTTCTGGAACAGCCTAATATTCCTTTTTCTTAAATTAACAAATAAATAAAATAAACAAATTTGATCATATATTATAGAATGTACAGTGTTCCCAATGCATTTGCGTGTATGGAAATAAAAGCTATTATAAAGACTTAGGATTTACTTTTTTATACACACTGCTATTATTCTGAACACAACTGTCTCTTCAAACTCTGCATATAGTAAGTGTAATCATTGCTCTATTAGACGGTGTTAAGGTTTTGAATGAACATTCAGATGTTGACAAGATAAATTGCTGCAAATATGACAGATCACACATTGATTTTCCATGCGTATTAATGGGAAACAATGCCGAATTTCACAGGGCATTATTTTTTAAATCCTGCAGTAAAACATCTTCAAACAATGCGTATAGTAAGTGTAATCATTGCTCTATTAGTTGGTGTTAAGGTTTTGAACGAACATTTAGTTGTTGACAAGATAAATTGCTGCAAATATGACAGATCGCACATTGATTTTCCATGCGTATTAATGGGAAACCATGCCGAATTTCACAGGGCATTATTTTAAAAACCCTACAGTAAAACATCTTCAAACTCAGCATATAGTGAGTATAATCATTGCTCTTTCAGATGATATAAAGGTTGTGAACAGACATTTAGATGTTGATATTGATATTATGCCTAATTAAGGTGGAACGGATTTTGCAAATAAACTAGCGAAATCAACTTCAACCTCGTCAGCCACTCTCACGGCCTGCAGAGAGCTCACAACTGGCTAGATGCAGAGCCGCATCCAGGTTATACAAACTCTTACACTAAAACATACTCTCTTTATTATAATGCACGCTAAAACACACACAAAAAAAACCTCGGCATCCAGCACGGCAGCGCGCTTCCGAACA